>JBBMOC010000011.1:7726185-8116694 GCA_037975185.1 Centropyge bicolor | reverse complement strand
GGTGGTGGGAAGGGGAGGGGGGGGCTGCCGCTCCACTAGCATTGTACCGGGAGGACAAGAGCTGAGCAAGACCCAGCAGGAGAGTGGGGGGCCCTTTCTAAAGAGCGATCAACTGGAGCTCCTTTTCTCACACCCCGCTCACTTTACCCTGCTCTGTATCTCCTCCTCGCCCTCCCTCTCTCCTCTGTCCTCCCCTCCTCTCCTTTCCTTGGCAGATTGATACACGGGCTGAAATGTGATTTTCTTGTGTCTCCCTTATGAAACTGCATTCTCCCCCTCACCCTGGCTTCCCCATCCCACCCACTCATCCCACTAACCTATTCTCCGCTGGAATTAAATCGAGCCACGCCGCTTTGTTTTTCAATCATCTTGTCCACATCAAAGTCACTCATGAGAGGATGGTAAAAAGGAGGAAGGGGCCAGGGACGAGACAAATCTCTTTGGCTTTTCCCTCACACAATGCTTCTCATTTGAATTCCCCCATATATTGCTGATCACCATTCTGAATGGTGCCCCTGATGAAGTGTTGTTTTTGTGGTTCCTCGCATGAATTCCAAAGACCCCGGGGATACATTTTCCTCTTTTTGTCTTTGACTTCAAAGTTATCTGGAACGGGACATGTCACAATGACGAAACTGAGGGGTCACCAGGTCCAACACTGGATGTTGTTTACCAACCTTCTCACCAAATCCAGAAGCATTAAAACTATGGAGTCACCACGGGGATTAATACAAAACATTTTTCAAGCATTGAAGTCTTTTTAGGGCTGAATCCATGTAATGGGCAAAACATTCTTCCTACTTTTGCCCGGGTTAAAAGAAGGCTCCTTTGTTTTGATGATCCTTTGCTTCATAGGTTACACCCCACAGTGTATCACCACATAAAGGATCATCCAGCCTGCATCCTTATGTTCTTGTTTTTAATGTCTGGGGTCATGTTATTGGGTTAAGCAGCAATAAACCTACATTATCTGTTGTGCTGCATTCACTGGTATAACATCACAAGTTAAACCAAACCTGTGTAACAATCCTGATTCTAAAAAAATGCAAACAAAACAGATAACCGTTTTACAAAGTGTTCCTGAGCCCATGTATTAATGTCCTTTATACAACCATGTGTTTACAAAGTGGTGAACCTCTCTCCACTCTTGCTTCTGAACAACTGAGCCTTTCCAGGATGCCCCTTATATACCCAATCATGATACTGTCACCTGTTACCAATCAACCTGTTTACCTGTGTAATGATCCAAACAGGCGTTTTTGGATGAGTCCACAACTTTCACAGTCTTTTGTCGCTCCTGTCACAACTTGTTTGAAACATGTTGCTGCCATCAAATTCAGAATAAGCAGATATTTACAAAAATCAATGAAGTTGATGAAGTCAAACATTAAATATATTGACTTTGTACCATTTTCTACTGAGTATACAACAGAAAGGATTAGCAAATTATCACATTCTGTCTCATTTATATTTTGCAAAGCATCCCAACATTTTTGGAATCAGGGTCATCATTAAGTTCCTAAATGTTTTATTTTGCAGTTTATGATAATCTTTCTTGCTTTAATTTGGATAGTGTGCACTGTGGCTAGGAACAATTTAACGCATTACACTACAACAAGCATTTTACACTGCATCAAAACTATGTCAAGATCAAATTCAAGATCAACAGGTTCCAGAAAAAAACTGAGGAAAAAGATTAATTCATTCTGAAGCCTGAAGAGTGTAAGTCTGCTGCCCTCTGCTGGCAAAATGTAAAGGTAGCACTCAGACAGAGGATTACTACAGATAAGATAAGATAAGATAATTCTTTATTGATCCCCCATAGGGGAAATTCGGGTGTTGCAGCAGCACAAGCATACAATCAGGTAGAAGTATAAAGTATACAAATTAAAAAAAAAAAAAAATATATATATAAAAAAAGTACAAGTGGAACCTAAAGTGGTTTAGTGAAAATAAAGTGACAACATCAAATAACAAAACAGCAGCAAATGAGAATATGAGGTAGATAATGCAGCATAGTTATGTCAGTAAAGCAGTAAATGTAAATATTGTAAACTGAGAGGTAAGATAATGGCCTAATGAATATATATCTATCTATCTATATAAGAAGAGGTATGTACAACTGGAGTTCAAATGGCAGATCCAAAGTGACTTAGTGAACATGACAAAGTGACAATACAGTCCAGCAGCAAGTATTGCAGTATGAATGAATGAATGAATAGTACAAGCATACGATGTAAACCACATATTATTAGTCCTGAGTGCAATAGTCAGTGTGTGTGCATATGTGAGAGAGAGTGTGTGGGTGTGGTGGGTGTGTGTGAGAGACAGAGAGAGAGAGTAGTAGAGCAGTAGCCTGCTGTAGACATTGAAAAGATCTGAGTCTCCTCAGGAAGAACAGCCTGCTCTGTCCTTTCCTGAAGAGGGCGTCGGTGTTGTGAGTCCAGTCCAGTTTATTGTTGATGTGGACCCCAAGGTACTTGTATGAGTCCACCCTCTCCACCTCCTCCCCCTGGATGACGACTGGGGCAGGAGACCTCCTGTTCCTCCTGTAATCCACCACCAGCTCCTTGGTCTTGCTGATATTGAGTCTTAGATGGTTGCTGTTGCACCATGTAATGAAACTCTCAATCAGTCCTCTGTACTCCTCCTCATCATCATCTGTTATACATCCAACAATGGAGGAGTCGTCCAAGAACTTTTGGAGATGGCAGGAACCAGATTTGAACCGGAAGTCTGAGGTGTAGAGGGTGAAGAGGAATGGCGCCAGGACCGTACCCTGAGGCACCCCGATGTTGCATGTCACCGTACCAGAGGTACAGCCATCCACTATGACATACTATGGCCGGCCAGTGAGATAATCCAAAATCCATGTTTGCGATACATACATGCTACACTTTGTTTACCTTGTATTAAACAAAAAACTATTCAAATAAAATCTTATTTCTTAAAGTCACCATCTATTGCATGTGATTTTGCAGTAATGCATTAGAACATTTTTGACATCAAGATGTATAATAAATGTAATATAATATCTAATAGTGATCCTCTATCATAATACACACTACAGTGTCTAGTATACTGCACTTTGCTGAATTTACTGTCACCAATCAGATATTTACTGTCACCAATTGCAGATATTGTTTGAACTGTAATTATGACTTTGATTTTAAATGTAGTTATTTTTATATATAGTTTTATTTTCCTTTTTATCTTACATATTTTGTTTGTATTCCACTGTACTTACTTGTGTGTTTCCGTGCTGCTGCAACATCCATATTTCCCCTGTAGGGATCATTAGAGGCTCATCTTATCCCATTCTTGAACTTGAACTGTCATTTTTATTATGCCTATTCAATACATTTAATGATCGTTATTGCATATATCACTCATCAAAGTTATGTCATGGAGTTAGAGGGTGTTGACTGACCCTCCATCTCAACATTTTAACCATGGCACTGTTCAACCTCAGCTGAGTTACAGTTGTGTTTTCCATTCATCTCCACAAGGTGGCACTGGAGAAAGACAAATGAATGAATGACCAGTAAATGTCAGGTTTTCATAACAGAGATGATATGGGAAAAGGTTTCTCGCTAAAGAAATGAAAAAAAAAATGCATAAGAAAAATGAAGCATTTCCACTGGGCAGCAGTTTATTCTTTATCTTTATCATATGATCTCATTGTAGGTGGAGCTGTCATTTATTTGTCTGCCTGTTTTGTTCACATGGGTGTTTGCCTGATGGAGAGATTGTATTTGAAAAAAGTGCATCAGTAAAATTATGGGAACTTTCAGGGATATTTCAGTTTGCTGACAACCTCCCTTTTCCTTTCAATAGTAGGAAGATTTGAGTTTTTATCTACAGGAGAACTGAACCATATATCCTAAATTTTAACAAAATGAATCTGCTATTTATTTTCATACCACAATAAAATAACAAAAGTGTGAGAGGGAGCTGAAAACATCGCTATGCCAAGTAAACATTAAAAAATATTTTCATGTGGGAACATGCATAGTGGTTATTCAGGCAAGGTTGGAATTTGGCGTTGTCCTTATCATTTAAATGTGATCTGACCTCAGTCGTGCAACTCTTGCCAACTGAGATAAGTCATTTGTCAGTGAGATGCCTCAAACCTCGCTGCTATCTGAGATCAGCATTTGTATTCCCACCTATAATGTGGAAAGAGGTAAGAGCATACTGTAGCAAAACTTTGCATACTGGCTTCAAACGAAGTGCACACATGTGTCAACAGGTTGATCTGAATGGAGGAAACAAGTCGAACAGGAAGCTTGACAGTTTGATTCTTTCCAATAAATGTTTGATAAGATGCTGGATTTTGCATTCAGATGAGGACATTGGCAAAGTGCTTAAAATGTAAAGTGCAAATCAAAATTATTTGAGGCTGTTAACCTGTAACCTTTTTAACCTGCAACTGTCTGCATGCGAACTGTCACTGAGGAATCTTTGATGACTTTATCTTGGCAGAAGTTGTATTTTGGTAACTGGCAGAAGAATTCAAGCATGTTACTTTTTACCTCCAACCCGAGTGGAAGACATTTAGCCTCCACACGTATCAGTCCATGATTGATAACAGCTATTAGAAGTGGATTAGACGGTGGATGTGTTTGGAGTCAATCATAAGATTAACTACATGGGAGGATGTTGCCAAACAGCAAAGAACAAAGATCAGACAAAGTGCCAATCACACACACTAACATTTATCATCTTCTATGAGTTGTACGTTAGTGTGATAACCTCCATTTAGGTCGCCTATGCAAACAATAGAGAGGTGGAGATTGGAAGCAGGAGCGGTTTACTGGAGATGTGGGCTGCAGGGCCAGACTGGCACAGAACTGGCTGACAGGCCGTCATGTAGAACCCTACAAAGAAATGCATTGTGGGAGGAGGCACGGTTCAATGGCATCGTGAACTGAACAGGGAACCTGTATCTCATCACCTGTGAGACAGCCGCACCTAGCATGGGAATTCAGCCAACAAGTCATGTCAGGGGAGTGAAAGAGACAATCACTTTTATCACCTGAGAAATGTCCATACACCGACCCATTTTCTGGTTGGGGTGAAATTTGTGGTTCAAAACTTTCAAGATTCCAGAATTTTTGTAAAAAATATAATCACACAGTAAATGCAGGAAATGTCCAAAAAAAAACTGTCGCCATTACAGTAAAGACAATTAATGCAACTCTATGGCCCTTGCTCTTAAAGTTAAAGCTACTTTTGACTCTGCCCTTCTTGTTTTGACTCTGATGTTGACTTTTCGTCTGTCTGAGTGCCCATCACATGGGATCAAGTGTGTTCATAGGTCTCTCACTAACAGAGGGAAGTCAGGTTTCCCGTAATCCAGGGATTAGGGAGGTCTGGGAGTGGTGCCGCAAATGACTACTATAAGTCAAGGAGTTGACTGTGGTCTGCCACATGCACTTGTGTTTAGACAGAAGCCACAACACATACTGCCATTTCCTTTTATCACCCATCGCAGCTTTGCAGGTGCCTCGGTGTGTCGGATTTCATACCTGCCTGGCCCCACTGTGAGTATTAATCAGTTCCTGCAAACACATTTTAAAGCCCCTGGAAGAACCTGACTAACTCAAACAAAAACTTTGAGAGGGTGAGAGGTCATGAGTCTTTTTTACGGAAGACATTTTGACACATCAGTCGGAAAAGCACAGGTGTAAATAACAAAATCGCTGATGGCCAAATTCCACTTAGTTGCCTGTTTGTTTGTTGTTTGCATGTGGATTCACTGTCATGATTTACTTGGAAATCTGAATACAATCAGTCATCCTTGATATTATTTATTATTATTATTATGACAATGCAAAATGTCTGCTGTGAAATGTTTAACTGAATATCAGCCAAATGCAAACTAACTCTCTCTGAGGAGGTGGTATTAATTTGTCGTATTGGTACAAGACTGATTTGAAAAAGTGTGTAAATATTAATGAGTAATAAACATTATAATTAATAAGCAGTAAAATAGACAGTAAAACATCCAGTCATCTGTGCAGTGAGATTCTTAAGAGGCCAGAAGAGAAAGAATTTTAAAGCCCAGAGCTGAGAACATGTCTGCAGCTGGACATTGCTCATCTCACTTACAAACATCAAGGTATCCTGTTGCTTCGACCTCAACAGGATGGTACACACACACACACACACACACACAAACACACACTACAACCTTCCACTCATGTCAGCCTACAGGAAGAAGAGAAGCAAAGGTGTTGAGCCAACTGATCTGTTAAGACGAGTTAGTGTTCTGGACAAGTGCAGCTGTGTAGTCACCATCTGTGCATAAAAGGTATTTGTGGTATGACTGCAGGGAAGTTCCTGATCGTAGCAGGTTGAAAGTCATTGTTTTTTTTCTTTCAAGTCCTCATCCTGGCTGCTGGTAACTTGCCAAAAACCTGCACAAGCAAACATATTATGAAGAGTATAGCTTTTGTTAAAGGTAAAAGTATTCCATTACAAGTTAAATCACTTAAAGCTTTGTTACAGTAAATCAAACTCCAGAATGCAAAATAAAAGGTTGTAGTCAAATGAATGGACTCTACACTCTAAAAAAAAATACCCTGACATAACTTTGAAAAAAATGAGGTAACAATTTGCATGAATCTTTTTAAGAAGCTCCAACTCTGGCATTATTGAGTAAATTCTAGAAGTCTTTTAAAGTCAGTCTAGCCAAATCAATTTAGTACAACAACATGATTTGTATTGACCTCTAAAAGCTTAATTAAGTTCAACTAACTTAATTTTAACTCAGAGGTTGTGGTGGTATTAAGTTGACAATTTGTTTCATTTAAGTTATTCCAGATCTTTATTTTACTTTATTGCTATTTAAAAAAAAAATAATGTAATAATTTGCATTGACTTTTTTGAGTAGTATTAGTAACTTCAGTCATCTAGGTCAGAATAACAGCAACTATTTTAAGGTCAAACTGTTTATTATAAAACACAGTCCTGTTCACAAAATACACAAGCCAAACAATATTTGGACAAAAATGGAATATAAAAGGAACAATGTGTAAGATTACAGTAAAGCTGCAGATTTCAACCCCTGGATCAGCTATCATCAGTATCTGGCAATTCACCATCCTGTCAAAAGTCAGTCAGAATACACTTATTGGTTTTTCATGTTATCATATCTGAAAACAAAAGTAACACGAGTATAGTGTGTTTAAACTTAAGTGTCTGGATTTACCTACCAAATGTTCTTTGAAGAGATTCTCCTCCTTCTCTCTGAAATGCACCACCAGGCAACAGACAGCTACCTCTCTCCTTTTGTCACTGAATCACATTGAGAGCATGGAAAATAGATTTCTTAAAACTGGTCCTCCACAAGAAGCAACACAGACACTTGAAAGACAAAACTTCCTTACATTTTTTTTTTATGTTTTACCGTACAGTAATGTTTGTAACTTAGGATGAATGGCTAGTTTTTAATGTTGAGGCTCAAAAGTAAAATATCCTGCTTGCAGAATTAAAGGTTTTTTATCTAACTTAAAAGTTTTTACAACTGGCAACAGTAATGGCAAACAATAAAATTAAAAAATTTTAAACCACATTCTTATGTGTGTGATCTCCTATGAAATAAAACACAAGTATAAACAAATTTTAGATTGTATTAATATTGTTGTATTAAGCTATTTCCTTCGTATACTTAATAATGAAGATAAGGTTCCTCTATTAATTTAAGTTATTAAGTTAAGTCTAGTACAGTGTTTCTCCAACATACTGTCAACTTTCCACCCACCTTATTTCTTATAGCCTATCTGACACAGGAAATTTAGCAGCCACAATTTTAAGCTCACACAAATATAACTGTAACTTTCGGGCTTGAACATCTATGTTAAACCTAAATTATCTTTCAAAAGCAAAGTAAAGCAAAATGAAGAAAAGCCATAATATCAAGTGCCCAATATAACTTTTCAAGTAATATTGGGCAAGACAAACTTCATCTCTCCCTCCTTTCTCCACATGCTGGACATCCTGTGGCAGCAGAACAAGTCTGGGCAACTTCAGAGGTGTCCCATTTGAAATGATGCACCTGGTTGAAACTGGGTAGATACATAAATTGCAGTAACTTAATATCTTCTGTTGTAAAGTGAACACAGAAAACAATGTTCAAAATTGCTAAACAAATGAGTTAATTAAGACAATGTTCATGTATTTTAAGTTTGACATACTCCTTAATATATCTTGTGAACTAAAACTAGTATGTGACACAAACCTAATGTTTTATGTTGAAAAACGTATTTATTTTAAGTGTAATTTACAAACCCCATGAATAATTTCTTGGAGTGATAGTTGATTCAGGTTTAGTTGTAGCTGCTCATCATACTGTACGTTTTGAGAGTGAGAAGTTTAACAAATGTAATAGAGAAGTACAGTATTTCCTCCTGAATGTCAGCGGAGCAGAAAATGTCAAAAGAAATTAAAACAGTCAAGAGAAGGACTGAATGTATTTAGGTACTTTCCAACTCGTCCAGGAAACAAACTGTCTCATCGCACAAAATAAAAGGGGTGCTGTGCTTTGTTATCTTTACAAACTAATCTAGTAGTAACAACCTGCATTGAACTGTGTAAAAATAATTATCATTCAATTAACATTCAATTATACTTCACAATCTCACAGTTATGGTTACATATAAGTCTCTCAACTTTCCTGTCAGTAACAATAACTGAATAGTCATGATCAGATTAACAGGAAAAATTAATGTTATATCAATGACATATAACTTTTATATGTGTAAATGTATTAGGAAGGTGTTTGCAAGTTGGAAAGTCGCTGGGTTGACTTAACAGGTTATTTCAATAATGAGATTTTGATATGATGCTAAAAGACAATAACACAACATAGAGATATTTTGCAATAAACAGCTTTATAAAAACAAATAGAGCTGCACATTTTATCAGCGTTGTCATGGTCTTATTTTACATATTTTACATAAGTTTGGGTATATTTAGGCCGCCACGAGCGGCAGGAGTCATCATGTTTTTGAGTTGCCTGTCCTTTGGTCCATACATACTGTATACATGTCCCATTCTTGTGAAGATGATGTCTCAGAAACGTCTTCAGGGAATTTTATCAAATTTGGCAAAAACTCAGACTCAAGAACTGGTTTTGTGCTCAAAGGTCAAAGGTCAAGGTCACTGTGTCACACAAACATTTTTTGCCATAACTTGATTATGATAAAAGATTGGACCAATTACATAAACCATTGTTTTGTTCTGGGTCAGACTGGATGGAGGATGTTTGCGGGTTGTGGCTCTTCTTACCTCTTTTGTCTAAACCCAGTGTTCATAATCTTTGTTTCTGGCAGTTTTGCCGCATTCTTCTTTAGTCTCAGATAGCTTAAACCACACAGATTGTGTTTAGCCTGGCGCCTCGCTTCGGTCATATGACATCAGGAGGTAAATCTAGCTTTCTCTGGGAGGAAAGAGACAGTGGGCTTTCCAGTTTTCTTTTGTCATTTTCACTACTTATTTTTAAAAAATGAGAAATCAGAGAGGCAAGTTCAGGAGAGCAGATGAGACATATGAGTCTATCAGGGTTCATTCCTGCCCTGTGTGCAAGCCTAATTTGCCCAGAGTCAGGAAAAAGAACTACTTAATTCTCCCCGTCCAAGAAGCTTGAATTTTCTGAAAGAAAAGCTCCTGAACATCAAGAAGAACATCCTGTGATTGACTGTTTTCTACTTTGATTACATGCACGACACAAGATGTACATGGTCAGATAATTTAGTTAATTTATGTAATTGTGGCTAGAAACTTTGCCTGTATTTCTTATATTGATTTTAATCAACAAATCATATCCTCATATTTCACAAAAAATAGCTGTAGGTTTGTTCCCACCCTGTTTTAAGAGGTTGCTTGTTTTGGCACCTGACAGCAGCTGTGTCAATCATTGTCTTATAGGAATTAATTGAACATATAATTTAGTGGTATATAAGATAATTTGCAGGAGACAGGGCTGTGGAGGGAAATTGACAACGGATGCACCATCATAGCAAATCTCCAGATGTCGTTTTATATGCATTGCTTTGTCACAGCAGTCTGACAGGTATTGGAACCATGCAATCATAGAATTCACAACACAGTGATTATTATTACAAAAAATATTTAGTGTCGCTCCAATTAATACCCTTACAATGATAACAACGGTCCACCCAAAACGCCCTCTAATCCTCGCCAAGGTTTCCTCCGGTTGCTCACTTTCTGAGATCTGTGTTTCTCTATCAGCTCATAGGAGACAGACTGTCTGGTGAGAGCAGGTGATCATTATCTGCCATCCTCAGCAGACAGACGGGCCTGCTGTTCATGCCTCACCGTATGTGGGTGGTATGCTGGGCTCTGATACCTGCAAGCCTCAATGCTTCTCTGCCCTGTAGCACACTTAAGTCCTGGAAATATCCAGCTATCATGTGCCTCTCAGCTGACACAATGTATAAAGATGTAAAAAGGTGGGACACACCTGTGCATCCTGGGGACACACCTGTGTGTCAAAGGGGCACAACTGTGTGCCTGGGACATACAGGTGATTTACCCTGTAGCTCACTAAGTACTGGAAATACCCAGCTATCATGTGCCTCAGAGTTGATACAGTGTGTAAAGCTGTAAAAAGCACTTGTGTGAGGGTACAAATCAATGTGTGTGTGGGTGTGTGTATGTGTGCGCACCCATATAGGTTATTTCACAGTTTGCTATGGGGAAGAAACATCTCATAAAAACAGCTTAAAGAAGATCTTCACACATAACATGAAATATAAGGCAGAGTTTGATAATTGCATAATTTTAATGTATTATGTTTTTACTATTTACACGTTTATGGAGCTCAATATAATGCACCTTGTATATTGTTGAATTGTATTGAATTGGTTTATAATAATAATAATAAAAATAATAATAATAATAATAATAATAATAATAATGACTATTTCAGGGCTTGTTTGTTCACTGATGATCAAATCTATTGTGTCTTATTATGTATTGCTTTAATATTAACACGTTTCTTATAGTGCCACCAAATCACATTTTTAACAGAGCTATGATTTGTTAAGTGCATTATTATTAAATAAACTAAACATGGCTGTTGATTGATGTTAAATAAATGTGACCTTTACTTAAAAAGCTGTAATGTGACCATCTGTGACAAATGACCAACCCTGATCTTTAAACACAATGTATCATACAGACATGTTTCATCAATCTTTGATGCCCTGCCTTCAAAGTGGGAATATTTTCAATACAGTGAAAACATACATGACCCCGTGACCATCTGGCCCAATCACAGCCGGCCGTGACCCCTGCCCCGACCTCGGGCGGCTGCGGCGGAGCCCTCATCGCCATAAACACCGTGAGAAACCCGGCGAGATGAAAGCCTCGTATCTGAACCTGTGGGAGGAGTTTGCGCACCTGCGAGCACGATCATTGAGCTGCGGAGCTTTAGCGGCAGTCTGCAGATTTTGGCACCACCCGAGGCATGGACGCAGAGGAGAGAGCCGGAGCCGACCAGGGAGTGCAGCTGCTGGACATCAGCTCCAGCCCCGCCGCTGCTGCCGCCGCCGCCGCCGAGCTCCAGCCCGAGAAGCCCCCTTACTCATACGTGGCTCTGATCGCAATGGCCATCAAGGAGAGCCAGGACCGGAGGCAGACCCTTGGAGGCATCTACGACTTCATCATCTCCAAGTTCCCCTACTATGAGAAAAATAAAAAAGGCTGGCAGAACAGCATTAGACACAACTTGTCCCTGAACGAGTGCTTCATCAAGGTGCCCAGGGAGAGCGGAGGAGACAGGAAGGGCAACTTCTGGATGCTGGACCCCGCCTTCGAGGACATGTTCGAGAAGGGGAACTACCGGCGGAGGAGGCGGCTACGTAAAACTTACAGACCCCCGAGCGCGCCCTACCTGTCCGCTGCATACGTGGACTACCCGGAGCCGCTTTACCTGCAGCCCTACGTGAGTACCTGGGGCGGATACCCGACCTCCCAGGTGGTGAGCGGACACACCCGCAGCGCTTCCCCCAGCGGCCCGGTGAGCTCCTACTGTCCGCCCGCTCACTTCCACCACCCCGCCTACCACCGACACTCGCCCGTGCTGGTTCCGCACAACGGGTGTCCCTACGGCGGGATGACCCAGCCGGTGAGCCCGGACGGAGGCACCGTGTCTGTGGCGTGCAGCTACCAGCAGTTCAGCTCCTACGCGAGGCAAGCAGAGGCTCCGTCATTTGACCGGCAGTTCATCTGACTTTATAAGTTGTTACACCATTTCAGTCAGGTTAAATGTTTGCTAAAGTTTTAAACTGTTGAATAAGCTGTTGGTTTACTTTTTGTTGTTGTTGTTGACAGGCCACACTTTTTCTTCAGAAATCAAGTGATGTTATATAGTCTGAGGCGCAGTTTGTGCCTCATTTGTTAGTTATTTTTGCAAACTTGTTTTCCTTGTGTATGGGGGCATTTTTTTTATTTTCTTGTTCCTATCTGATTGTTTTTATAGGCCTATGCATTTGTATTTCTGTGTTATTTATTTCTTGTCTCTTGTTTTATTCTCTGAGCTGCTATGCAACAGGTGGTGACACTGAAGCACTGATCGGTTTCCTTGTTCGATTATGAATGTTTACTTGATGTGAAGTACATCATGTTTGTTCAAATAAAATGTTATTTTTACATCAAATACTTGTGTTGATTTACTTACATCTTCTTTCTATTTGACTGATAATTCATTGTAATGCTAGGTTGAATTTTAATCCAGCTCCAAGGTTGCTTGAGTAAGGCCATTTTTATTGTTTTCAGGGATATTGAGGAATTTACTCATAAAAACAGGAATTAATCGTTTTTTCCAGCTCAGAGCTCAAAAGCCCAACATCAACTGAGACTACATGGACAATTGTGTATGATAAGTGTTTTAGCTGTTTTCTTATCACCAGTTTGAGCACATTAATGGCATTATGTATTCATCAGAGTGATCCTGAAACTGTTTGACTTTGACATAACCAAAGTTTACTGTCGTTTTTTAAACTCTATCTTAAATGCAGAAATTAGCCTTGGTTTATCTGTGTGGCACCAAACAAACTTACAACTTAAAAAGATGCCATAAGGCTTCATTGTATATTATAACCTAATTATCTCACATAAGTTAATAATGCTGAAGGAATAAATTAAATTATGGAATTTTAACAAGGTAAGATCTTAAATGTGCTCTTTATTTTAGTAATAATCAAGAGCTTACTTCTATTTGAGCAAATATTTCCTTGTCAAAGTTTTACATATATGTTTATTCTCCCATCCTCTTTTAATTGATCCACAGAGCCGTCACATAGTGTATCTCTATTATCAAAACCTAAGTGTAATAATATTATTAGTCTCTTGTTTTTGCCCAGACCTCTAATATTATACAGTTATGTCTATTATATCATAACAAGCGAGAGGATGCAGCTAAATATGTGACTAATGTTTCAGAAAACGTACAAGTTGAAAAACTGGTTCTTATATTTTCTGTGTTTTTAAAGAATCATAATGCATAGTAGTGTGAGGGATTTAAACCAAGCGAGGGAAAGCCATAGACTGCATAAAACAAAAGCAAAAAGGACAGAAATCTTCCTGGGCCAGGTTCCAACGCTGCCGTCTAATACACTTAGCGCTACTTAAACTCAAAGTTAAAGTGTGATTGATTTCAAACTTTTTTGAGACACTAACTCTTAAAATGCTTAAATTGTGGCTGTTTATTTTATTGTTGCTTAATAGTTTAATCATGAATGGTTTTAATGAAAGGTTTAGTCAATAAGAAAGAATGAAAAAGAGTACTGGGACGCGCCCCAGTAGTTACGCATATTCCGTTTCCGTTTCCTGGGCGTGAATAAAAAGGTTCCGCTTGCCGCGTGTTTTCTCATGTTTTGTTAGCTTACTTGCGGCTAATCTCGCTGGAAAATGGAGGCGTTTAACCAGCTGTTGTTGGAGTATCCTGAGTTAATGTATAGCGGCGTGGGAGCCACGGCGTTTGTTGCCTGTGGAGCGCTCATATACAAAATTGCCAACAGGTAACGTGAACTTGGTTTAGCTCCATGTTTGTAGCTGGATTCACGTTGACGTTGGTGCAAGTTAGCAAACAGTGACTAACATTTGCATTGCTGGTTCAAAACTATGACATTCATGAATCAATGTTGCCAACAAGAAATGTCCAAATGTGCATTAAATTTCATATGAGTGGTCTGTATATCTGCGCTAGCTAACTTTAGCAGCGATGCTAACTGACTTAATGCTAGATAGTTTGTGACACTAACGTTACTATAAATATTAACCTTTCATAGTATGAATGCACTTTTTTATATTGTTTGTTCTTGAAAATATTGCATACATACTGGCTTTTAATTACTGGTTCTAGATGATTGTGTCTATACATTATCAAAATAGCATCCTATACATTTGCAGATTGACACTATTAGACCAGATAGACCTTATTCTCCACTTGCTCAGTAACGTTAATAAAGACAAATTGCGTATCTTTTATATAACATTGACACTTGTGGAGCTTCTGGATCTACCTCAAGGACCCATGTGGTCTTTGGGTCCCACGGTGGGAAACACTTGTAGGTCAGAAATGCTCCTTCAGGTTTGATTACCTGTCATGTTGCATCATGTAAAAACCCCTCCTTTATATTTGCAGAAAGAAGCCAACACATGCCAACGTCAATTGCTGGTTCTGCAACCAGAACACAGTGGTGCCCTATGGGAACAGGAACTGCTGGGACTGTCCCAACTGTGATCAGTACAACGGCTTCCAGGAGGTGAGTTTCAAAAGTGCATGATCCCTTGATTTGTTTTCTTAGCATGTCTGTGATCTGCAGTGATTTCTTCTTGTTACTAGTGCTGTAAGCTCTGCTTTTATGTTGTTCTATTTATTGATCTGTCTCATTTTCAGAATGGGGATTACAACAAGCCCATACCAGCTCAGTACATGGAGCATCTGAACCATGGAGTAGCTGGTGGCCTTCCCTCCTCTGAGGCACCCAAGACACTGCAGTGGGTCAACTGTCAGATGCTGCTCTGCAGGAAGTGCAATAACAACCAGACTGTAAAGATCAAGCAGTTGGCCTCCTTTATCCCGAGGGATGATGTATGTGCTGTACTCTTTTCTTCTCACTATGACACTATCTTTATTGTTAACATGACCGACTGTAACTAAACACTTTTTCTTTAAGTTTATTGTTGGTTGTTTCTTTTGTAGGAGAACTATGATGAGGAAATTGAAGCCTACAAGCACCACCTGGAACAGACCTTTAAGTTATGCAGACCGTGTCAGACAGCAGTTGAGTACTACATCAAATATCAAAACCGTCAACTTAGAACAGTACTTCTAAGCCATCAGCTTCGACGCAGCCGTGACTCGGACAAGGACTTCGTGAAGGTCAGTGCAATTCAAAGTTCAAAACAGCAGCACCATATGACATGCTCACACCAGTAATAATTACAGTACCACGTCTGTACCTTTTTTATTTTTTTGACATTTCGACAGTATTCTGGAATTTAAGTCCTCAATATATTTAATGCAAAAAGAGGTTTGTGAAAGTGAAAATGTGAATCTGCTCCATCCTCCATTACATGCTGTTGCCTGTTCTTGTTACAATATGACAACATTAGTCTTTGCAGAGCTTAATGATTTCAATATGTTGTGAAGACGTCAGGTTTGGCAATGAAAATATGTTCTCTTTCCTACAGAGCTCCTACTCTATGTCTTCTCCCATGGGAGTCATCTTGCTGCGGGCCCTCACCTTCCTGATATGCGCTTTCTTAGTTGCTATATCTTTCGCTGAATTCCCAGATCAGCTCGCTTCGACTAGTGGCCCACAGACATTAAGTGGTGGAGTCATTCCTCCAAAACCTAAACCTACCAACGAATCCACCCCCAACAATGAAAGCAGTGTAGGCGTGTCTGTATGGCAGGGTCTGCTGGAGCTGCTCCCAGAGAAGGCCACAGAAAATGCCAAACTGGTATGGGAGCATGGAAGAGACAACCAGCTGGTGGTAGTCGCTGTTGGCCTGTTGACTTGTCTCACTGCTATCTTCTTAGCAGGGCCTGTGAGGTAAGCAGCCATCATCTCTTTATTTTCCGTTGGAAAGTTCATCCCAGACTAGTTGACTTTAACCAAAACAAACTCCGTGAGCTCATGTGTTGCTGTATTTTCAGGTTGAGAAGGATTGATGCCGTGGCCTCTGTCCTGTGGTTCCTCCTCCTCTGCCTCTACCTGGCTGAGAGCTACTTGACTGGTACATTGGGCGGGATGGACACAGCCAAGCTCACTACCGTCTGCCTCTGTAGCCTAGTCAGCTTTGCTGCCGCCGTGGCAACTCGCAAACCACTGGGTCCAAGAAGAGCCAGATATCGAAGGTCAGAATCTGAGTAGTAAAATTGTGTTTGAAACATGGGATTTTGTAAAGAGTCCTGTCAGTCAGAGGTTTATGTTCATCAGAACCAAATCAAAACACATTCATCTTTTATGGTTCCTGAACAGCACAAGGAACATGAGCTGTTTTTCATTCACTGTCCATTATTTACTGATAACTCTACTCTTTTACTGCTGTGTGAATGACTGTGAGGTTATGACAAGTAAGGCAAATTTACAGAATTGTGTGTGTGTGTGTGTGTGTGTGTGTGACCCAATAAGCAAGTGCCACTTGCATCACATCAACATCATGAATCACATCAAAGCCTCGCCTTCTAGCACACACACACACATGGTCTTCATTTGTCTGTTTCATTTAAAATTATCGAGGTTATAATAATTTTGCAGTTAAAGGTATTGTACAAAAAATTAGACAGCGTTGGTATGAACAGCACACAACTGTTAATCCTTCTGGTTGGTAACATAATTGTCATTGACTCAATGATAGCTTACTTTTAGATTAATGAAAGAAACTCAAGTCTTTCAGGAATCAAAATGATGAATGATCAAAATGGAATTCTTAGGAAACAAACAATATATGGTGCACTTGAACAGTACTAGTACTAACCTCAGTATTCTACACTATACTAGAATGTTTAACAGCATTTTGAATGTACTCATTTACGAATTAACGTGCTTTTCTAGCCTGGGTTGCATTTTTTTACTAACTGCAGCTGCATGAAATACTAATTTTTGAATACACAGTGGGTCATACTCAAGATGTGTTATAGTCAATAATCAGTCCTCTGACACCAGTAATTAGTTAGAACTGATGTCTGTAAGGAGTCTACTGGTAATACAACTAGTGAAGCAGCTTTTTTTTTTTTTTTTTTTTTTTTTTTAAACAATATGAATGTTAAAACATGATAGTGTGAGGACTGGTTAATGTGCTAAGTCTAACCCATAAGCTGCCTGGGAAAGCAGTCATTAGTACATTACACTTTCACAATTAGTTTAACAGTTTTGCTGTTTGCAGCTCTTCTCCCATCCCCCTTGTTGTGATCTTGGCCTCTGGTTGCTTCAGTTTTTTTCCTCTACCTTCAAATGAGGCATGACCTTCTCTATAAGCCAGTAATCCCCCTAAAACATTTTTGCTTTATTTACTGCTGTTGTATTATGTCTTTGTTAGTGTCTGCTGCACTGAAAGCTAATGCTTAAAATGGTGCCTCTAGGTGACTACCTGTCAGGTGCTCGGCTTGGCTTGACATTTGCTTGAAGTAATCATGTCTGACTAGTAGTTTCTGGTGGCCTTGTCATGTAATGCTTGAACACGCAAACACTATAAGCGCTCAACTCCGCCACTGAATATGGTGATAGGCAGGTAGTGTCAGTGTAAAATGCAAAACTGTTAATGCGTTCTTTGCTGAGCGCAAGAATGAAAGACTTGATTTAGTTAAATGTGTGAAGTAAAGTTTACCTCACATGTTGCACTAATTTTTTTAGAAAAATTTGAAAATGCTACCTTACCATTTGGAGCTAAAAATATTCAATTTTTTTTAGCACTCACTCACTGCTTCCCTTGATCACCTCCAGTAATACTGATCTTTCCTTTGCCAACAGTATGGCATGTTAATGTATTAAAAACACTAGGCGTACTAGTTGCATGTGCTAACATTTCACGTCTCCCAAATTTTTTTGGTTGACTGTTTTACTTTGTTAAACTGTAATGAGTGATGGGTGATATTTATGACAGTAATGTGAAAGGTATTGCAAACTATTAGCTGTAGGGAGTGTTTATAGACTGTAATTGGTGGGTAGAGTACTGTAACTGTGTGGTTTAAATTGCATGTCGTGCTGTCCTGTAGGTGGAGTTATGTTCTCAAACCAGCGCCTTCAGTGCAGTAGTCTCAAAGCTTTAAATTGAGAATATTTGCAATAAGAATTGCCAAATGCAAGACATTTTAAAAAATAGCGTTTGTAGATTATGAGGAAAGTATTGACTCGATCTGCGATTTTTACTACTCATACAGAGTAATTTCAAGATTGTTCCTCATCTGTCTTTGATACTATCAAATAAACATTGCAATGCTAATTAGTGCAATAATATGACTCTGTAATAACCTAGATTTGGTTCCTTTTGTGAACCGCATCGTGTGACAAACTGCATCATAAACTCTTGACAAAGATAATATTTCATCAAAATTAAAACTCTTCTCCAGTACACCATGGTTTGTTCTCTCTTTTGCCTTCATCCGTTCTGATGAAGGTGAGATGCCTGTAAATGTCTTAATGAAATCTGGTGTACTGGAGAAGAGTTGTTTGTTTTTTTCCTAGTTTATTTTAATGGACTTGCATTGAAGCTCACAGTGGTCTGCACCTCGCTGTGTGTGCGAACATATTTCAATAATGTTATATTGTACCTTGTTTATATACATAAGGTACTTCTTAATGTTTTACCTTTGTCAAATTTTAGATGCTGTGCTAAAACATTTTGTGCTTTATAAACCTCCAGTGTGACTGTTTCTTATGCTAGGATACCTATCCTGAGTATCTGACTATTCCTGTGTGGTTTTTAGAGAATACCTGTGTCAACCTGTTAAGCCGTGTGACTGCTGACCTTTTATTAATGTCAAGCATTTAGCTCTAGAAGCACTACATTCAAACTCGATCACAGGTTTAAGCTGTAATATCAAACTGCACCATTAAACCATTGCCACAAACATAATTGTGGTGTTAACAGTTATGTAGCTATAGACATTTTTTTATTAATGGAATCGTGAATGTTTGTTTTGTACTGCACTGTGTTACTATAGATGTCCATTATGTAGCTAAAAAATGTGGTTGTGTCGTAGCTAAATGTTTTAGAAATGAGTGTGTTGCAGAAACACTGAAAGATTCAGTACTTTAAAAATAATAATGAAGAAGTATTACACCATCTAGATAGTTTTTACACAATCTTTTAAGCAATAATATTTCAATCGAGTATAAATAAGCTAATAAATTATCTTACACTTTGATCAATACCTATGTATTTATATATAAGCTGTAGCAGATCAGAAATGGAGCTCCATCCATGTTGAAAGGTTTCCTGCAACATACCCAATGAATCATGCTGTGTGTTGAGAGCTGAAATTGGGCATCTTTGCTTTCAGTGTGAGGCTCCAATTTGAAAGACTTTGTGGGAATGCTTGCTGTACATGGAATGTAATAAACACCTTGTGAAAGGATATGCCTTGTCTGTTTGTTTTCAACACAAACGCACCATCTTGTCTACTTGTTTCTCTCCAGTCTGGAGTCACAGGAAAATGTCCGCATGTTAGCCAGGACTGCTGTGATTCTGCTGTGACAGAACAAGCAGGATTGCCACTAAACAGAAACTACTTAGACACATAACACGAATGACTGGTTTGTGGAAATGTGAGAGAGTCGAGCTGTATTGCTGGGCAGCATTTGTTCTGTAGGCACTTTCAGCTGTCGCGTGTTGTCCTGACAGCTGCAGCAGCATTTTCAGAGACAGCCGCGCTGTAGCTGCCGTCATTAAGCGCTTGCATTAAATAGATATCAGAACCATACGGCACAAAGTTTGTGCGCTGATTTGATTTCAGATCTTCACGTACTTGTTGTGTACAAAATATTTTAATGTAAACTTTTATACATGGATATTTGTGTGGAGCAGAAAGCACATTTGATCTTCTTATAAAATAGGGAAATGGAAAGTTCAGTGTCCTTGCAGCACTTTTTATGATGCTCTTTGTGGAGTCATCTTCTGTAGCCATTGCTTGCACAAATGTATATTATGCGTTTTCTGTACTACTAAACACTTTTGACATCATTTTGATCACAGGTAGTAGAACATTACACTGCTCTTCTGTTGCAGATACCTTGCAGGCAGCTCTGCAGGACCCCCCTTCGGCAGCCAGCCTCCTCTACTCTCTCCTGGCCAGGCAGACTCCTTCGTCCCCACCCCACCCCCCAACCTCTGCAAGCTCATCAACCGCCACCAGAGCCCTCGTGAGCGCAAGGCCTCCCCCTCCTCTCTGCCCGGGCGCCTCAGCAGAGCCCTCTGCCTCGGCACCATCCCCTCCTTCACCAGGACAGGTAACTTTAAAATTATTTCTTTCAGTTTGACTTGACAGACAAACAAAATGAACTCCTTTTATACGTTTGATATTTGATGTTTATATGTTTGATTAAATTTAGTACCATGTCATTTATTTGCGGTCTGATAACTGAACTCTCACTGAAAACAAAAACTGACTGAAGCTAAGCAACACAGAAGTAGCTGTCACCAGTGTTCAGCCCCCCTCTGCCTGCATGTCTTGTTGCATAGCATTCTAGACAAGCTCACACATACTTGATCTTGAGCTGCTTCTTGCGGTGCAGCTTGTTATGATCAGATGAGATTGATAAATGATAAGAATCAGAGGCTTTACTTTCGTTTTCTGCTTTGGCATGCAATTGTGTCAAGACCCACTGTTTTCTAGAAAATGTAAAAACTGAAGGGATTTGTGGGATTAATATTCATTTCAGGCTGGTCAACATATCAGATTAACTCTAGATTGTATATTGTACAATAAAATTTGAAAAAAAATTAAGAAAAAGTGGATGGTCCAGTTGCTTTATTCTACCATTTTAAAGCTGCATTTGGAGCTGAAACAATTATATTATTTTGATAAATGATTTCATTTTTTGCCAGTAGGGGGCAGAAAATCATCAAAATAACCTGGCAGGCAGACCACATGACGAGCATGCAAGTTGCATCTTTTGGGTTCAATTAGGTTCTGCTTGACTTATATTTGGACTTGTGTTTCTGGCACACTAATAAGGAAAGCTGTGGTGAATGGTGTGATTGTATATTTATCTTCTTTTCAGATTCTGGTTACCTGTTTAGCGGAAGCAGACCAGCCTCCCAATACAAAGACTCCCCACCATCAGGTATTGAAATTCCTGGTCATTTTGTGATCTCAACTCAACCCATTTTTACACAACTTTTAACCCTTTCTAGAACCCTTGATTGACATTTTTCAATGCTTTTTTGTGCACAGATTACTTTTCACTGAAGTCTGGGAGCCGCCCATCGTCCCCGGGCCCCTCTCCAACTCCTTCAGTAGCTGGGTCAGTTACATCCAGTTCAGGTTCTGCCAGACAGCGGCGCCCCCTCATCAGCCCCGCTCGCCTCAATATCAGCGGCCAGAAGCTCCGGCTTTTTTCAACGGAGCCGGAACCCACGCTCATGTCCCCACCGGTGTCCCCGTCACATTTCCTTGTAGAGCAAGCCGCCTCCATTTACAGTGGCTGCTTTTCACGAGATGTATCACCCTTTCAAAGCCAAAATGGTAAGTACATTTATTGAATTGCTCTCCCCCTCTGTGCCATTCATGAAACTACCACCACATGGCAAAGTAAAACCTTCTCCAGTCCTACACATAATGGCTTTAGAGAAGATTCCACTCTCATTGATAACGTCATGTGTAGATGTTTTTTTTATCTATTTCTTTATGATTTACCCGGTTCCATCGCTTTGCAGATTTGACTTCTCTGTTCAGGGATGGCACTGTGATTGACGAGCACGAGAGGCAGGACAGCTCTTCAGACTCCTCCACATGCCGGGTTGGCACGACCACACAGGGGTTAGAGAACAACCCTCCTCCACAAGGTAAGCAGTCTCGTTTAAACATGATGCTGTGTCTACAATCTGTTAGTAATCACATTTAATTTTAGTTTCATGACTGACAAGGATTTGATCTACTCTTCTGAGGCTCATTCGTGTAACTCAAATTGCCTTACTTTCTCAGTGCCCCAATGTTCAGGGGATGACCTGAAAAAGTTCTGTTTACTCGTGAAACCAAGTTTGCGATTTATGGCAGTAACAGACGTGTGTATGTTAGATGACAATTAGGAGAGAGAATGAGACCACAATGTATCAAACCATCAGCGAAACATGATGGTGGGAATATTCAAGTCAAGAGCTTTCCTTCCTCTGGAGTTGGACACTGACTCTGCATTGACTCCTTTCTCACTCAGAAGAAGTACCACTGGATTCTTCAGGGACATGTCTTACCCTCTGCTTTACATGTTTGTGGAGAGGGACTTCTACTGCAGTAGGATAATGACCTCAATGCATTGCAAGAACTACTTGAATTGAACACTTTCATGCAGGATGTGGTGAAGTATTAGCAGCAGCTTTACACATGTTACAGTTGTAGATGAACAGAAACCAAAGTGTTTTTAATGTGGATCTGATGTGATGTTTGACCAATACCAGATCTGCTTTTTAAGGTCAGGGTGGGATCAGTGCTTCCCTATTTTGTAGGCAGAAACAATATTGTCTCTTAAAATGTACTGGTTTCAAATTGCATTGTCATGGTCTTATCAACATGTGCCTGAACTTAAATTGAAATTTTGTTCATTTTTCTTTCATTCATTTTCTTTTTTCATCAGCTCTGAAGGAACATGCATTGATTGATAGTTGAACAATTACGCCAAATGGAAACTCTTCATGCCACATTGATGATGCTTAACAATGTTTCTTATGACACTAATATGCTTTCTCTGTGACGTCTGCAGGTTTCATGAAGCGTCTTATCTGGCCGGGGCTTTTGTTAGTGAGCCTGACTGCCAACCTGTTGTTCGCCTCCCTCTACATGTACCGCAACTGGGGATGAACCGTTGAAGGATCTGCTGCCGTTCTCTCGTGACCCTGCACAGAGTGAGTCAACCTCTGTCGTGTCCGTGGACCTGGAGGCCGTTCAGCAAGGCCAGAACACATCACTTTTCTGGCAGTTGCTTGTTGCTTAGTGAAAATACAGATATCAGCTGAGAGACTTTCAGCGACGTACCTCCCTTTTGACTGGAGTTACGAGAAGACTGTGTGGTGAAATACGTGACTTTGTCTTTTGGTTTGTCACTGCTCCTCTTACATGGACACAGGTGCATGTGTAATCGATTTAAAAGGCTCACGTCTTGCTTTGATGCTCGATGGCTTTTTAGAAACCATTCTATGAAATGTGCAATAAACATGTACTGTTGAGTCGATGCTGCTTGGACACAGGGGGTCACGTCTTACCTACTTATAGTGATTGTGATGAGTGCATTACTTCTCCCAGCTGAATAACATTTTCTGGTTCTCTACAGTAGCCAAAAGTTGAAAAACACTCAGCAGCATGTGATGTCTGTGCTGTGTACTTGCAGATCTGAATTTTTGAAATTTGTACAGATTTTCTATTTGTAGTGTCGTGTTTTCACAGCACTGGTATTTGCCATTGTCTCTGTGTAAGTTCAGCTGGGAAAGAGTGATGTCGGGTTGTTTTGTTATACAGTTTACAGTTAACATTTTTACTATTACGGTCATTTATATCTCATACCAAAGTGACACATGCCATAGTCATTCACTACAGAA
The DNA here is from genome assembly GCA_037975185.1 of Centropyge bicolor. Taxonomy (NCBI): domain Eukaryota; kingdom Metazoa; phylum Chordata; class Actinopteri; family Pomacanthidae; genus Centropyge; species Centropyge bicolor. The sequence goes on along the minus strand of JBBMOC010000011.1, from coordinate 8,092,901 downwards.
ATAGCTCTTTCACTAATCCATTTTGCACTTTTGTGTTTGCTTGTACTGTATTTTGAGTATGTGATTTGCAATTGTTCTATTAGAGATGAAGAGCACAGATGTTTGATTGTGTGTTAAATGAGCAACATAAAGTTGTAAATTTTAGACATGTGTAAGATGTGTGGAAACAGTTTACAGTCACATTGGATGTTTATTTTCTCATTGTTGAATGCACTTGATTTTTGAGAGAAATAATTTTGTTATCTGAGTAATGACTGAGTTATGTGGTTTTCCTCAGACACTTAATGCTAACTTTAATTTGTGGTAATTTAAAGTATTGTTGCCAGGTTGTTTGATGTTATTTTGAGCCAAAATAGTAATTATTAAAACCAATGTTTAAAAAAAAAAAAAAAAAAAATTTAAACTTGCTACTGAAAGACTTCTAAGTGATTGTCTAATGGTGGTTTAGAAAACTATCATTAGACAACCATGTAATGACTAATAGTTTTTGAAAGCTATTGCAATCTTTCTACATACTGTGTACAGACTTATGCATTTGTACTGGATGTGTAACTTGGCGTATGTTTCTTTTCATTCACTGAAGGATCATGCATATGTTAAAATGTAAATGTTCTTTCAGCAATGCTGAATTTTTCAGTACAGTTAAAGATCATTTATTTATTTTTGAATGTGAATTCAGTCTAATTGAAGATTATTGTGCTTTTTCCTTGAACTTCATATCATCATTATGTCAAATCAAGAGTTTTGATGAGAAATATGAATTTGTTAGGTTACATATTTTCTCTAATTGTTTGAAGGGTTGTTGTTGCACTGTGTTCTGTGTGATTGTAAGGAACAACACTGGCTTGTTTCACCTGGACCCATACTTTTTTAATAAAGTATTTTTTCCTAATTCTTTTTTTGGAATTTATTAAGAGGTTAATGCTCTGCAAGCTTGACTCAAATCGCCCCCTGATGGCACTAAGTGTACATTGCAGTTCATCTCCTGCAGTTTTCCTCCTCCTCAGCTTCTCCTGTCTGAACATTTCAGTGTGATGGCTTGTTTGGTAAACTGAAAGTTTTTATCACTGAGCTTTCAAGTCCTGAGGAAAGTCAGCCTTGTAAAATGTTGCCATAGCAATGAAAGTGAATTTGACACAGTGGCTGAGGGAGCAACTAAAGGTGCATTACTGACCAAGCAGTCAAGGACACATAAAAGGGGCCTCTATAGATCTAGTTATATATAACACAGTTATTCTGTTTAGAAACAAACTGTCGAGGTGCACTCACGTTTGTCACAGAGTTCCTCTTCCACATCACTGATGTTTGCAAACTCAACACAGTTCAACTCAGTTTGTAACCTCTGAGCCAGGAAAATGTTTGCATTTGGCATAAAATACAAATAAGCATATCTACCGTTTTTAATTATTATTCCTTGTGCAGATCACATGAGTATTAACATTAAACCATTTTCAAATTGTTGCTCTTCTCATCAGCAGTGCCTCCTAAAGTCCAGTTTCATGTCTGCAGTCTAATGTATGAGGATACATTAACATGAAATAATTATAAACAGTCCATTATATATGTATACCATCACTCCTATCTGAGTAATTACATAAAGTAGGCAAAAAACAAACATCACGAACTTCCTGTTTTTTCCTCTGTCATCATATCTCAATCTAACAGAATTAAAATCTTTTCTGACTTCATATCTTCTGACTTCCTAAATTACTTATTCATGTTTTTTATCAATCAGCCTAAATCATTTATCTGTTAAAGGCCCAACACATGAAACATGTCTTTATCTGAATTCTGTTCTGAAATGTCTGCCCACTTCCCTCATTACAGTTCAGGTGTTAAATACCCTATTTCTATTCCTTCTCAGCTTTTCTGGTTTTTATGCTCTTGCTTTCTTAGTTCTCCCATTGTGAGTTAGTTGTCAGTTGCTGTAGTCCCTTTTGTGCGTTCGATCTCAGCCTCCCCTTCAGACGAGCTTCCACCTGCTTCAACATTACTAACCACATATCCCTCTCAAAAAGAGAAAACCTGAGCCCGACGCTCAACCTTGGATGAATGATACCACTAAGCATCCACAAAGGGAAAGTAGGATGAATTAAAAATCTTAAATCATTTTAGTCAAAACTTGGTATTTACTTGGAAATGACTGTATATGACTTTATATGAAAGTTAAAACTTGCTTTCTGGATGTGTTGCCCTCCACAGTGTTCAAACAGGCTTTAGATACTGCAGCCTCCAGTTTTCTCTGTCTTATCATCAGGTGCTGTTACTTCTCTGATTTTGTAATTAGTGGTGGCATAAACAATGTTGCCAATGTTTATCACTGTCATGCATGCCAACATTTGCTGATTAGCACGAAACACACAACTGAGGCTGATGGGAATGCAATTTTAGCAATTTTTTGGCCATGATCGAAAATGTTCAGACATCAAAAAATTTGACCTGATGATGGTGCAAAAAGAAACGTCAGTGAATCAACAAAGTGATTACACTTCATCCTGAGGGGCGGGACATGAAAGTGTGAGTCAAATTTCATGGCAATCCTTCCAGTTTTTCTCCCACTAAATTTAAGGAAGTGATTCCGTCGGCATTCAATCCCATGTCTCGGTTTGACTAAGGACTCCTATGCTAACTTTAGTCCCTCCAAAATTGATCTGATAGTGCTGCAGGTTCAGTGTGTAAGACTCTTGACTCTTTTGCCATTTTAGAAAAGAGGATAGTAAAGCAAAAGAGGTTAGCTCCCTGGTATATTCCGAAAAACCCAGAAACTAAAGCAAACACTGCAAAAAACTTGAGAGCAAATGGAATTTTACCAATCTGGAAGAATCACGTTTAGTCTGACAAGATAGTCTTAAATATATAGGAAGGCCCTTTGCAGTGTCAGAGCAGCCTATTATCTAAATATTAGAAATCCTGCTTATATTGCCATTCAATACTGAATTGTCTATAAAGGCTGATATGTGTTTAGACTGCTTCTCTCCAACCGACCTTCACCGGCTAACTTCAATGATTTCTTTGTCACCAGACGTCTTCAAGATCCCATCCCAACCAGGCCAAAGAAGTTTTACCTGTTATTAGCACTTCTTTACTCAACATGATCACTCCATCTTTATTACCTAACAGGCCATGTTCCATATTCTTTTTAAGTAGCTGTAAAAATCCTACTCTTGCTCTAGAGGTATTGGCAAACTATAGACCTATATCTAACGTTCCTTTTCTCTCAAAGAGCCTTGAGAAAACAGTCTCCTATCAGTTGTGTGACTACGTAACAATTGTCTATTTGAGACTATTGGAGCTCATCATAGCACAGAAACAGCAGTGGTGAAAGTAACAAATGACCTTGTTACTGCATCAGACAGAGGACTCGTCTCTGTGCTCGTCTTGTTTGATCTCAGTATTTGTAGCTTTTACTTGACCTTTTTAAGTAAGATGTAGTTGATCGCATCTCTTGTCCTTGAGAATTTTCATCAGAATGACGCCATTATGTTTGCACAAACCAATGCGTTAAAAAAAGAAGACAAAGCACAGAGAGGTGATGCACAACATTTTTTTTTAAAGCCTTGGCTATTTTTCTCTGAGGCTGTTAGGGCCACAACACTGCTGATCCAGGAAGTCAAGACCCCCTTTTCAACCCCCCCACACAACTGTGGGTAAGCCCAAAAACAGTAAACAGATCACTTATCTGAAAAAGACATGACAAACCTATTAATATGTGATCGTTGTCAGGTATTTTCTGGGCAAATCTACCGTCTTAAATATATGGATGAGTTTGAGCTGCTATCAAAAGCAGGTCAAATATTTTTTGTCAGACACAACTGACAAAGCTCTGCACCTTGTTTACCAGCAGGTTTTTTTTTTTTTTAACAGTTCACTGACTGTTCAGGGGCGAGGGGTGGGAAGAAGGTTCATGCTTTCAGTCTCCCGCTCTGGCCATACAGAAGTTTCTCTTCTGCACAATCACTTCCTGTTTTCACCAGCTGGTCTGAAGTGCACTCACAAACACATGTTATGTTTTTTTCAAAATACACGAACTGACTCTGCCAGGTCTTGTGCGTTTTAGGCAGTAGCCTCTCAGACACCATTCAGCAGGAAACCAGGGTTTTCAGAGGTTTAGACCACCAAGACTCAGCGTGTGTGACACATTAACACCTGCAAACCAAACTGCGATAAAAACAACCGGCGGATAAATATTTTGCATGTTTTTATCCTTTGTGGCGTGTCTTGCAGACATAGATATCAAGTCAACAAATGATGTGCTTTGTGCATGAAACAGCTGAGAGAAAATAATGTCAAGCCCCTGATGCTGTCCCTCCATTTCCCCTTTTCACAAGAGTACTACTGTGGTTTATGTTCCACTTCCATGAGAGTGACACAATTATTATTGTCACAGGCCTTATGGTTACTATATGGAAGTATGAAAAAGGAAGGTAGATTTCCCATCAATGGCTTTCAGTTGAATAACAGACATCCACCTCTTGAAAACTCAACATAAAGGTTGGCGGGGGGGGGGGGGGACTAACTTGGGATAACGTTAGGGGTTGTCTGAAGACTTTCACTCATGGAATGTTTTTAGATTTTCTTTGGCTTAAATTTACAAAAAAAGAAATACATATATGAATAAATACACAAAATAGTGTATTTATTCATTTTTATGTCTGTTCACATATGTAAACAGTTTTATGATGGGCCGCATGTTCTTGAATGTGTAAATGTGTTCTTAACTGTTTACACAAATAGTCACGTTATGGAGGACTGGACTTTTTAAGTGACACTAGTACCTGGAAATACACTTAACCTCTGTCTGACTTACTTAGAATTTTGAAAACAAGGGGGCACTGCTATTTTGGGTCAGAGCGCTTTAGACTTGTGAAACTTGCAATGGTGGAAGGAAGACGAGGGGAGAAAGTACAGACTGTTCTTATTTCTTTACATAAGAAATGTTGTCACTAAATAATTTCATTTTGCAACTCATTGTCAAACTGATGGAAGTTACTCAATGTGATGATGACAAAGATCATGTCTTAATGAAATGATGATGATTGAAGATGATCAAAATCCTAACATGAGACTAGGACTGAATTAACGATTGATTAATCATTTTTACTCCACTACACTTATGTGTCAACTATTACTTACTTTACAGATTTTACATACAAAACATGTGATCTCTTTGTGATTTATGTTTTAAAAAACAAAAAATTATATGCAGCAGTAAAATGCTACATTCACAGTCAAGTATCAGTAATAAGGATTAAAACAATTATATAGCCTATAGCCTAGTCAATACTCACAGGGAGGACGGCAGTCCCACAACAGGGACATTTACTACTAAATATTTTTCTAAATTGTGATACTTTTAGGTTTCCCATAGGATGCCAATGCACACACATCAAATAGATATTCAGTTTACTATGACATAAATGATAGATAGATAGATAGATAGATAGATAGATAGATAGATAGATAGATAGATAGACAGATGAATAATAAATTGATAAATAAAATGTTATGAAAAATTCTTTACAAAAGCAGCAAATCATCATATTTCAGGTGCTAAAATTTGCTAAAATTTGACTTTTGCTTAAAAAAGACTGATAAGTAAAAAATGATATTGTTTTTTAAATTTTCCCTCAGTTGAGTAATCACCTAATCGTTTCAGCTCTTTCACCATAAAAAAAAAAGAAATGAAATAAATAACTTCTCAAAATCACCAGCCCACAAGTGTTCAGCAGGGATGGAGAGCGGAAGTTAGAGGGAGAGGAAAACAATTTTACTTTCACTTTTTGCGCGAGCTGAAGTTTTTGGTGGACGGTCCCTTGGCGCGCGGGCGGCAGGAGAAGGCAGCGCGCAGCCGCTCAGTCCGGCGCAGCGGCAGCGGCGCGTGAATGAGCGAGGCAGGGACACTGTTCACCGCCTCACAGACAGCCGCGTGATCCGGATCCGCAGCACCTCACTTCACCCCACGGACAGACCCGCAGCCCCGGACATGTCAGCCTGATGTCGCAGCCTCCATCATCGCGGCCGTCAGAAGCATGAGGAGGTGACCGGCTGGTGGAGCTCACAGGCAAGTGTCTGCGCACGTATCGGTTATTCACTATCATCAGACATGCATATATGTAAAGTTTTCAGATCAGAAATATCATGTGTTAAACCTGACTATGGCTGCTTGTGTACCTTCTATTTTCCTTTCCCTTTGCTCATTATTAAGATTTACAGCCTCATGTGTTGCATCAGTTTGTCCCCTCATATTCATTCAAATACATTTTCACATGCAGCCATAAGTCAGGCTTCATGTGGCAGACAGCGCAGCTCACACAGCACAAGTTTCCTCTTACTCAAATCAATAGTGTAGAATTACTTTATGGCAAACGACTGAGGATAACACTCAAAACACAAGGTTTGTCTGTTTGCACCATTGGTGGAATGGATTTCAAATCAAATTTTCCAATAACCTGTTTTTTTTTTTTTGTGGTGTCAAGAATTCAGTTAATTCAAGTTTCCTTTTTACTGTGTCTTCACCTCATTTGATCCCTGAGCACTGTACTACTGTATTCAGTCTGCCAGGGAGGAGATGTGAGAATTATTGTATTAAAATGCAAAAACACATTTAAAAAAGGCCTCAGTTTACTATTTTATATCAATGTTCTTATATTTGCATTGCAAACCACAGCAGGCTCCTGTTTATCACTGTGTCATTCATTCATGTCTCTCCCTGCGCTTTCCGATTCCAATGAACCAACCTTGTGAAGACAAATCATTCAGGCTTTCAGGAACAAGCAGTGTTGCAGCACAGGGCCATGTACAGTAACACATGTTAATAGTGGACATATTAACCCCGGCTGTGTTTCCTCTGTGTGTGTGTGTATGTGTGTTCCGGTGAGCAGTGGAGGAGCTGACGGTAAATGAGAGGCCGTCACCATGCCCCCGGGGAAGTATGGGATGCAGGAGGAATGGGAGAAGGAGGGGGACCAGGGGATCGTGATGGACTTCCTGCTGCCTACTGGGATCTTCCTCAAATTCCCAGTGTCTCGAAATGACACCATCAAAAGCATCAAGAAAGTATGTCTTCTCACATCCCTGTTTGATTATCTGTTACTGCTTTTAGAATATTTTTTACTGCTAATATGTGATGTGTATTGTCATCATGTTGCATTTTATCTGTCAAAAGATGACACTTTATTTCTAATAGACTGCAGTTGATTGTGCAGCGGCTCAGACGAATTGCAAAATGCTGTTGTTATTTACAATATTTACTCAATGCGCTTTTAAGCAAATTGGTCGACTTGATATTAACTTGAGGCATTAAACTAATTAAAACATCACACAATCCAAACAATGCTCGCTCGCGTTTTTGATTCATCTTGAAGTTTTGATGCAACTGTTGGAGAAGGAGCCACAGCTTTGCTCCTTGGTATACACGGCCAGCTCTGTGCTCAAGCGGATCTGCTGTTCAATGTGAATGTGCCAGTTTCTATGCCAACAGTTCTGCCACTTCAGGCTGTTTGATTTAGCTGTGTTAAGTAATGATACTCTTGAAAGCTGTTAAGATGATTAAGAGATTAAATGTCTTTCCATTCGGGGTAATTCGCAGGGAATTTTAGAAAATGGTCAAAAACTACCAGGGTCATTTTTATTGCACAATAGCTTGTCATTTCAGCTCATTAGAGAAATCAGACTGGTGGCAAACATGTTATTATGAGACGGCGCTCTAGTTGACAGCGTTCTCTTGCTTTTGTAAATAGTAATGACATCGGTTGAGGTGTATCCACGACCCCTCAAACATACCTTTCACATGCACAGAGAAGACGCTGTGCACTTCAGCTTGTAAACACAGCGTTCTCAGCCTCATGCACCGCTTTTGTCTCTTGTTTCAGATGGTTTGGAGAAATGCCAGGAGCGAGGCCCTGTTCAGCGCGCTGGGTGATCCAGACGCATACGTCTTCACCTGCATCAACCAGACGGCAGAGAGGGAGGAACTGGAGGAGGAATCGAGGCGTATAAGCGACGTGCGGCCCTTCATGTGTGTCCTGAGGCTGGTGGCGAGGGAGGGCGACCGAGTAGAGAAACTCACCAACACCCAAATCAGCCTTTTAATTGGCAAAGGTAAGCGGCATCCCTCTCTGATAGAGCCCCAGCTGTTATTGGGGTGTTTGGTTGTTGGTGGTATTGTTACTCATTGTAAGATAAGAAACTTCTTCTGTCATTATCAAAAAGAAGATAAGAGTCTTTATCATGTGGGTTTTCCTCAGAGGCCGAGCTGCTCAAGTCTGGCTCCAGTCTTCTGAATCACTGAACACATCTGCAATTTATTCAGCCATGCAAACAGAATCATTGACTAGTACATTGAATGCAATAGAAATTAAATGGGGATTTCAGACTGAACTGACTTCATTATTAAGTCTTACATTGCATTCATGTTTTCTGTTTGGCCACCAGTAGTGACTGGTGTATCCTTCCCACTGAATGATACATCATTATCATACATGTAAATCAAATCTAATATGTTGTATTTAGAGCTGTTATTTTTGAGTCGACAGCCTGTACAGTGGCGTTGATCTCATCCACTTTTTGCTTGGCAATTTTTCCGTCATTTCAGGCTTTGGCAAAGAGAAATGACCCGTTCTTAATCCTGCATCCAGAACTCTGAGGGAAAGATGCTCTGAAGGCAGAAATGATGCCTTTGGCTGAGTTAAATCCTAAATAAAATGGCAGCTATTTTTCGGTGCAGTTTCCAAAGCGAGTAAACTAACACTTGAATGAAAAAGAACAAAAAAGCAGTTTTGTCTTTCTTCACTTTTATCTGTGATGTTCATTATCTTGGAAGGTTGGTGTGTTACTGGCTTTGAGCTAATGTAGCTAAGTTGAAATTGGAGCACAGGTAGGAAAACTAATGCTAAGTAATATTTTTGACTCCAGTTAATAGAGATTTGACTTCATAATATATTCATAGTAAAGTTGTTTTTGCCGACTTCAGTTCAGTCAAAAACACGGTTATATTCTCCTTTAAATTTCAATTAATAAAAACATGGCCGCCTCTCAGCTCGATCAAGCAAATGTATGTATTGAAAAATCTTTCACAATGACTAAAGAGGGTTCTTCTCACCGAACAAGACTATTCTGTGTTATGCATTTTTTGATGCCTTACTTATGATTTTTCAGGTCTACATGAGTTTGAGGCCCAGAAGAACCATGAGGTGAATGAGTTTCGGACTAAGATGCGTACTTTCTGTGAAGAGAAGGCTCAGGAGCGACAGATGCTGCCCTGGCAGCAGTGGATGGAATACAGCTTCCCGTGCGACCTGGAGCCCTGCTGCTCTCCACCGGACCGTAGGAGTGTCAAGTCAAAAAACACCAAGAAGATTTTCATCAACGTCAAGTTCGAGGCTTGTGATGTGAGTGGATCTACTGTTGTAGTTTTTGTGAGTCATATTTGTAATGGTTGTTAAGACAAATCAAATCAAATGTCATGTTGTGATGGGGCAGCACACACAGAGCACAACAGCTTTGATTGGAAAAACTGTGGTTCCACCTTGAGTAGACAAATTGTGGAGGATGATTTTATAAGTAAATGTGAGCACCTTTGGAAATCCCCCTCCCACACCGTGAACGCCACCTTCAAAACATCACTCAGGAGCGAGATCCACAGACATGAAGGCTGCATTTTGTATGATTTTCTGTAAAGATGGCACCTTTATTAATTTGTGTGTGGCTCTTCAGGAAAGCTTCATGCTGCAGCAGGACCCTCAGGACCTCCCGGTGTCTCTGATGAAGAGCGCCCTGAAGAAGAAGGCCACTGTCTTTCGCTCAGTGCGACAGGAGCCCGAGGACTACACCCTGCAGGTCAACGGGAGGTGGGAGTTCATCTATGGGAATCACCCTATATGTCAGTTCAAAGTGAGTGAAGACTGTGTTTCGAGCAAAGCTGCCTTTTTCATATTTTATTGTTTTGTTAATAGTTTATTGTTTTGCAGATTTATTCACCCCTTCCATGTCAACATGAAGCACCATTGGCAGTAGTTACAGCCTGGAGTCTATGTAGATGATACATCTGCATCAGTTTGGCCACATTCTTGTTTGGAAGAAAGTTGCATGAGGCAGTTGAATGAAAAGATTCAAAGCCCTACCACATTTTCTGGATTTGGAATTTGGACATTAGCATTGCTCTTTGTCTGCAGCTCTGACTTTATGTTTGGGATTGTTGCTTGAAAATGAATCATTTCATTTCCCAAGACTCAATTCTCACTCATGCTGAAGTTGGTTTGCAGAAAAGCCCCCCACAATATGAAGCTTCATAGTCATCATGATGTGTTTCATGCTGTGGTGTTCTGATTATGCTAAACAGCAATTAGTATGACAAGCAAAAAGCTGAATTCCGGTCTCATCAAACCATAAAATCTTCTTCCACTTTTGTTGCAGAATTTCCCTCATACCTATGGGCAAAAATAGGTCCAGATGTCATGTGAATATTTTCCAACAGTTCTTGTTGTTGTTCTTTCTGTGACCCACAAATCAATTGGGCAACTTGATGTGTTACCGTTGGCTTCCTGGTGGCCTCCCTCATTGATGGCCTTCTTGTGTGGACACTCTTTACAACCCTGTTGTTTTTGTGATTGAATTAAGTGAAGAATATTCACCGTGCTGGAAATTTTCTTGCATCCTTCCCCTGGTTTGTATTTTCTTAAAGTCCGACGTTTGTTTAAAATCACCCTTTAACTTTACCTAAAATCACTTGATTTTTCAGGTGTGTCAGTGAGTCTGCAATCAATTAACTGGACATGGTTTAGATACATTTGTAGAGATTTTTTCACTTTCACTTTGAATAGTCCTTTTCTGCCTAAGCTGTAATTTTTCCAGTGGATGTGGATGATTTTTCTTTCCTCGGTTGTTTGTCTGCATTCGTCAGTTTTGCCCTGTGCGGGTGGCCCATAATAGCTGAAATGATTGTCAGATCAGGAGTGGAGTGAGTCAAGGTCTTGGTGGCAGGAGACCCCAGTGTTGATTTTGAAACTCCAGCTACCTGCAGGGGTGACTCATATCTGTCTAGCAGCCCTGCAGAAAGGAACTGCATCCATCCACACATAATGAGATTTCGGCTGCATTAACCTACAGCAAATGAACAGCCTCCAGGAGTTAACCAGTGCTATCAGAACACTGGGAAATATCTGTGGGTGAACTGACTGATGACTGCACCAGTAAACAAAAAAAAAAAATCTCTTCTTCTGTCCCCTCCTGTTGTCTCTCACTGACTATTTCTCGCAGTACATTTTCTCATGTTTGAGAAATGGCCAAAACCCTCATCTAACCATGGTGCACCACTCCACCATCAGCAAATATCAGGAGGAGCAGGGCAGGATGTGCAGCCAGGTCTACAAGAGTCGCTCCTTGTCCAGACCTCCTCCACTGCCCCTGAAGAAGGTAAGGGGTCAGCGGCCGGATGTCGTCTCTCATTAACAGACCATCTCTCTCTCCTCATCGCAGCTGTTCCTCAACCGCACTGGTGGACTTTGATACACTTGAAACATACTGTGCAACACAGTGCTGATAATTTATGACACATATGTAGTTTTTTGCAGTATTTCCTACTTTGGAACTGCAATGGCAAAAATGAATATTCTTATGTGTTTTTTAACTTTTGAACAAAGTGATTCACACACACACACACACAAAAAAATACGAGCAGTAAAGAACAATAAAATTACATTATTTACATAAGTACATACATACAATTGGGCTGCTTTTTTGTCAGTTTGTCGAGTTTCTTCCCCTTTTCACTTTCTTTTGAAGGTGTAGGCTGTTGTTTCTATCTTTTAACATGTTGCCAAACAGGAAATTGTAGCAACAGTTTCATGACTCGAGACTTCAGTGAATGGCATGAATGCAATCTTGTTGCACAGAATGGGAATGAAAAATTAGATTTCCTCTCTTCCCACAGCAGAATACCTCCTCTCTGTGGTCCATCAATGAGCCTTTCTACATTCACCTGATGCAGGGCAGCCGAGTCAATGCAGACGAAGGAATGAAGGTTGGTGTGGTTTTGTGTGGGTTTTCTCTCACTTTGCTGCTCAATGAAGTGTGGCATTCACTTGTTTACCAATATCTCAATTTCAGTTGTACGAACAGCGGGGGTTGACATGTAAATGACAAGGGGTCACATGGTCCAGACCACACGTTTCCCATAATTCATCAAGGCGGTTGGTTAAAACTTCAAAACAGGAAGTGGGGAGGGCCTATCTGATTTTTACGTCTCTTTCTGAGGCCTAGATTCTAAGAAAAAGACAGACTTCATGCTGTCTCTCCCTTTCTCGCTTTCAATGCACTTCTTTTTTTGAAGTCGATGCATGCATGTTGTTACTAGTGCAGAGAGGTTATGTTGAAATTCGTTGAAAATTTCCATGCTTGTTAAATCTAGGATGTTTCCCTGTAAAAGACTGGCAAAAGCATGTAGAAACATCATTTTTGCAATGACAGATTTTTTTTTAAAATTATTTCACAAACAAGACAAGAAAAGAAAGAAAAGAGCAAGAACACACATAGGGAACTCTGTTAATGTGTGTCTGTGTTTGTGATTCAGTTTCGTAACCGTGTTACTGTTTAGATGGGTTATTAAGTGTAAGTGCACTTCCGGCTGCTGCCTCAGAGCACATCATGACTGATGGTGAATTTGTCCTGTCACATAATTATCAGTCATGTCTGCAGTTGGCAGGCAAAGGTTTGAAAACACAGCCGGGGGGAGAATAGCCACTCATATATTTCGTAAATATAGATTCAGACTATCTTGGTTTGCCAAAAGGCTGGAGCTTAATGGTCGTACAATATTGAATTTTAACTCCAGCGGTTGTTTATCATTTTTGACGGACTCTGCATAGCATTGAAAGGCAGCGCCGCCTGCTTACGTTATGAATGTGTAGACCCTTTGACTCATAACCTGAGTGACACAGGAAGCTCTGAATCATCTAGTGAAGTCTGTAAATCTTCCACAAACAATCTCCCTCACACAAGTGCTAAACTCTTCAGCTTACAAACCACATGTCATTTTTTCGCCTAATCACTACTCCGTGTATGTGTGTGTTTCCCCCTGTCCAGCTTGTGGTGCAGGCCGGTCTGTTCCATGGCAGCGAACTGCTCTGTAAGGTGGTGACAAGCTCGGAGGTGACAGTGTGCTCTGAGCCGCTGTGGGATCAGAAGCTGGAGTTTGACATCAACGTGGCCGACCTGCCTCGCATGAGCCGCCTGTGCTTCGCTCTCTATGCCGTCATTGAGAAAGCCAAGAAACCCCGAGGCACCAAGAAGAAGAATAAGAAAGCGGTGAGTCCGTCAGAGACTCATGGCGTTTTCGGGCCTCGGGCCAGTGTACAACTTGTAATCGAGTAGGCGAGTATTTGGGCTGGTGGGTGTAAATTTGTTAGCAAGCACAAACAGATCTGTTTCCTCTCTGGTGTGTAGTGTGCATAGTCAGTGTGTGCTGTGTGGGTGTGTTTTGCTGCTGCGTCTGGTTGTGCAAGTGTATTCAGTGGCAAGGCTGCGGTTAACATTTCATCCGCTTCAGCTCTTTTATCTGTACATCACACCAAGGAAGGAAGGAATTGGCAAACATTTTCAAGGAATTGTAAATTAATCTTTGTACTCACCATTCGTATTTACAGCACTCCCGCCCACTGAGCGTTTTATCTTTTCATTTACGTCTCATCTTTAAAGACAGTGCGGACGACAGTTTAGAGTAGGGGCCTAAAACTGCACATAATAATATTCTGCTACTCAAATTTAATATATCAAGTCCTTCAATAAATGCAGTGAAGCAGCTGCTGGCAATGAAGTTCTTAGTACTCAGGCTTCCCCCAACAATGCTCATACAAATATGTATAAAAAGGGAAATCATGTGAAATTAAGTAATGTGCACAAGTTAATATATATTATAATATATATATGAAATACAAAATGTAAAATACAGGAATAAAATATAATACTGCAAACAGGGTGTAATGTGTGTGTGTGTGTGTGTGTGTGTGTGTATAAATATGTACATACATATATGGGACTGCAACATTAACATAAAATAAGTATGTCTGTCTTAATATAGTAGAATTCATGTAAAATGTAATGGACGAAGAAGAGAGCTTTGTGGCACTCCAAGTTATTAGAAGTCAGTCTGATTTAAGAACATCAGTGCAGAACAGTACAGCAAGTATTCAAAGCCTTAGAGAGTGAGCCATACGCACTAATATGAACATCTAATTTGCAATATTGCAGTTATTACATTTTGAACATTTATTACACTGAGTATAGAATCCATTTGTGAATTGACAGAAATTTTATGTGCAACTATTTGGATCATGAATAAATCATAATTTCTCAAGCAAAATCCCAAACATTTGCTGCTTCTCTCTGTTTCATATCATCGGAAATTGAATGTCTTTTTTGGGCTTTTTTGGAATTGGATTAAACTAATAACAGTGTAAATTAGATTTATCTGTAAGAAGGGATTATTATTAGTTGCAGCCATATTTAAAAATATGAATGAACAAAATAATGTTGCTTCATGCCACTATTACAGTAGCATTAATATTATGCCTATAGTGACGAACTGAGTTGAAGGTTTTACCTTCCTCTTACTAGATAAATTTTATATTCCTGTTTTATGCACAAACTTACAACAGCAGTAGTTCTGCACTGAGAGACGGCACTGAAACAGACTCCACACACCCACTTACTGTACACTGACGAGTACAGTGAACAACAGAAAATTCCCCTTTTCTCTGTGGCTGTGGGCAACATGTTTCGGAGGTCCCGAGCATGTTGCCCAGGTGGGTTTCTGGGCATCAAGGCCACTTCTGCTTTCTGAGCCACTTCTCTCTTCTTTTGCCCAGAAGAGAAGTCCTGCAGACAGAAGCCAGAAAGACAGACGGAAGTTGAACTATTTTAGCCGCTCTTGTTTATGCGCAGCGCCTCTTTTTTTAGCTGGGTACATTCAGCCTAAACGTATATGTAAAATGTGTTGAAAGTTATTTCTCTTATAAACATCACTGTCATATATATTGTTTACTTTACTCACTTCACATTTTATTAATTAACACAGTGAATTAAAAAATAGAAGTTGCCATGAAAATGTGTGTCATGACAATATAACCAATATAAAAGTCTTCTGAATGGTTTTTGTGAATGTTACACAAGACAGATTTAATATTTCAATACCTTTTAGATTAACTGATGAAAAGGCTTTATCTTTAAACAATCTTAAATATGATTTTGGATCTTGCTAGATATATTTGACTGTCTAACACATATTTACTTTTTCACAGCTTGAAAAGAGCTGATAGACATTAAAAAAAGATATGGAAGTTACTACAAACTTTTATGCATGCGTATTGACAAAAGAAGTTTTCAACAGATTGTGTCGTTACTGATCAAACCTTCATGTAACTTTGACTGAAAATGGGAGTCCTCCTTGTTCCTCTTTTGCTTTCTTTTGGCATGATTTTACTGCTTGCAGATGGTCTTTCAAAGCCAATCCACAAACCTAATCTTCCCTGTCCCCCTCTTCAGGATTGTCCGATTGCCTGGGTGAACACCATGGTGTTCGACTACAAGGACCAGCTGAAGACTGGGGAGTTCCTCTTGTCCACTTGGCCATCTGTTCCTGGTACTTTCAGCCTTGGCTCCTTTTACATCTCCTCCTCTTCAAAAACACCTCACACGTGAAAGCCTCCTCCACAGCACCTGGCAGCACACAGTGAGGGCTGAAATACCCAAAGTTATATGTGCCGCCATCAAAACCACACATATTCACTCATTATGTGTTTGCCGATGCACAAGATGGGCTTTTTAAGATTGAAATGACTAAATGATTGAATGAAGGTCATTTGACTGTAGCATTAAATGACTTTGATTCACTGCATTTTGGAAGTGCAACTTTAAAACTTTTAGAGACACGGCAGTGATCTGAAGATTAAATTGTACTCACTCATGCATAATAACATCGATCATACATGCCATGTTTATCACAGATGACAAAGGCGACCTGCTGAACCCGATGGGAACAGTCGAGAAGAACCCCAATGTGGACAGTGCTGCTGGGCTTCTCATTCGCTTCCCCAACATCCGGCAACATCCTCTCTATTACCCTCCACTTGAGAAGGTACTTGCTCCTGAGAGACTGTATTTGAGGACATGCTGAAATTTGAATTGTATTAATCTGTCAAAAAATTAAAAATACTCATCTGTTTTCAGATTGGTGACGTGGAGAAGAACGGTGCTGCAACTTTTGCCACTAAAGAAGAGGTGAGACTTTCAACATCTCATAATTGATAATTCTCACACACCTCAAGTTAGAAAAACAGCAGCTGTTTATCTTCTTGCATATTTTTATGTTTCTTGGGGTTGTCCGCAGTACATGAAACTAAAAGAAATCATGGACAACAAGAACTACACCGAGTTCTTCGAGGACGAGAAGGAACTCTTGTGGAAGCTTCGCGTTGATGTCCGCAACTATTATCCTGAAAGTCTGTCCAAGCTGCTCCTCATCACCAAGTGGAGCAAGCGCGAGGATGTAGCTCAGGTATGAATCAAGGATTTTGGAACATGGACATTTGGCAAACACACATAACACTATATATAGAAACAGAAAATAGATTGAAGTCATCATAATGTACAGAATTTTTATTGTTTTGTTTCTGCTAAATGACTTGACCCGCAGTAATTTCACATGTAATATTTGGTGTGTTCGTGGTAATGTCTAGCTTTTTACTGACAAATGATTTATGTCATGCTGAACAATCAAGTCGGTTCGACAAATTAGTCGTGCTGTAAATAATGTTTAATGTGACGACAGGTCTTGAAATTGTCCAAGCAACAGTCACAAAACGAAGAGAAACTACAATAAATTATTCAAACAATTAATCGATTATCAAAGTAGTTGCTGATTAAGCTTTTCAGTACTGCTCATGTAAAAAAACACAATGAACGACTCGGGTGTCATGAGCAGTTTTATCTGTCATCAAACACATGAGCGTCATAATTGTTGTCTTCATGGTAGAAAACGTTTGATTCTCCTCAGATGGTGAGTTTACTGAAGAACTGGCCGGAACTCCCTGCCATCCACGCCTTGGAGCTCTTAGACTACAGTTTTCCCGACCCAGCAGTCCGTTCTTTTACTATCAGATGCCTCAAGAAGCTCAGGTACGCACATATTTGTAGTAATGTCCATACAACATCACACTTGAGTTTTAACAATGTGATGATTAATAGAACATTTCCTCTGCACACAGTGATGAAGAACTGCTACAGTACTTGATCCAGCTGGTCCAAGTCTTGAAGTACGAGTCCTACCTGGACTGTGACCTCACTACTTTCCTGCTTGATAGGGCTTTAACCAACAGGAGGATAGGACACTTTCTGTTTTGGCATCTCAGGTGAGATGAAGTCTGGCAGAAATAACTGTGCATTGTATGTGTGCATCTGCAGCCTTTTGTTTGACTGGAGAGTTTGTGTTTGTTGTAGGTCAGAGATTCACGTGGCCTCTGTGAGTTTGCGTTTTGGTCTGATTCTGGAGGCCTACTGCCGGGGAAACATCTGCCACATCAAGCTCCTAACCAAACAGGTAATTTCACACTTATACACACTGACTTCAAGCTCTAAAATGTGCGTCTTTGTTTTTGGACTAAATCTCATTGGTGCCTTACCTCTGCCGGACAGAACGAGGCTCTGGGCAAAATGAAAGCCCTGAGCGACTTTGTCAAGTCTGGCTCCCAGAGGATGACAGTGGACGACCTGAAGCTGTGTATCAGACAGGAGTCCTACCTGGAGGCCCTGTCAGACCTGCTGTCACCACTCAACCCCAGCATCATCCTTGCTGAGATCTGGTTAGTGCAGAACACACACACACACACACACACACACACACACACACACACACACACACACACACACTACTTAATTAGATTTTCAGGGGCAGTTTTGGTCCCTTTCTGGATTTACTAAATTACAAAATAATACATTTATGTAGCATATTGACAGATGAACCCTTCATTGTTACAGCAGCAATATAATTTGTTTTGTTTTAGATTATACTATATGTCATCTTATACTTTCACTGCTAAAGTCCTAACAGATGGGGATGGTGCCATTTTTCTGCTCTCTTCCCAACCTGTTTCCCAATTTCAAAGAGTCGTTAAAGCCTTAATATTGAACAAATCAATGTAAAATGTCATCAGGATGGAAAAACTAAAAACATGCTCTTTTGTAAAAACAAGCATTTTCTCAACTTTATCCTCATCCTCAGTCTTATAATGATCATGTGTTTATAATGATTGTGTTTACTGTTGCAGTGCAGATAAATGCAGGTTCATGGACTCCAAGATGAAGCCGCTCTGGCTGATGTATAGGAACCCTGGGGCTCATGCAGACATGGTGGGCATCATCTTCAAGAATGGAGACGGTGAGAACATGACCACATGCATTAACATACAGAAACCATGGGTTGTCGGGACTTAAGCTGGGGTTGACTTAAGTTTAGCACAAAAGGAATACACCAAAGGGTTAAAATACAGACTTGTAAATTAATATGCATCGGAAAGATAAACATAGCCTGCCGATTTGGAAAGGGACATCACCTATATTCAGAAAGGGGAAGTTTAAGAAGTCAAAAAGTCCCAGGGTGAAAGTTAGCTTGAATTCTAAATTTGATATCTCACTTGACAATAAAATGAAGATTTTTTTTTTTAATTTTATCTTATTTGACTCATCACCTTTAGATCTTCGACAAGACATGTTGACCCTCCAGATGATCCAGCTCATGGAGAATTTATGGAAGAAAGAAGGTCTGGATCTCAGGTACAGTTGTTTCCAGCTGCTGTTGATGCTTTTGCACACTCACAGAAGCTCCAACCCTAATACGGTTCATCTCACCCCACACTCACAGGATGATCCCATATGGCTGCTTGTCCACTGGGAACAAGATGGGACTCATCGAGGTGGTGAAGAACTCAGACACCATCGCCAACATCCAGCGTAACAACAGCAACAGTGCTGCCACTGCTGCTTTCAACAAGGACGCCCTGCTCAACTGGCTCAAATCTAAGAATCCTGAGTGAGTGTGATGATTCTCACAAACCCACATAGATGCTGTGTTGTCTCAAAGCGATTACACTCTTTAACCAAAGAAACCACCGCTGTGTCTATTATAAACAAACCAAATGCTGTTCAAACCCACAGAATTTTATCCGTGCACCTATTTTTGAATTGTTTATCGTGATCAGAGTCACACAATGGCAACAAGCATTTCCCTCTAACTTTCCCCAGCTCTTCATTAGGGCATCCCCAAGTGCTCCCAGGCCGACTCTGATATAAGCTATGTCCCACATACATGTGTTATATTAGTTTTATTGTTTTTCAATTTGGAACAAGCATTAACAAGTCCCATTCTGACTGCAGTTTTTCAGTGCACACCTTGTGTTACTTCCTCATAGTACATAAAGGTAGTATATGGATTTTTTTTTATACAACTACATCTTGAAAATGAAAACTTCCATAAAAGTGCACCAACTATAACATTAAGTATTTTTATACAGAGGGGAATTGAAACACAGTGATGGCGTGAAATGCCTCACATCCACTGACTCTGTTTTGGACAGACTTTTTTGGTGTTGTTGGTAAAAATAAATGATCTTTTACACACAAGCTAGTTGCAAAGAGATGTGAGGACATTTTGCTTAATTAATTTGATTTATTCATTTCATTCGTTGGTAAAATGGATGCAGTGAAACGAAAAGTTTAATTATATAAAGAATGTCTTCAAAGGAGAGGTTAGAATCGTTGGAGAAATACTTAACATTCATAAACATCTAAAATACTTATATTATCGGCTGAAAATTATACATATACATTAGACATTATTGTGTGTTATAAATCATTTGTTCTATTTTTATATAGTGCTTAAAAATGTTAAATTATAATTAACAAACATTGTAGGTAAGAACTTTAAATGAGTCATGTCGAGATCCAAAAGGTACTCTCACATTTTGTGACTTTTTTGGGGGATGTAATTCAGTGCATTAAAAAAAACTTGCATAGATAAAATGGAAATCAAACAAGCATTATACACTGTAGCTTCCCTCAGGTACACAGTGTGTACTGTGGGTGGTTTTTCTTTACAGTACAGAGAACATTCTTTCTTTATATCCATGATCGAAGCATTCATGCTCTATGCTTTACAAAATGCTTTCTGGATGTCAGTTCATGTGGTTCGAATTGTCTACTCCAAAGTGCATAGGTGACTACAGCTTCAAAAACATTAAATGAGAGTAGATTTTCATTTGGTGCCAGACAGTCTGAAGGTCTTGTCTTTTTCTAAAAGCTCCTCGAGGAGAGAAAGCCATTCAATGTAGTGAATAAGCCTTTGTACGTCACGTTGGCAAGACAGGCCCCGGCTGACTGCAAGACAGAACAGAAAGGTAATTAGCTTGAAATGCTGCAGCACCCAAAATGGAACAGGGAAAATTAGTAAAAGCTTGACACAGTAAACCCTCTGCACGTCCAGTTTGTGAAAGGAAGTGATGGTCAATCATTAAGAGGCCACAGGAACTCTTCTGTGAATATTTCATATAGTAGTGAGGAAATTCTGCCTCATGATTGTGTGTATGTGTTTGTATAGTAGTTATGTTATGTGACGCAGATAAGAGAAGTGTAAATGTGCTGTCAGAACAAAACCTGCTCACACTTTGCTTCCTTGTTTCCCTGACCTTTCTTGTCACCAGGGACAAACTCGATCAAGCAATAGAAGAGTTCACGCTGTCCTGTGCTGGCTACTGTGTAGCTACTTACATCTTGGGCATTGGAGATCGTCACAATGACAATATCATGATCAGGGAAACTGGACAGGTACCGGCATATTTTTCAACATAGGGAATGAATACCACATTGAAATCTAGCACAAGCTCAACATGACTTTACTGCTGCTCTGCTTCATTATGTCTCCTGTAGCAGTGCTGAATGTTTCAAAAACACAAATTATCCTCTCCTTTGAAATTACTGGTATATCAAGGTTTATTGTTTCCTATGAGCTGACAATCTTAATAATACTTAGCTTTGACTCTGCAATTCCAGTAAGTGTTTTGTCAGATTAGATGATCGTTTTGTGACTCAGTGATTCAGAACCCAAAAGTCATTTTCATCTTTGTTCCCCAGCTCTTCCACATTGACTTTGGGCATTTCCTGGGCAACTTCAAGCGGAAACTAGGGATCAACAGGGAGCGGGTGCCTTTCATTTTGACTTATGACTTTGTCCACGTCATCCAGGAAGGCAAAACAAACAACAGTGAGAAGTTTGAGAGGTACAGTATTTTTTTGCAACAGTCTGTCTCCTGAGCTTGGATTCACATATTTTAGAATTGATGGTTGATTATTGTGTCCCTGTTGCCAGGTTCAGGGAGTATTGCGAGCGGGCCTATAAGATCCTATGTCGGAACGGGATGCTGTTCGTCAACCTCTTTGCTATGATGAAGGCAGCAGGACTGCCAGAGCTCTCCTCCTTCAAAGACATCCAGTATCTAAAGGTATGCAACGATGATAATGCTCATGCTGCTGCTGATGATGAGGAGGAGGATAATGATGTTGACAATGTTCTTGGTTTCTTCAAAAGGACTCTTTAGCTTTGGGAAAATCAGAGGAAGAGGCACTGAAGAATTTCAAAGTGAAGTTCAACGAAGCTCTGCGGGAAAGCTGGAAGACGAAGGTCAACTGGATGATGCACTCCTTGGCCAAAGATAATAGACCGTGAAGAACACTGCACCAAGGGAACCTGAAGACAGACCAAAAATTATGGATTTTAACTTATGGAAAAAAAAGGGAAGAAAACACAATCAAATATTTTTCTTTATTAATGGCATTCAAAGACACTCAGCAAATGTTTACATCTAACTTTCCTGTCCGTGGTACATAACAACTAAGTGGAGGTATCCAAAGACAATGAGATAATCATGGAACATAATTTCAAACCCCAGATGTTTTCCAAGTCCATCACACTCATCTTTCTCCAGTCAAATAATGGAATGCCTTCGCCTTGAGGACATATCAAGAAAAACGATAAACTACGCTTTTTTTTTTTTTTTTTTTTGCCTTGTTAAAATCGCTACTTGAAAAACAACTGCTCGTGCAAACGTGTCATGAATCACTGAAACAGAAGCAGAGCCTGAAAGTTCGACTGCATTACTCAGCAGGGAGCGAACCGCGAACAGACTTTATGATGACTTCAGATGACACCGTTCAGTCGTGGAGTACAATAACAGGGCGGCAGTTTCACCTCAAGTCTTTTGTAAGGTTTACTACCCTCAATGGCTGTGTCATTTCCTCTCATCTCAACTGCCTCTTTGCAATTGTGTCTTTATTTTATTGTATTGTATTTTATTTAATTTGTTAACTCTGAAGTACTTGTACAAAGTCATGAAGGATATTTTAAAAAGATGTGTTTTACTGCAGTGTCACTTATTGATGTGTAATATTGCCTTGAAGTACAGTATGTTGCCTTTGTATTGCCAGTAGACAGGAAGCATTGTAACATTTACAGATTATTGTAAAATGAGAAAATAACTTTAAATGGGACCTTTATTTTGATAACAGACTGCGTTACCCAGCAGACTCTTAACCAAATGCCTACATCACATTTAGGGAATAGTTTGACATTTTTGCTAAATACACATATTTGCTTTCTTGCTGAGAGTTCGATGAGATGTTCAATACCACTCTCACATCAGTGTGTGAAATGTGAAACCAGCAGCCTCTAGCTCAGCTTAGCACAAAGACTGGAAACAGAGGGGAAACAGTTATCCTGTCTCTGTCCAGAGGTAACAGACTTTGCCAACAGCACCTCTGATTAACATATGATATCTTGATCTGTAGAAAACCTGAAGTGTAGGAAGGACAAGTCAGTTGCTCATGTGCTGAGCAGACACTTAACTTCCTATGAAACCACACATTTTTAGAGGTGCTGGTATTTGGATTGTTTTTACCTTCAGACAGAGCCAGGCTAGAAGTTCCCTCTGTTTTGTCTAAGATAAGCCAGCTGTCTCCTTGCTCCAGCCTCACACTGTATTTAACAGACAGACATGAGAGTGGTATTGCTTTTTTTTTGTCTAACTGTCAGCAAAAAAGTGAGAAGCTGTGTTTCCCAAAATGTCAAAGTATTCCTTTACTACCATTAGCAACTGAAAAGGAAACTATCTCAGGCGCTAAGCAAAGATATCATATACATGTTTGGTTAAAGGATCCGACAAAATATGAGAATACATGAGGCATTAAGACTCATATAAGTAAATAATATGTGGACTCTGTATAAGCCATAGACTTGTGGATCCATTTCTCAAAATGTGGTACTGTACACATGGCCCCTTAGAAAGTGTAAATCTGGACCATGTGTGCTATCTCAGATGATGCAGTCAATGTGTGTGTATGTGTGTGTGTGTCTTTGTTTGATATTTAAGTTATACACTGTAATTCCTGTTTCCATTTTACGACTGATGTGCCAGGTGCCATGAAAGAGATTCCATGCTCATAGTGTCAAACACCTCCCGACTTTGACATATCTAATGCCATGCAAAATGGTGTTGGTCAGTTCAAGTGAGTCTGTGTGCTGTATGATTTCATCCTAGGGTGCGTTCAGATTATTTTTACATACTGTATATCTTGCTGTCAGTCCTGCAAGGAAGACGATGTACTTTTCAAAGCCTTTTTATTTTGCATTGCCTTTGAAATGATCTCCACCATTTGTATGAGTCTCTGTACGCTGATGACTTTTACAGAAGAGCAAGAGTAGCTGTAGATTACACAGCAAGAAGATTTAAAAGCTACTGAAATATTCACTGTGTAATAGACTTTAAATATGGGTCATCAGTGTCCCTCAGTATAGTCTCAGCTGAACACTGCTGCTCTAAGCTGCTTTAAGCCAGAAGGAGCGAGTCTACTGAGTTGATGGGCTTTGTTTGCAAGTTGTAAAATGTAATGCTGTTTGTTGCCTTTTGAATTGATTGTAATTCATGATTTCTGTCAAATGGATCTTTTGAGATTCAGGCCTCATTTTCATGTGTGCAGCTAAAACAGATAAATCCTCCTGACCTGTCCTTTACCTGCATCCTGTTTTTGCATTTGCTTCACTTATTGTTCAAGGGAAGCGTGCACTCAATAAACAGTTTGCAACAGCAGAGCATACTGAGGCCTTCAAGGAGCCCTAGACACGTGTAGCTTTATTTTCGACCTATTCTTTGCTTCTTAAAAAGGCTGATCATAGATGGAGGCATCCAGTTTTAAGAGAATAACAGCTGGGCGTTCCATCTCTTAACAAATGAACTGAAGAAAAGTAATTAAATAATACATTTTGTGTATCAATCAATATGCAATAGTCCTATTCAGGACTGTAGCAATTAAATGAATTTCTGATGAGGCAGGGTTGTTTTGGCCTTTCATCTTGATCAACATTTCATTCATCAGCCAGTTCATCAAGTGGGTTTACAGTTTGTTTCGTTCAAAGTTCACATAGAGATGGCTGTCTTGAGCACAGGTGTGCTTGTGTTTATGCGTATAATACTGTGAGAGTTTTTATTAAGATTTCTCTTCTCTGAATGCAGAGCCACATCATCAATATTCCAGAAAAGTGAACATAGTGTTTCCTAAGGAAGTGTGTTTCTTTATCAATAAGATAAGATAAGATACTTCTTTATTAGTCCCACAACAGGGAACATTACAGTGTTACAGCAGCAAGATAAATAGTAGGTAAACAATATAGAAAAGAGAAATATAAAAAGTATTAACAATCTGATCAATCGTGTGCTATTATATTATTGTATAGTATATGTTTTGATCCCTTTTTTATTATAAGAAATAGCATTAATACTGACTATACATTCATTCATCCATTCATATTTTTTAAGCAGTTATAGTTAGTTTGATATTGTATGTGGGAAATAATATTCAAATTCCCCCCCAAAAATGTGCTACTATAATAGGAGAAACTTTAGTTGAAACTGGGGAAGAAAATTTGATTGGCAACCAAAAAGTGTGCCAACATGAATGAGTGGTTTCAATACATACAGTGAAATGTATATCAGCAATGTTTTTGTATTTTCTGAGGATACACACAGTTTTGAGTTTGGTAAATGATCTCAGAGATGCAGTGTTGGCCGGTCCGGTGGCGACCCCTGCGGCCGGCGGCGGTACTGAGCAGCCAACAGGACTCCGGCTGCGTTGAGTCAGTTCGCCGTCGCTCCGCCGACTGGAGGGATGTGACCCCGGAACAGGACGCCCTCCCGCAACAACACACACCATTCAAACAGAGCACAGAAGAAAGAAAAGCTGGACCAGGAGGGGTAAGCTCACGACTCTAGTTTTTGCGGACGAGGAGCGCGTTGTCAGGGTTGTATTTGAAACGATACGTGTGTTTGAATCCCGGTGTTTCCAGCCGCGGCACCTGGACGCTGTTTGCACCCGCAGCAACTTCATTCAGGCTTTTGTCTCGGGCATGCTAGCGAGCTAGCTTGGCTGGTTAGCATCGGCTGGTTCGGTAAGGGTAGCGCGGGTTAGCTGGAGACTAAATGAAACGTTTGTCAGGTCAAAATGGGGAAATAACTGAGAGTGTTTACTGTATATGCGTTTTTCCACGACGGGTTTTTCTCACAGATTCGTGTCGAAAACGCGTCCAGGTTTGCTGCTTGCTAGCAAGAGAGCTGCTACAGTTTGAACAGTCCCGCAACATGATAACAAGAACCGTCCAGTCATGTGTGTCCATCTCTTAGAAAACACACTCAGACCTCTTTGTTGTCTTTGTTGTCTCTCATTCAGAGTTTGTCTTTGTGGAAAACTCAAAACGGACGCTCAGTAAAAGAACTATCAATCCAAGCTAACGTTAGTGGACGTTAAGCACAACCTCCATGGCGTTCAGTCATAGTTTGCTTTACTTGTACTCGTGATTATACAATATTGTACTTCACGTTTCTTAAATAACGACATTTTGAGTTTTCTGCTGACAAGACATTGAGCAGAGTACATGATGCAGATTATACCAGTCATCCATGGCAGTACTCAGACATTTAAAATGCTGCTCCAACCATAAAAGCTAATGTGCATGTACTCACTTTCATTGGTTTTCATGATCAAGCATTTCACATAACTCCTTCATTGGTTTTCTATTTTTGGATCATGCCACCCATGGATGCATTGTGCCACCCTGCCTTTTACAGTGTCTGCTTTCCCCCCACATGTCAGATAGCTGACAGCCCTTTGAGTGGAGAAGCTGGCACCCTGCCGGCAGCCGGGCATTGATGAGTGCTGCAGCCAGTGGGTATCAGGGCTTGGCCACAGGCAAGCGCTCTGAATCCTCCTGCCAACTAGCAGAGTTCGTCGTGGACTACAGTATGTCAAGCCTGCCTTAGTTTGCACATTCCCCCAGCTGGCTGGATTTTTGGAGAGAAATTAGGACCCCTGGCCTGGCCTCCCTCCCCTCCTCGCCTCCTCACACTTGGGGCAGGTGCTCTTCAACGCCTGCTCAGCCCTCTTGAGCCCCGAGGGGATCTCATCAGCTGCCTGCGAGCACAGTATGGGAGGGGGTGAGCTGGTTCATCTCACAACCTCTTACTCTGCGTTTGGCACAAGTACTTGTCAGCTTGTCAGCATGAACCAGCCCGCATAGTAGCCTGTTGTGGCCTGACACTATGATACTAGAGCTGCTTGCATCCGTCCTTATGCACCCAGTCCAAATGACCTCCTGACAGCCACCAAGTCTTTTTTACTGTTTTAAAGAAAGCACAGACATCTTTTCTGGACGCAGTTCTTTGTCTGTTGTGCATAGTATCCTGAACATTTGCATTGCATTGTAATGTTCAAAGCTCATAGATCATATAACTTTCAGAATTTTATGCTCTGCCTCAATGTTGGCGCTTTTGAAATCTTGCAGCCGCACCCCCAAGGGACCAGCTTAAGGCAGCGGCTTCTGTTTCAATTCCTTTGAGGGACCCTGAGGAGGGAGCTAAGATGTTCTGAGATCATAGACCAGATTTAATTATGATGTATAGCATGGTCTGTGAAAAATTCGTTTGTATCACATTTGGTATCTTTGAAAAATGTGGAAAGTCAGGTTGCGTGAATCTTTTTGGAAGATGTTTTTGCTGGAAAAAATTTCATACAATTTCCTAACTGAACTGCAGTAGTATTACAAATGTACATGTCATTATTTTTAACCTAGTAGATTTTTTTTTTTACTACTTTGGAAAAGCTTGTGTTTCAGAGTGACTTTAGGTTTAAATTTGTGATATATCATGTCCAGCCTACTGTAACTCTCTTCAGGTCCTAGTATCAACTTAATGTAGCAAAGGACAATTAGGCACACCCAGAGACCCAGCTATGAACTAAGCCTGTACAGTTGAGGAGGATTGTTTGAGTTCATGCCTCACGTGGTGACAACAAGACATGACCTACTTATCAATCATGTTTTCACAATCCAGTTCATCACCATTGTCCCCAAATACTGTAGCCATTGTTGTGGCCACTGTACATGTGAGGAGATGGCTTCACACAAAGGCAGCATGCAGACATACAATAAGTCCAAGCCAGAGCCTTTCTGGCCTGCAGTGTCTGCTCGTCTGGCTCACGCTGGTTCAGGACCCCACACTGGCCCGGCCCGGAGGGAGTCGATCTGCTGGGTGTGCGGCTGGTCAGATAGTTTCCATTATGTTCCCTGCAGGTTTGATTGGGTAGAAGCTGTATTTTGTTGGGTGATCATACTGGCATCAGTTGCCATGAGGATGTTTTTTCTTGTGCTGACAGATTTTGTCAATTAATTTGTCAGAAATAAATTGCAGACAATGTTGATAATGAATCATCAGTAATCATTTATCCAGCAACATTTACTGGATCCAGCTTCTAATATGTGAGTATTTATTTCTTTTCTCTGTTTTATATAATTAAGTGATTAATTTTGAAATGTTGGACTCATTTATAAACAAAACAGATAATTGATCAGGCAAATAAGTAACAGATTAATTGGTAATCAAAATAATCATGAATTCCAGCCCATTTTTTTCTACACTGACATATGGAATGATAGTATTACTTAAAAAGTCACAAGAAAACAACAATCAAATTGATGTTTATTTTGCTGACTTGCCGTGTTGAATGAAAATATTGTTCTGTCCTCATTTCAGCATGACCGCTAGTTGTTTTATTAGGTTTCCTGACATGGTTAGCGTTCAGTTGAGGAGAGCATGTGTGTGTGAGTGTGTGTACCTGCAGTGACACAGCTGCTCTACAGAACCAGGCCAGGTTGTTGGCAGCCCAGCTGGCAGCCACACCAGGCTTCTAGCCTACTTAAGTTTCTCACACATTTGCTTGGGATGTTTGAGTAGCTCATGATTGAATTCAAGTTATTTTTCCTTCTCAGTTTTTCCTGTCTGTCGAAGCTGTTGACCTCTCTGAGTCTTACAGAATTCGCTCTGTGAACAGCATGTCCAACTAAACTCCACTCAGAGACAGTTTGTCTGTCAACTCAGACGTCTGTGTCTTGTTTTTCTGCTTGCTCGAGGAATTTGATTTCTCAAACAATCAGACATTGTGCATCATGTGAGCAGCTGATTTTTGAGCCAACAACAAGCTTGACGAGTGGACCGGCCATGTGTGACTGGGCCGGTGCGCTGTGGTAGCCGCTGCCCTTCATGACCCTCAGCAAATGTGAGGGCCTATCACATTGCATACATGGTGGCCTGGCCGCACTGTTGAAGTGGTCTTAAGAGATTGCTGTGTTTTTGTTTATCATAGACACTGATACACAAATGTACACAAGAAATGTGGAATGCAGAGAATGAGTGGGGCATAGTTTGTTGCTTTTTTGCATACATTTATCTTCACAAGAGTCATAGCTGAAGAAAATATTCACACTGTTATTGTTATATTGATTCCAACCATATTCCCATCTACTACAGTAATAGCAGATATTCAGTTTGCTACCATGTGTTCAGATGCTGGTGCTACAAAAGTATCTCAATAACATTGCTGCTCATGGTAACAAAAGTGTTGATATACAGGTCATTCTGTAATACACAATTGATTGCAAGACAGCCTTCTGTGGTGCATCATGATAACTAACTGAGGACTAATATGGGGCCTCTTAAATTGTTAACTAATCTTTCAAGACTATATATTTTTAAAAAATTAGATATCCTGTGATTTGTACACACTGACAATGAGTGAACGAACATACGTACAAAGTGCCATTAACCCGAAGTGTTGTTCAGTAAAGATGCACCTAATCCTCAGCATCGCAACAATATATGCCCATTTCAGTTTTGTGTCCCATCACTAGCATGTGTACAGAGTGGAGGTTTGAAGCAGGTTTTGTGTTGTTTTTTTTCTGTCTTTAAGATTTCTCAGTTCAGTATCAGCAATGCTGTGCTGTAACTGGACTGCCAAGAGGGGCTCACAGAGCTCGATGTCTCAGCTCAGCCCCAACATCATAACACTGACAAGAGCCCAACATGGGCAGAGGGGGGGGGATTAGGCCTAGATCAGCATTAAAAAAAGCCTTTGATTACGTCTGGAATATTAGCCGCATGCGTCTGAGGCTGGCTAAGCATCCCCTGAGGGATTAGTGTTGAGCCAGCCCACCTCTAGAACCTAACATCAAGCACAGACAAAGGAGCCTGACAGGATGCTTATTGTGGTCCTCGAAATGATGTAAGACATGTTACACAGACATCAGAATAATTCTCCTCATAGGCTATACATGAGAAGGTTTCTATTCAGAACACTATTTATAGGGTTTTGACTGATTGTTTCACTTATAATTCCTTTTTTTTGAGACATGTTATTAAAAATGATTTAGTGGTCAGACCATGCAAATATCTTACAAAAAGCAGCTTCTAGGTCTAAACTGTCAAAGAGCAGTCTAGATTTGGTTGGTTGTTGAAGTAGCATTGTAATTCAGACATTGCTCTCTATAAATAGAAGCGTTTGTGTTTTATGTCTTCCCAAAAGAGTTTAAATAGAACTGAGCTTGAAGAAGTACTAAGAGATGTGCGGCGCATTGTGACAGTCTCTTGCAATGAGTTTATGGGTCAGTCTACATTTGTAATAAAAAGGTGGATGGTTGGAGGGCTAGTTTTATAGAAATAAATCAACAACAGTTCTGATTGATTAATCATGGAAGTCAGTTTATTAAATCCAAAACATTTCCTGGTTTTAGTTTGTCAGGTGTGAGAATTTGCTGCATTTCTTTGTTTTACATAATTTTAAATGTAATATTTGGGGACTTGCAATTTTTTAGATTCTCTGGCAACCTGCAAGGGACACTTTTCTCCATATCTTTTTAACTTCATGTTTTGGAAAAACAAGCTACTTGAACCTCACCTTAGATTTTTTTTCTATTGGTTGGACTTATGGAACAATTCAGTGGGTAATAAAAAAATCATTAATTATCGATCATCATCATTAATGCATGATGTAAATAGAAAGCATTCACATTGCCAGATATTTCAAGATGCCAGCCCTGCTCGAGGACATATGCGATTTTTGGCCTTAATATTATCTTCAGCTGGATTTTCCATCGACACAGTGTGTTAAAAATGTTGTAATCCAGCAGTGATACCCAGGAAGCCATTATTTGGATGTTAAGTCTGTGGCAGTGAGCCGTTGTACGCCAAGCACCCGAGTACCATCTGGAGCATTGTTGGATTTATAAACATGGTTGGAAAGCTAGTTTGTTCAGCAGGATTACATGGATGAAACTACCCGTTACATAACCATATGCACAATGTTAATCACTGTTGTATACATGTTGTCATCCAGTTCACTGAGTACCAGAATTGTAATGATTCCAGTTCTGCAGCTGCTCTGCTGCCAAAATAGTCATCTGCAAATTAGTTTTTCTGCACCACCTCCAGCCTGAAGAAGAACAGGTGAAATCCACAAATGGATGAGATCTGACTCCTTTTCTCTTTTTTTTTTAAAGTGGCTCACAAACATGTCACGACAATAGAAGAACATCAGTGATCACCCTCATTTGCAATTCCACCTTGTTTCTGCTTCCTACAGAGATTCTCCCCATAGGAATCTGCGTTTGTTCTTCTTATAGCAGACAGCGCTGTGGAACTAGGATGAGAGCAAATGTGTTTTTCAAGCTGGTATAAATACAAATTGCAACCCTCAAAACAGTCAGCAGCCTGGGCAGAGGTGGTACTAAATATGGCCAGTTTTCAAACTTCAAAAGCAAACATCAGAGGATCAGAAATGCCTCAGTCATGAAAGCAGTGGGCCTATTTATACAAATGATGAATGTGGAATATATTGGCCTTTGTGCTGTAGCAGACGTGAAAATGGTTCGGTTGTCAAGTCTCAAAATATGCCTGCATATTAATGGATGTTTGCTGTATTGTCCTTGCCTTTAAGAGTCTCAAGGCAGGATGACACCTTTTGGCAATTAGAGTTAATTCTGGTCTTCACTCTTCATCTTCTGCTCTTCATACACTCACTCAAATGCTAGCCAATAGCCAATGGTGCCCCACTCCCCCCCAGGCTCTGAGAAGGGGGGATGGCAAGCCAGCTCCTCAATTAAATATAACCCCACATCAAACAGCCTGTCAACATGCATTAGTGGTCCTTTGTATAGATAAGAGGCCAAAATAAATTGCCAGAAGTATCATAGTCGCTGTGGCTCCCGTAGGCTTTTTATGAAAGATTCTTAGGAGAGAACAAATCCTGACTTGCATACTGATATTCTCACTGTTAAATCTCATTTTTTGTCACCAGATTTATCCTTTTAAAGATTAAATTTACTCTTTTCTGTGAATTATTTCTTCTGCATGTTTAGCTATTTCAATTAGCACATTCAGGCTGGATATCAAGCTGCGCTCTATGCCTCGTGTTGCTGGTGCACTATAGCAGAGATCTAATGCGACAACAGCCGACCTTGATGTGTGCGCGCTATCACAGCGGAACCTATCCCTTTTCTGTCATCCGCATTAGCTTTGGCAGCTCCTTTTATCGCCTTCTTTTCCCTCCCCCTTTTTCTCCCCCTTTGCCTATATTTTGCATCTCTGCAGACTGACAGTGAAAATAGGTCATTAGTTAGATGGAGAATAAGAGATGGAAGGAGCAGGCAGGGGCGAGATCTGTGTGAAAACTGCCATGCAATATTAATAACAGCCATTCACGCTGTGAAATGCCAAACCTGCACTGTGACTACACTGAGACAAGGCCCCTGACTTCTGATATCACCACTGTTTGGATCATATGAATGAAGTGCTTATCACACAGACTAGAGTCTGCATTGTTCACCCTAATAGTAAAACACCTAGTTTCAGCCCAGTGCTGTACATCTGACAAGTCACTTCAGAAAGATTTTGATAACTGAAATGCAGTCAGTCTTATATGTTGCTCTAATGGTAATAAAAGCTCAGTGCTGTTGACTGAATGAGTTTGAACCTCATACCTGCTTAAGAACACTGGCAAAGACAATAAGTCTTACACAATGGTTATCAGTGTTGTGTGTTGAAGGCTTTTGTCTGAATTGTATTTGGTGCAGAACTCAATGGTAATGCTGTCGTCATACAGAAGAATACTAACAGAAAAGAAACAGGGAAAAACATGGTTGCATGGTTGAAATAGTCTTATCAATCAATTTATGGCCAGTCACATTGTGTGGCTGAAACAACCCAGCGTATAAGTGTTTTTAACTTCTTGTAACGCTGTGAGTGTTTGCATAGCTGTGATTTTTCGCGGCTCTTATGTAACATGGATTTGTTTGTGTGTCCAGAGCCACAGGAGCAGGGGGGATGAACCGCGAGGAGGCCCCGGGGAAGTCTCCTGAAGACATGTACATCCAACAGAAAGTGCGGGTCCTGCTCATGCTAAAGAAAATGGGATCAAATGTAAGTACAGCGTCTCGACACATATCTGCCAACGTGTGGCCATCAAGACCAGAAACCATCATAACCTTGTCAGAATGTGTGTGTCATTGGTAAGATGGGTCCTAGCAGAAGCTTTATATCCCTGCTACAAAATGTGCAAAGAATATTTCTGAGGACAAACAATGTTGTCAAAGATGTCAAAATAGTTTCAGAATTATTAAAGACCTCCATCCAAGATCTTTATACTTTAGTGTAGAGTGGTTTTGCACAGGCCTATTGCAGTGGAAAGGTGATTAGAGGGCAGACAGGCCTATGCTAAAAATGAAATTAAAATTCATTGTATTCTTAATTTTGCTGGAGGCCATCTAGATCAATCAAAGCCCCTTGATTGTCACTGTATAGCAGTCTGAAAGGAGACATTTTTTCTTTTCTTGAGGGGATACACACATCACATCACTCAACAAATACATACACCTGATTTTGAATGTGTGCATCAGGCAGAGCCGATAGAAACTCCAGAGTTGTGTTTTCTGTTCAGCTCAGGTAATCTTTTGACAGTGTGGCAGAATTGAACAGAGATGAGCTAATTAACAGGCTCTGGAGAACAAAAAAAATCTGACTGCACTAAATGATAATGATAAATGATGTTGAGTTTACAGAAGCAAGTACATTATGAAAACCTGTCTACCTTCGGAACTTTTTTTTTAAAAAGATAAAAAGCAGATTTAGATGTGGAAAATACAGGAGGATGCATGTAGACAACACACAAACCAGACAATAGATTTGATCAGTCTACAGTTGCTGGCCAAAATAAGAACCCTGAAATGGGGCGTCATTTTTGACCTGATCATATGTGCTACTTTGATTCTGTGAATACTCATCAACTACTGTATGTGGAATAAGCCTGTTATAAAAGTCTCCCCATGTGAAATGTGAATCTATTCCTAACTTATTTTCTTAGGTTTGTTGCTGTAAATAAGATTTTAATACAATAGGTCGAGGCTTCCAGTCAATGCACAAATGTTTCCCAAAGTCACCACAGAGTTAAAAGACGTATTACCGAGAGACAACATGAGAAGATGTTCTACTTTCAGTGAGTGACTTTGATTGTTAAGACTGCAGTAGAATTATGTTTCAGTTTAAAAATGGCTATTTAACTTTCCACATGGGCAGAACAGTCAAATATTCCTGTGACCCTGAAATACGTGAAGAGAGTGATGTGCACCAAAACACAAAAGAAGAGTGGAGTGGACAAAATTATTTCTTTGGACTTGAGTACTACTTGAAGATAAAATTTTGTCTAGATGTTGTCGTGTAACATTAAATGTCACTTTGTTTACTCCTTTTCAGCTCACACCGAGTGAAGAGGCTTTTCTCCGGAATTACGCAGGTGTGGTCCACAGTCAGATGAGCCAGCTACCACAGCACAACATAGACCAGGGTAAGGCTGTGATGCACACACACACACACAAACACACACACATACACACAGTTAAAGTGCAGTTATCCTGTTATTATACTTGGATTGTTTTTCCATTTTTTTTTATGTGAAATAAACAAATTCATGTTTATTTCTGTATCAAGTGCGAGCAAGTTACCTTTTCTGTGCAGAGCAATTGTGTAGTTTTATTTTAATATTTGGATATTTGAGGTGTGGGTAGAAGGCGTTTAAGACAGTGGGTTAAAACGAAACACATTTGCATGAGCTCACAAACACCACCTGCACATGTCACAGAAGTGCTACTTTGCCCAGAGTGAAAACAAGGGAAAATCCCTCCATACGCACACGCATACTGCTCCTCTTGAGTCCCTACACCAGCAGCTCTGACGGATTCCCTAACTGTGCACTGAGGCCGACTCAGCGGCCCACCAGCACTGCAAGATTACTCACACAGCAAACAGTGTGGCTGACTGGAAACAAGTGACTCATCCTCAGCGTGAGTGCGTCGCCAGTTTCACCACTACTGCTCACAAGAGGCACAGATAAAGTACTGAGCTCAGATATCAATGCATTAATATGATCAAGCAAATCATATGTTCATATGTGTTGTCAGAAGACTTGATTTTTGTTGTAGTATCACCTTACATGTGACAGTCATGCTTTTTCATGTCACCAGAGGGCGCTGTTGGACTGATTGAGTTCATCCATAGTTTTCACAATTTTAAACCACAAGAGGGCACTAGATTAAACAAAATGGTGCATGTGGAGAGGCACTGCAGTTACCTGAGAAAGCAGCAGCACATTGCTCCAGATGAGATTTATCAGCAGCATCCCAGACTCGATACAAACACAGCTGTCAGATAGGAGCCCCGCTGTCCTCCTGTGGTAAACCTGCTGCTTTCCAGTCCTGCTTTTGTCCCTTATGATATTGGCACCTCAGGGCAGCTTAAAGTCGGGTGAAATTACCTGCAACACTTTACTTACAGTGTTAGTTCTCCTTGTCTGTGTCCTTCCTCTGCCAGGAAACAATCAGCATTGTTTGAATTGATAAATCTGTGATTTTCTGTGTTGGACAAGGATTAGGTTTATGATTATATAGAGTATTAAGGAGGCACATAAAAGGCGCAATGACTTTGTCTTTCTCTGTCCTTCTCTGCTGTTTTTATTATCTTTGTTTTAACCTGCAGGGTATTAAAATACATTGTCACATATTCTGCCTCATTCTGCGAGATGGGATGCATCAGTGAAATTGTAATGTAGGTCATTGCATCATCGGCAGTGTAGATTGCATTATTACAGCATTTTTCTACATCAAACAGCAGAACATAAGGCATTGCACCAGACTGGCTGGATGGTATCACATCTTAAAAAGCACTAAACTAAAAATGAGATCAGTACTGAAGTAATTAATTTATGAGGTATGTTTTCTGTCTGTTTCTGTCAGTTTGTGCTGCCTACCCTCATTGTCTTTCTTCATACCCTTTAATAGATAAGATATTCCTTTATTTGTCCCTCAGTGGGGAAATTCACAGATACAGGACTCCATGTCTGTGCTGTGTCAATACTGCTAAGAAGAGCTTCATTAATTATGGATGAATATGACTGGTGAAGGTGCTCCGACTATGCATTATACATCACACACACATTTAGTGTCATTTGGCAGCCTGCCACCTCCTCTGTGTGCCAATAAATTATTTGTGGTCTGCATCTGATATTAAGTACTGTGATTAGCCATTGAGGAGATTGCTGAGAAGTAATCACTTTTAAACTGAAGGACAGCAGTTTGTAGGTATCAGCACATTCAGGGATCCTTTGAGGTGATGAGAAGAGGTTCAGTTGCATGAAGAGGGAAGTCCACTATTTGATCTCATTTAGACTTGGCAATGGGGAAAATAGATGAAAGGAAACATTTTATTGCCTAGCAACTCGCACAGTCATTGTGCCTCTTCAAACGTAATTTTACTCAATCATAGACTTCTGATATCAAATTGTCTGTGTGAAATATTGCAGAGCGAGATTTTATTTGATTCCTGCAAATGATTAAATCCAAGGAGTTTGCTCAAATAGTTGACTATTAATTTTCTTTGTATTGACTGATTGATTAATAGATTAATTGCTCTTTGGTTCACTGTGTTCCTGTGGTTGACCATCACACAGTGCTGCAGACAGACACCTTCTGGAACTAGCCAGCTGTTCAGGTTGTTTGTCTGTGTCTGATCTTCTATCATCAATGTGCCTGCTTGCAGCAGTTCCACCTTCAGGCCTCATACCGGTCGGGTCAAGCTCTGCAGGAGACACTGAGGTTGTAGCTTCAGTCAATATTATTACTTTTTCAAAAAGCTTATCTTGAGTAATATCTTCCAATTGTGTCCAATTTAAAGAATAAATGTCTTCGACTTTGTGCCTAGTTGAAGTAGGTTTTGAAAAATCTCTACTGTGAGTTGTTGATATGAAAGCCACCTTTCTTTTTAGTACCATTTGACAAAGCTGTTTTCTACAGTATTCCTCAAAAGCTAACCTGCTCTTGTGCTCAGGAAATAGTATAATAATGGTTTGGTAACAACTGTAATAAAAAAAAAAGGAAACAGTTCTCTATCAGTGCACCTCAGCTAGCTGTTTTGAAGAGTAATAATTCAGAGTGGATGACTCAGCCCCTTTCAGCTTGTCAAGTAATACCTTTTAGTCTGCTACTTTAAAGGTTTATACAGTCACCCCTTTTATATGTAATATGCATTGTTTGAATATTGTTAAATTGGAAAAACGTCTAGGCTATAAGGAGCTGCCGTCAGAGGTCAGATGGCTCCAACCAAAGAGATTTCTCAGTCAGTGTTCAGCCACAGTGGCTTGAAACAAAGGATAGTGTGAACATGCTGATGCAGGATGCTCTGATACCAGCGTTGTCAAGGGGTCGCAGCGTGGAGCAGTAGTGTCACGTTTCAGACATGGCCTCATCGATCGAGCGGCGGCACGCATAGAGGGCACAGAGGGCACGATGGCGTAGAGGAGACACATTCAGATATTGATCTCTCTAAGTCAAGGCCAGGCTGTATTCAGGAAATGTTAAATGGAAGTGTGGCTGTGAGAGCACACAGATGCTAATGTGGCAAATAGATAACATCATCGCAGTTGTCTGTTTAGCATTCTGATAAGAAAACAAATTTGTAGGTGTTGCAGTCTAATCTATCCACAAATGTTGTCATCCTTCATTACATCTGATCGGACTGATTGTAAACCCTGAATTATTACCCAAATCTGGTCCCTCCTTGTAGGAAACAAGAGAAAACCAACTTGGGGGTTGCCACTCATATTTCTTTTAAGTCTATGGGTCAGTGAATTTGCATTTCAGATAGTTTTAATTGGCTGATTACCATACATGCTAATGAAGATTTTTGTTTTGCAATTTTAATCAGGCCAAAGTGGAATTCTCTGCCAAAGAAACTGGAGCTGATTTTTTATTTCCAGCGTTCTCACTGTAAATACCTTGATGTGGCTGAGTTCTGGCAATGCAAATGAACGGAGAACAGTAGGCAGGCAGGACTTTGTATGCTGTGTTTAATGTTGTTGTTGTGATAGGAAATGAAATGTGAACTCATTAAGTGAAGCCTGGGTATTCAGTGTAAATTGCCCCCTTTTTTGGATAATGCTGAACAGTCTCTCTGTGGTGCAGAGTTTTCTATGGATAATTTGAGGAGTACAGAAGTTTTGTCTTGACAATCAAGCTGTTATTCTTCCCCTTTTAACTCTCTCATTCGCGCCTCTCTGTAACTGACATCATGTCACTTTAAACGGCACGGTTGGTCAGAGCCACACATAAAGCCAGCAGTCGCAGGACTTGTTATCCTGTCTGGTTTGACGAGGAAAGTTTACTCCTCCCAGAAGGACGTCTGAGCGCTTCGACAAAAGAGGATAGACGAGGAGGCGTTGCCATAGCAACCTCGGTTGTCCCAGGAAAGCGAGCTTCCCTGTGGGTTTTGGTGTTTCTGCGATGTGCTGCACGGCTCGATTGGAGCAGGTGTCATTAGGGGGCCTGGAGGCAAGCTGGAGTGCTAATTACACAGCCAGAGTGTGATATTCCAATCTCTCTCTCTCTGTCGGCCCCATTCATTCCTACAGAAATACAGCCTCTCTTGTCTCAAATATTACTGCAGCCTTGCACAATCAATACACCATCTTGTTTCTCTTTGTCTGCGTTACAATCCTGGTATCATGCAATGCTTGAACCTGCCTTTTACAGTGAAAGCCACGTGACACAGAGCAGTGACCCACCTCTGTTTGGCGACTCTAGCAGAGCAGAGTGGTATTGATTCTTACTTTATCCTGTTCCTCACTGCAGCATGAATCAGAGCCAAAGACTCAGATTTATGAAGTACCACATTTACCAAACTCACTGAAACACAGAGGCTTCCTTAAATACACGCTCTATCCCAAATGAGTCAATACATATGTTGTTGTATAGACAAATACTAAAGGTTGTTTTCCAACTCAGATGTGCTGAGTCATCCAATTTTCTCTCTAATGATCTCTCAACGGGAACCAAAGGTTTTAACAAAAGCAATTTTGAGTTCTGGACCTGCTCCCTGAAAATCTGCTGCCTTATCATCAAGTTTACTTTCTGGATGTGGCCTATAAA
This sequence comes from Centropyge bicolor, assembly GCA_037975185.1. Classification (NCBI taxonomy): domain Eukaryota; kingdom Metazoa; phylum Chordata; class Actinopteri; family Pomacanthidae; genus Centropyge; species Centropyge bicolor. The sequence goes on along the minus strand of JBBMOC010000011.1, from coordinate 8,053,963 downwards.
ATGTCAAATGAATTAAATCCTTCTTTAAAGGATCCATTTAGAAAAGTGACTCAGAAAACTATTTGCTGCATAAACCCTATGCTTAAACCTCATTTCATTGCTTGTTAAATCTCTGAAATATCACTGTGTGAAGTGGAGAGCAAACTGTTGCACAAATCTGACATTCTCTGTGGAATCACTCATTTGCATGTTGTGTTCTTAATTAGATTTTTTATTTGGTTCACATTCAGACTTGAAAACTACGCAGCATGAAATGTTGCAAAACACTGACATTGGCATCTTTTTTTGGTCACTTTAATATTATGACAAATATATGGCTGCAGCTAATTAGAACAGACAAACTGACTTAAATTGCTAGATTCCCTTTTTTATTCTTTCTCTTTTTTTTGTTAATTTCAGCCTATCTTTTTTTCTATTACATATTGATTTCTAGTCTCTCAGAAGTGAGAAGAAAGACGTTGTTGTGCTGTTGTTTGCTTGTGAATTCGTTCAAGTGAAGAGATGGATGTTCTGGTCCTGGTTGCTTTTGGTGGGATGAAATAAAGGCTGTTTTTTTTTCCTTTTATCATATAATACTTGATTCATTGTTCAAGATCATCTTTAAGGTATTTTTATTCAATGACTTAAACAATTGGCCAGTTACCCAAATTTATTGTCAATCAATTAATAGAAAAATAGACTTTAGCACTAGATGTTTTCATAGTTTTCATTAGCTAATTGAAAACAAAAAACACTGTTAAAATAGTTCTAGTTTTGCCTCTGTGTTCCTTTCCTGCAAAGGCTATTTCTGTAATGAGTGAGGGGTCTTTTCTTACTTGGAAAGTATTTATGGAGGACAAATCCGATGACACAAATGTTGTTGCTGATACCTATGTAATCCACCATCCGGAGCCGCTCTGTTTACCCCATTCAAGCCGGGTGTGGAGGGAAATGGTTCACGGTGGAGGGAGGGACCAGATCTAAACAACCTAAAAGATTTTTGCCCATTTACAGCAGCAGTAGTCATCTGCAGCAACCTCCCATCCACTAAAGCAGTCTGATTTTTATCTGTCACTAGGCAACAGCTTTGAGGGACTTAGCGTTTCCATCACGTTGGCTAGAGCTTGTTTGTGTGTGTGTGTCTGTATTGTGTGTGTGTTTATGGCCGGGCGAGGTCCACATATGACTCTCAAGCACAGTGCTCAAGTAAAACAGATATAGCCCAGCCGTCCCCTTGGCTATGTGCATGTATTTTGAGAGTATTTCTGCTGGCTCAAGTTACAGAGTGTTCGACATGTCCCTCGCCTGAACTGCCCGTTACACAAGGGCGAACTCCTTCACACTCACACAGAATGAATCAGACTGGCATTGATTGTGAAAAATGGGTGTTATTGCAAGCTCGTGCGCCAAAACATCATCTCGAACAGCAGCGCTATTCAGCAGTAGTGTAGTTCAGGACGAGTTCCCCATTGTGTAGTATTACATAATTGTCTCTTGTTCGAGCATCATTATCCCTACGTGCTGTCTCAAAGCAGATGAGATTCCTGTTATTAACTGAAGTCGAACAGCATGTCTCTGCCAATATTGTTTTTATCGCTCTGTCTCCAATTTCCTCTCCCGGTGCTGCTTTTGCCGATTGGTTTCCTCTTTGCCATAACCTCATTTGGTGAGCCCATGAGCTCCCATGGGAAGAGGAACTTGAAAGTTCATATTAAAAAGCGCCTTCCCCCAAAAGTCTCGGTCTTACCAAGCTCACGTCGGCTTGAATAGAAACATGCTAATTATCTTCCCTGCAGAGACGGCCAAACGAAACACAAAACTCAGTGCTGGGAGGGTCTGTGCTGCCTGATGAGGAGGGTCCGCCCTTTGTGCCAAATACATGCGCAAGCTCTCAGTCCCTGGCCTACTTTCATATCTCTACAATAATTAAATCTAACAAGCACTTGAGGGCTGTAGTGGAGAGAGTTAGTTTTTTTTTTATAGCTGACATGCATAAAGTGCCATTAGAAATTCTTCTCAACCCACAAAGGTGTGGAACATGGTGTTAATGATATTTATGTGATCGTAGCTTGTCAAATGTTTTTATTGCAGCACATGATCATGCTTACTGTAGGCTATGGCACCTAGTTGGCATTTGTCCCTCTCTTCTTTGAGGGATGTGGTTTTAATTAAGGTTCAAGGGCACTAGAAATGTTGCTGTATGTACTTCGTGCTCTCATATATTTTACAATCAGTTTACTTCAATTACCAAGAAGCAAATGTAGTTCACCAGGCTGCCAAGCATGACAGTGCAAGAGGGATTTTAATACATTCCCACTTCATCTGGCAGAAGTGTTTTTAGCCCTCTCTCTCTTTTTTCAGAGGATCTACAGACTGAATTGCTGAATTTTTAACAAGTGCTTGCCAAGATATTGGACTGATATGGAGGAACAGTTGGATATATGAGACGCTAAAAGAGCCCAGTGAATTATTTTAATCTTACTCAAATAGAATTGCAAAATGTATATTCGTTTATCAGAGAAAAACTGTCTCAGCAGGTGTTGGCAGGTCCAAATGACTTGATGAATCACAGTTGGCATCAGACTAATGAACGATTCCTTGTTAAACAACAGCCAGCTGACAAAGTCCTATTGTGTAGCTGGCAGGAACCATTAGTTGACTCAACCCAGACAAGACTGCAATTATCGGTTTGTCCTCATTAACTTAGTAAAAGTGAAAGAAGCACAAAAGGAGTAGAAAGAAATCCGACCTTGTGTACTGTACATCACTTCAGTCTCTTTTCTTTGAGCCCATTGATTCTTTTTCCACAGCTTAGTGAGGTTAATATCACTAGCTGTAATCTAGCATTGTTTACTGACAGACAATCTTGCGCCTCACAGCACTGAGCTGCAACAGCAGAGGAGATTGAACAGTACTGAAGCCTTAGATCTGAGTGTTATCATGGCAGAGCAGGATGCTGCCATCAGCGGGCCACTCGATGTGTCACAGTATCTCCCATCAGGGTGCTGCTATGGCAGACGGCGGCTTTCCACAACAGGTGAACAGGCCAATAGATGAAATTACCTGAATGCACCAAAAGGATTTTCATGGCCATGTATTCCCTCTCGGCTTTGTAGTCACAGCTGACAGGATTTACAGGATACTGACAGGATCCAGGCACCTGGAGAAAACCTGGCTCGCTTCACACACTGCACTAAAATTCGTTTTGGGTGATCAGATCACAAGTGGATAATTCAGACAGGCTTGCAGACAGAAAAGCAGTGTAGTATGAATGCAAATGCATCAATAATCACTCTGAAGGGCCTTGTTTGTACACAACAAATGTGCCAAACTCTTTTGGTTCCAGCTGATTTGTCTGTTCTGAANTTCATAAACGTTCCACTTGTGTAGAGGACTTACCTGACATCCTGCTGTTGGTTCTCAGGTGCAGAGGACGTGGTGATGGCGTTCTCACGGTCAGAGACGGAGGATCGGCGCCAGTGACCTTTGCCCCCCGCTCCTCCCTCATTCCGCTCCCTCTGCATCCCGCCCTGCCCTCGTCCCGCCCCGCACGTGATCCACAACAACCCAAAACTCCACAAACACGACACTGATGAGCTCAGGAGAGGACACCTGGGGGGGGCGGAAGAGAAGGGGAAGAGACACCAGGAGGTGGCTGCCTCGCTCTCCCCCAGCCTTTTCCACCCCCAACTCCTCCTCATACAAGCTGGCACACCATTACCTGAGATGCACTCAAGTGCTTCACTGTGGGTTGAAGCCTTGGCAGCAAGGCAGTCAGTGAAAACACTCACAGATTGTGTGGATGAATATCAAATGTAGTTTTCTTTTCTTTTTTTTGTGGGTGGGTTGGTTTTGTTTTGTATTATTTTGTCTGTGTTGAGACTTTAGGCAGTGTTACGTGTTGTATCTGCTGTGGTCACTGGAGGAATTTGACCAGTCAGCAGCTGATTGAAGCAAAGAGAAATATAGTTTTGGTCAAGCAGCGAGTGTGATGATCGATCGTGTTAGGGGAGAGATTTTAAATTATTTCTTCTTACCCTAATCGGGCTGAAATTATTTTTGATTTAGCTGTTGTGTTATAAAGGCTTTTGTATTCTGTCACACAAGGGGCCTCATTTATAAACATTTCATGTGTATAAAAGGAGAATGAAAGATGCGTACGCCACCTCCCCCGCAAATAAATCTAATTAATAATTCAGACAATTAGCTTCATTTTATAACAAATTCAGACCTGTTTATTTATCATCTTCTTGCAGCAGGAAGTCAGCTGTAGATCCCAGAAACAGTCCTCAAGTGCAGGGAAGTGAGCTCCAGTGACCTCTGACCTCTGGCTCTTTTAACCAACATGCAGCTCCACAACATGCTTTTTCATTATCAATCTTTCTTTTGTATTTTAGAATCATTTGGCTTTCAGATCATGCAGGCAGTGAATTACTGATCGTCTCTTTGTCAGTCAAACCAAAAATATGAACAAAAACAAAAGAGTCAATTGCAACTGAGTCAAGAGCTGCATTATTTCACAGCATGTGTCTGTGTGAACTTGCAGTTTTGTTCACACAAATACTAGAATGACATGCTGATTGATGTGTGTATTAGCACTCACAACAGGCCTGTCATTAATCCTTCATGTTTAATCATGGGAGTTAACGAGGCCGCTGACACGATCGATGCGATTCCTCAAAAGAGAACGGCATTAAGGTGAGCGCACACCTTTTCCTCCTCACCAGTCTACACACGGTTTTCTAAATGAGGCCCCCTTTGTTCTTCTGCTGCTTTATTTTGAACCATAGGCTGTTGAGAGTGCAACAATGCTTTCCTCACCGGGAAAGCATTAGAATTAAAGACACTAGCAGATATAATCACATGAAACACAGGTGTACACATTCTCCCCAAACAAATACTGGTTTTGGGTTATTGTGACATGTAAAACCTTTTTTTTTTTTTTACTGTACAGATAGTTGGGAAAATACAATAATGAATTGATTGTGCCAATTGTATTTTTTGTTGTTTTTGTTATCTGTAAGATAAAATTAACATGATTAAGAAAATTGATAAGAGACAAGCTGTAGTTGTAATTTATTGTTTACTGAATTGACTCCCAGTTCCTCCAGCATATCATTAAGGATGGAGAACCAGTAGATAGTGAAAGCCTAACACGAGTCGCTCTTTAATGTCATCAGCAGCGGCTCTTCGTTCACACTAAAACACACGCAAACTCTAATTTTTAACTACCTGTAACTAAACACGTGAGGCCAAACATTAGAACTGTGTGCTATTTCTGACTGTACTGTATCTCTTGCACTATTATCAATGAGATATTTGCAAAAAATACATTTTGATATATAGCACAGAGATTCTATGTTGTTTGTTTCAAAAGGGTAAAAGAAAACTTTGTAACCATGTTTTTATTCCTTCAGTAATTTAAAAAAAGAAACCTTCTCTGTGTTAATTGACTCAACTGGAATAGCTCAAAGGAATATTTGTTAACAACCGACATGTTTTTCTAGTGACATGCTCAATATTTAATGTGTTTTAAGTACAGTTTGTTAACTTGTATAACTTAAAATAATTGTAACGTTAATGTTCTGAAGCCAAGCATGTCTGCCTCGTGGTTTCTCATGTTCGTTCAAGTGGAGGATCTTTGAAGCCTTGCCGCAATGACCATTGTTTGTACATTCTTGACGTTCGTGGAAGCTCCTAGCTCTTTTAAAATGTTTCCGAAAAAAAAATACAAACAAATCATTTTTCAATGGATAAAGTCTTATCCATTCTATCTTGTTGGCAATAACTTCTATTTGAATGTCCTCAGAAATCATCGCAATGTAAACTGCCAACAGATGTGTCACGCTGTCCGCCTATGACAAAGACATTTGTCTTTTTATGTTTACTTTTGTTTTAAAACATTCTTTATTTGTCTATGCATTTTTTTTTTCCTCTAAAAGGCGTCTTACTGTACATTTTACCTATCAGGGTTGTTTTACAGCCGTCGTTCAAGTGTGTGTGTGTGTGTGTGTGTGTGTGTGTGTGTGTGTGTGTGTGTGTGTGTGTGTGTGTGTGTGTGAGTGTGAGAGAGAGAGAGAGAGAGAGAGAGAGGGTGTGATCATTGAACTTGCCACCGGGTTTGATTTTCAGCATGCTGTTGAGTTTGACAAGGATCGATGTATCTTTTTACTGTGATGACCTGACGTTGCCTAATTGTCCTTTTTTTTTTTTCTTTTCAATTTTTTTTCGTGTGTTGCCTTTATATTTTATTTTTTTTCTCTCAGTCGACATTGATTAGTTGGTTTCGTTTTGTATGGCTGCTGACCATGTCTTGACTTAATGCTTCCAAATCCTATACCAACTGAACCATTAAAGATATTTTAAACAGTGAAAAGCTGCTTTTTCTTCTTTCCTCCGTAATAAATTCTTCAAGCGTACGAGCTCAGAGATGAGAAACTTATTGTTACAGCTCAGAATGGCTGCTTGTCTTCAGATGGGGCGTCACGCTGGGCACCCAGGGTATAAAAGTACTCAGCAAAGTCATAATAAGGGTAAAACTATGGTTCCTTTGTTCCTCTTATCGTCTGCATGTACAGAGGAAAATGATAACTTTGTTCGGTCTGATGAGTGAAAAATGCAGTTTGTACACAAAGACAAGTCTGTATGTTTGATTAAATCTGAAATATTAAGACGCTGCAGCGCACAAAACAATCGACTCAAGCTCCACTTACTTGCTTATTTTCCAACATTTCTTTCTCATTCGCTGGGTTGTCAATTATAGAAGTTCAAGAAGTTCTTTGCATTATTCTGCAACTAACTTTTTGGTGGCTTGTAGAGAAATCCTCAGACTTGGTAGCAACTGAGCAACTTCACTCAAGGGCCCACTTACTCGCTTGTTCTGGATCTTAAAAAAAAATCACACCTTCTTCATTGGAGATTGTTCCGTTGTTCTGATGTCTGAAGAAAGAAAAGTTCCCTGAATTACATAAAGGTTGATCTTTTCCAATTCAAAGAAAACTGAACAGAAGCACCTGGTTTGCTGATGACCACTGTGATCTGGTCAAAAGCTCCAGAACAAAGTCGACCTTGAGCTGCGGTTGTTTAGTCAGCATTTTCAATTTGTTTTAGACAGAGTCATTTAATGATATTTCAACGTTAGTTCTCATGCATTTCAACATGCGACTTCAAATTCAGTGACGTCTCAGCTCCACGCAGACAGAAACAGCTTCACACCTTCAGCTGCCTGACTCTGCTTTGTGACATCTCAACTACTGCAAATCTACCTGTCACACAGAGACAAGAGCATTTACCTCGTTTCCTCTCAGTACCCAGCCGCAGCCTCGTACATCTTCCTGTCAGGTGTCGAGGCAGGTGTTTAAAATCGGGCGCTGTCTGGTCATCAACATGGAACCTGGGCCTCCGTGTTATTCCTGCGCTAATGACGAGCATCTGTTCGCTGCTCCCGTCGCGTCTTTCACAGATGCACGAGAATCCAGCGATTTAGAAGCAGCGAGCTCTGGGAATAACACACCAGCTGTTGGCAGAGTGTTCGTGCGCCACTTTAGACTGTAGCTGTCGTTTACTGACATTAAAGCTCCTGTTTCTCACCAGAACAAGTTGCTGCTTAGTATATAGACTCCAACTCTGACCCCTGGTATTAGATCCTGGCGTGAGGATCATGTACCCAGGTTGTCTTCCTTCCCCACATCGTTTTGTGAGTTTACATCCATTGCTGTTATTATTTTCAAGACGAGCTCTGAGACACACGGAGGCACGATGCCGTCCAGCAGTCATTAGATACAATCTGCGGGCTGCCGCCTGAGATGTAAACAAAGTGCGGCATGTGGCAGCGGCACATTTCTCCTTGCAGCCACAATAAGCTCCCTCTCTCACTGTACACGTGAGCCTGGACGCTGTGTTTATCCGATGTCAGACAGATCAGAGCCACGGCAGCAGCATCTGTGCACCGGCCAGATGATAACAGCCACCAGCGCCATCACATCACGTTATGCAACTGTGTGTGTGTGCGTGGACTTACTTGTTATATAGTGATGACCAGTGTTGTGTTGAAGTCCTCTCCTGTTGTTTGCCGAATCACCGGCTCCATAGTCGGAGTAAGGACTTAGTTTAATGTGAGGTGTAGCAGAGATTTTGAGAGACATTTTGGTAAATGCTCACAACTTCAAATGGTAGTTCTAAGGTTGGTTCAGACTTGGTTTTAAGGCTTAGATTAGAATAAGGCCTAGGTTGGGGTTAGGATAAGAAAACTGAAGGGAGGGTCCTTTCTCCAGTGGTCTCTCTCTCCTTGGTCCCAGACTGGTTGCGATATCTCCTGAAAGGGGTTTGTGGTTGTTTATTATATTCCATATGTTCGGAGGAATGGCTCCTGAACTATGATCCTTCCATAATTATAAATGGAATTCAAAAGTGAGTTTATGCTTCTGTACATGAACTCAAATGGGAAAGTAAATTAAGAAAAAAAAAGTGGCAGAAAATATGGGGGTTTTTAAAACTAAAAAATCTCTTATCTCCAAACAGTGTGTGTCTATGTGCAATGTGCACAAAAAAAAGAAAAAACAAAGAAACCTGTAAACTGGTTTTGCAGACTGGCAGAGAGATGTTTTCTCTTCAGTGGTCAGCACAAGAATGTGATTAACTAAATTAGACTAGTGATTTTAGAAATCTTCTTTTTTTTGTTATTGTTTTGTTGTACATACCAATTGAGGTATTTTAACCTATAGATGATATATTGAAATGTTAATGTTATTGTGTATTTGTGTCTGTGTATATCCATTTTGCATATCCAGTGTATCATAGGCTCCAGCCCGCCCCGCGACCCTGCAAAGGAGTAAGCGGTAGATAATGGATGGATGGATGGATGGATGGATGGATGGATGGATATCCAGTGTATCATAGTAATATTTATTACATCAATAATATTGATGCGGATGTGTTTCCTTGTAATTGTTTAATTATTTGTTAATATGGGGTTGGGGGTCAAATGATTAGGGGTTTGGGTCAAGGGTGAGGATTAGAGGTTGTTGAGTGGAGGAGGGCGGTGTTGTACTGCGATTACAGTTATGCATTTAGTTGCAATGGTAAAGGTTATGGTCAGGGGCTATGGGATGCATTATCTCAACGATGGTCCTCACAGGTATAGAAGTACAAGAACTACTTTTGGTAAGTGTTCGGGAAGTCAGGTTTTTCTGTTCGGCACGCACTCAGTTTGAATGACACTTAAAGTGGTTCTCCATCCAAAATGAATCTTTTGAGCCTCAAACACTTCGTCCCTGCAGGCTGGAAAAAAAGACTCGCTCCTTCACAGAGAACAGGGCCTGTGGGCTGCTCCAATCCGTGTCAGTAACAATGGATTCTGATGGAGACACAGAAAAGTATGTCCACAGAAACTTTCCAAACCGCTCCTGCAGCATAACCTACTTCTCCTCTATCCATTCACTATTTATCTAACTGTTGTTATTTTGTTTAAAAATAGCTAAATATGCTGGATCTGACGGAGCTTTTGGAGCTCGGAGGAGGGTGACAACATGACACATAAGCAGAGCCAGATCTGGGCATAAATAGGACAACTCATATGGATGAATAGCAGAGATGTGATTATTCTGATTGTGTCGAGCGGTTTGAGAAAAATGTATTGTTGTACTGTTTGCTAATTTTCTAGCATAGTTGACATATTTCTGTGCTTTCCAATTCTTTAACCCTTTTCACAGACTGTTCCTCAATGAAGGAAGCAAAGGATTTACTGCAAATGTCACAGTGGATGAAGAATAACTGTATTAAGAAAAAAGGCGTTTTACTTATTCACTGGGCAGAAACACTGAATGGATGACCAGAGCGAACACACATATTGTCAAATTCTCCTGACTCAAATGTTGCTTAGGGAGATCATACAAGCGAGGATCAAAGCTGCAGTGCCTCAGACATTGCATTGCACTAAAAGGGGGACGTAAGCCTGTCGCTAAGTTGTCGAAAACAATTCACACATACGATCAGACAACAATAATCTTCAGAAGGGCGGCGCATTGAACGGCAGTTAGAAAACAAACATACAGTAAGTCCTCGGCGATCTCTCGTGTCTCAGCGAGGGAACAGCCAAGATAAACAAGCCGATCCCTCTGCAGCTGGGTCTTAAAGGTTCATTATGAGATGCCAGGAGAGCTTCAGTGCTCCTTTGCTTGTAATCTATGAACGTCTTGAACCGAACTGGATGGATGAGCACCATTCAACCAAAGGATTCTGTGTGTATGTTTTGATCTTCTGATTTTCACACTCAGCAAACATTCGCTGACCTCTCATGCCCTGTGTTGAACAATGAAGGAGAAAAGGTTTTGTCATGCCAAAGAATTGGCCCATAAGACACTGCTAATTTATCAAACATTAAGATATGGCATCTACCTTCCAATGACTAAGTAGTAATGGTAAATTACTTTCTTATATTCTATATGCTTTTAATGTTATGTATGTAAAAAGCCAACTCACTCTTCTTCACACATAATTAAAAAATCATGTCACGTTTCTCCACTCATGCACAGAGGCTTTTTCCTTTTATTTGTAAGACTGCACAGAAGCATGCAGCACTTGTTTAGACGTGATTAGAAAGGAAATCATCCACTTAATGGACCAAACCTTATCAGTCACTTTTGGACAGCAAAAGTATGGGGAATAACTCTATTAAAGGACTTAAGTATACAGACAGAGTTATAGTAGCTCTAAGAGTGCAGAGGTAATTATATATCCAACTTTCTTGGTCATATTTTATGATTGCAAGACGTGATGTCGTGAGGCAGACTCAGTCAAAATAGCAATGTTGAAGCAAATCTCTGTTTGTGTAGTGATTTCAGTATCTTCTTAGTCACAGTGTATTCAATTGTGACTTCTTTTGGGTCAGTAAGTAAATAATAAATAAAGGAGTTTTATTCCTGGTGCTGTGAAGTGAAGTGGTCGCTCTCCACTGAGAGATAACAAAATAATAATAATCAGATAACAAAAATCTTCTATTTCTTAGGCTGGAGATACTATTGAAAACCCACTGGATTATGAGACAAATGCATTGTTGCTGATGAAGATATGACCGCATTTCTTAACTCATGAAAATTCTTGAAATGAACCAACACAGGAATTAAATGTTTTTAAACTTATATTTCTGGTATTTTGTCACATTTAAAAAAAAAAAAAAAAAAAAAAAAAAGGTCAGGACTTGGACCCTTGACCTCAGTATGTCTAACATCTTGACAGAGTTTAAAAGCAACATAACTGGAAGAGAGGCCTCATTTTAGAGAGAAAGTCTGAAGCCACATGACTCTCCTGACCTGGCACTGAAATCACTCCACCCCATAAATTGGAGAGGAAGGATATAAGTTTACAGCCCAAAATGAATGTGATCAGCTCCACCTTTCATCTTCAAAGCGCAAACGGAGCGAACAGCAGTCAGCTCCAGGAGCGAGGGAGGCGACTCTCCCTCCCACCTTATGACTCAACGTTATTAAGCCGAGCCAGGAGGACTCCGGAGGAGAGGAGGGAGAGGCATGCAGGCAGGGAGGGCACATGCTGTGGAGTAATGCAGCACTGCACAATCGCTCACAGCCCCACACAAAGCTCCGCAGATACACTCTAGTCCACCCTAAACCTCATGACTAATAGATGAGATTTGCTCTCAGTTCCTTCAGCTCGCAGCGTCTAAAGCTTCTCCACAGACAGAAACCCTCCCTTTATGCGCCAGACGCTCTGCTTTTCCTGTTTTTTTTTCCGTATCCCTCTCTGATCTATAATCCTGCAGACACAGCTGTGATCAGTTTTGCTTGTGCACAGTATGACAGTTATACATACGGCAATTTTAATGAAGGTACAGGAGAACATAGGAGCCTGTGACTGAGATCAGATGAGTGGTAATCTCCCAGACTCTGGTTTATCTCTGACTCCTGGCAGCACAGCTCATTAGTGATGTACCTCACACGATTTAAGGACACAGACTGGCAGCTGGCCTCGGTTACACCATGATGCTGTGTTTCAAATGCTAATATGCAGGATTATAAATTTTTCTATGGTACCTGAGAAATCCTGGAAAATGTTTTGTGCCTCAGCCTTGCCAGCATCTAAGGCCAATGTCTGTCTGTTTGATCCACCACTTTGGTGCAGACGGAAAATGACATGTTGCACAGATATGCATGTTCCTCAGAATATGAAGCCTTCTGAATTTGATCCCTTACTTTTCCTCTGTCATCCACCATCGCATTGGTTGTTTTGACTAAATCGAGTGACTGGATGGATTGTCTTGAAATTTACACAAGTATTCACATCCTCCTCAGGATGAATAATAACTGTTCATTCATGTTATATATATAATATGAGGCCTTCTGATTTCTGATCTCTTGACTTCTCATCTAGCTCCATCATCAGATCAAATATTTTGGATTGTGTCTGCGAAACTAATGATATCACCGTCAGCCTCAGGTGTACTTGTGTTTAGTGCTAATCAAACACTAGCGTGCTAACAAGCTGAACTAAGAAAGTCAACATGATAAATATTATACCTGCTAAATATCAGCATCGTAGCGTTATCAATGTTAGGTGTGAATGCTAGCATTAGCATAAAGTTCAAATCATCTCATTCGTCATATTTTTCATATAGTCACACTTTTTTTTTCTTATCCTCTTATTTGTTTTATTTTTGTTTATTTGTTTTGTTGCACCATTCCATCCAATTGAAATACCGCACATTCCCTGTATGTAAATCCCTGTGTGAGTTCTGTGAGTGTGAACAATGTTTGAGTTTGTGATGGTTGACCAGGTCAGTGGAGGTCAACAGGTCAACAAGTGGAAATGACAGTCTCACTGTATTTTTAGTGGGTTTGGGGTGCAGATGATTAATCAGCACCTGTTACATTAGAGGGATGAATCCTCAACACTAATATTTCTATCTGCCTCAAACAAGGTCTTAAACTTTGCTTTTTGCATAAAGTGTTCTCCAAGTATATTTTGTTTTACTGATTAGACATTGTGGTTTGAAATCCCTTTTTGATCAGAAAGCCCATAATGTGGCATTTTATTTTGACACTCAAGTGTTGCATTAAAACTTTCTTAGTGAAGAGAAGCACTTTTTCCAGGCAGATTCCTTCTGCACCTGGCCGCTCCAAATCTGGGCCACATGTTAGTTTAGCTGCCGTTGGGGTCGCAAGTTTGCTCCTGTGGACCACCTGCGTTACACTCATCTCATGTCGTGATTAAAAAAACATGCATCCCATTTTAAACACATCAGCTGACCACAAGAGACTGTATTCATTGCAACAAAAATGTGCGGCTTCCACTCGGTTTCCCACCTGACTGTCACAGCACAGCGCTCCCCTGAAGGCGTACTGACTTCAGCCATCTGCCTGAGCTCTTTCTAGCTGTGATATTACTTTGACAGAAGCTTATTTCCACAAAGTACTCTCGGGATCAACATACCCGTCCACCTCCAGGATTCCCACTCCACCGCTTTCACTGTGTGAGATCTGTTTCCTGTGCATGATACAGTGTGTAGGCAAACTGCATGGAGATGTCATCTCTGCTTTTTGCATATGACACATGTAAAGAAGAGGACCATTGTGGGGAGAATTCAAAACTGTCTTGGTAGAGGAAACAACTTATGTCCAACTTTTGACTCCTATTGAAAAAGTACAGTAAATCTAAAACCTACACAGAGTTATATAAAATTCTCATAAAGCTCCTATGTGTCAAATTTCTGTGTGATTCGATTCTGATGGCATCATATGACAGGTGGTGGAAAGACAAAACTGAGTGTTCTGGAAATGTTACAAATCTATGCTGTGTGAAAATGTAAGCTCAACAAATGCTATAAATGTAATTACTGTTACTGTAAGTTTCCACTCTCAGCATCAAAATATCAAGACGGGCCTGTAACTGGCTGTCATAACAAACAGATCCAGGCTGTGCCATCAGGCCTGAAGTATGCATCATGTTGACTGAAATAAGCATGAGTGACTGCTGTTGCTGCAGGAAGAGCATATTCTTAGACAGTGTTTAGAAAAGATCCCACTACAACAATAACACAAGTGTTGCAGCCCACTGCAGTGGAGTCTCAATCGCGATGGGATGGCACGTCAGATTCTTTGTCCGATGTGTCGATAAAGTTTCTCCAAACTTCTTCTCTCATTTGGATTCACCCAATGCAGCCGGAATCTCAAAAAGCCGAACCTAAAAGTGATAAAATTCCTCCCTGAAGAGGTTGAAGAGGGAAAAGAAACATGCACAGCCAGCAGCACCCCTGGCATTGATTAATGAAACAGACTCCAAGCTCTCAAGTTCAAAGCTGTATTTATTACTCTGTTTTCTTTTCAGCAGATGATGGAGTCTGGAAGCCAAAAACATAAACTCTTCTATATAAAAGAGTTAACAAACGTTGATGTACTTGTGTGACTAATTTCTATATTTGGTTATTAAAGGGATGAACTGTTGATTCCAGAGCTTCACGTCCAATCAGGTCATAAAATAGCAGGATAAACATATTGTGACCCATGTGGGGGCTGAGCTATTTGTGGACTCCGACCCCCCCAGATAAATAATTGGAGCTGAAGCTGGTGCAGCATCCCGCTGAATGCTGGGAATGCGTACAATGACTCAGCGTTCTCGGCAGGAGTTGGCAGAGCGGACACCATCACGCCACTACTACGGTCCGTCGGAGGCCTATAGGAGCCCGATGCCTCCTGTAGCTGTTGGCTCAGCGCACAGGCAGAGCAGATACCACTGACAGGCACCGCTGAGGAAATATTACTGACCTCGTTCAGCCCTGGGGTCAAACCAATCTGCAGCAAGTTGGGGAGGAAGAAGTAATTAGTGGAACTGGACAAAATGTAGAGCATGATTATGTCTGAAATAACACTGACAGGATTTTACTCCAGGGCCAGATTAACTTGCTGCAGGGCCTCTGGGGCCAGAATGAGCTGTGGGCTGGCTTCATTATATTTCACCTCGAGCCCCTGAAATAAACCAGTATTCATATACCTTGGAATAAGTTTGTTGTGTGTCAGCTAATTTGTGGTCATTTGTTCAAATACAAACATATGTCAAGATATGTTGCATGGTATAATATAAACCCAAAAAAATGTGAAAATATTAACACTGAATTTGAGGGACCATCTGGAAGATAAGGCTTCAAGATTAGGTAAAAAAAAAAAAAATTAGCTCTTTAAGTTCACTTATTCCAACAAAATGCCTCATAGTGTCATGGTCCTGGTCTAGGTTCTGTGTTGCTCCTGTTTTCCCTTGTGTCTCCAGTGTCTCAGTCTCTCTCTGGGCGTGGTTCCTCTCTGGGTCTCACCTGATCCATTCAACACCTCCCTGATTGCATCAGTCAGCTCACCTGTTTGTCATCAAGCCATTAACCAGCAGTATTTAAACTTCAATTCTCAGATGAGTCAGTCTCCCTATGAGATACAGACACAGTTGCCTTGATTCTAGTGATTTGCTTCCTTGTGTTTTGTTGGATTTGCTACCCTTGTGTCACCTGTGCTTCAGAGACTACATCCAGCCTTTAACTTCATCTGTTCAGCCATTCGACATCTGCCTGCCTTCACTCATCTACTCATGCATATCAATAGTAAATCTGGTTCAGCTGATTCGCCTGAATCTATGTTCTGCTTTTGGGTCCAATCAATCTAATGGTAGTTACACACAGTTTAATGATCCTGGGATCTTTGGGGGCCTGGGGCAGTTGTCTTCTTTCCAGACTCACCATTTCACATTAATGATAAAAACAAGAGACATCTGCTGATGAAGACTAAGAGAAACCGGTCTCTCTCTGCGATGGAACAAAACAACAGAAACACCTTTACAAAACTATGAAAGTCAGTGAAATGCCACAAATTACAGGCTCAGAATTGGCCATTCTGTTGACCTCTCTGTCAAAGGATCAAAATTTTCTTAACATCACAAAGGTCATATTTATTGCATGGATGTGTTTAATTACATTATTGTTTACAGGTGTGTTATATAATATCACCAACTTTCAACCCTGATTCCAGAAAACGTTGCTGAGACTGTGTAAAACATATGAAAACAGGACCAATCATTTGCAAACAAAGTGTTTCTGAGCCCATGTAGTAATCTCATGTCTTCAAATCATGTGTTTGACAAAGTGGTGAACCTCTCTATATCCTTGCTTGTGAACGACTGAGTCTTTCCAGGATGAACCTTTCATACCCAATCATGATACTATCACCTGTTACCAATGAACCTGTTTACCTGTGGAATGACCCAAACAGGTGTTTTTGGATCAGTTCACAACTTTCACAGTCTTCTGTTGCTCCTGTCCCAACTTGTTCTAAACGTGTTGCTGCCATCAAATTCAGAATGAACATATATTCACAAATGTGGCAAAATCAAGTTAAGTTGATGAAGTCAAACATTAAAATTTTTAGTACATGTCAGAGCTGATTACCAACTTATCACTTGTTTTCCACAGCGTCCAACTTTGTTTGAATCAGTGTTTTAGAAACCTCACTGTCACATGAAACTTCACACTGAACTCTGGACTTTTTTTGTTTTGGGCTCGTGCTGATATCATCATCCCCCTCCTCCTCAGGCACCAGAAGTCAGGGTCATCTACAGAGCAGCTCCCTACAGTTTCTTGTTTAAAGACCCTTAAGCACGGCGGCTGTTTGCAGACACAGGGACCTGCATACCAGAGTTTGGAGCTTCTCTACAATGGCCCGTGCGACCTCCACGGAAGAATTTGCAAATGCATATGTCAATACTAATCCCCGAAAGCTGTATTGGCATGAATGGAAGAGAAGCAACACTGCCAGAGCATTTCAGTACATCAATAGGTTGATGATGCACAATAATGAACCAACTGGATCTTATGCAACATTATAATTGATGACTGACATGGCAGCAGCTCTAACCAGCAGCACCTGTTACCATCAGACGATGATACAGATATTAGGGACTGATGACTATTTTCCTGACTAATTATCTGCAGGATTGGACTTATGCATAAACAACCACACACGAAAACAAGCATTTTTTCATTGACATGCTGTGTGAACCATGTATTTTCTCTCACACGCACACACACACCCAAAGGAGATGGTTCTGAGGTGATACTCTTTCATCTGTCTGCAGATGCTGTTGCCATGGCAACGAGGGATGAATTTCTCGAAGTGAATCATGGGTTGACTGTCGGTTCACCGTCTGCCCCGCGATCAGGACCTGACCTCCTGGGGGCCCTTTGAGAGTAGCGTGTCAGAGAGGCCGGTGAAATGAGATTCCGCCCTCCACGTGCGACACGCAGCTTTTTTACCGACTTTAACGTCCACTGGATCTCAGCTCTCTCTGTGACACCCGTATACTCGGGCCCTCGCCTTAAAATTAGAGAGCAGCTGTCCATGGATTATCTTATCCTGAGACAAATTCCTAGAATACCCTGGACAGAATTATCCTGAGGGCGATGCAGAGAGGAGGAATAGAGCTGGGAGCCATTTTGGGGGTGGGTGGGGGGATGTACGTAAATGCCTATTTTGAACTGTTTCAGTTTCCTGGCACTGGCCTGGCAGGCACTTGTTGGTTTGTGTTCCTGTATGAATCTGCCAAAGTGAGAACACTGGACTCATCTTTTTGTAGGGTTAAGGTTAGAATAACGGTTCAAGTTAAGACTTAGAGTTTAGGGAGTAGATGTAACAGAGGTGTGTTTGGTTATTTATTCCTTTTGTGTGCATACTGTCACTCAGTGGTGAAAACCTTTTTTCACCAGTTTTGTTGTTTTAAATTACAGTTGCGTGCTCCTCCAGGGGTTGAAAACCAATTACAGATTTGGGGATTATATAAATATTTTCCAAAGCCAATTTAAGAATATGAAACATTTGCCAGAAAGGCGATTCAAATCTATTTTTCTCTCCCCGAAGAAGTTATCTGCAGATTCATGTGTTTGCATTAATCTGTGTGTTCTAGGAGTGTGGCTGTATTTTTCTACGTGTGTATGTGCTCCCAAGTTTCCTAATAGAGCCCCAGTGAGAGCTGTGACAGCCTATTTACAGAAGCATCCCACAGGGGCCGGGCTGCTGCTCTATGGAAAATATACCCAAAGCTCTCGTGGGTGTAAACACGAGGAGGCCAAACTGACGTCCACGAGCAGGAATCCCATCTCACCGAGAGAGCTGCTGCATTATCTCCGAGATGAAATATGCAGTTTTGACCAAATAATGTTATTCTTTCACACCTATAACTGCGGGGGTGTACTCTTAAGGGGAGATGCACCTAGAGAGATATCCCATTCATCTCAATCTGAGTTCCAACTGTATAAATATGGCAGCGTGAGGAGCATGCTGTGTTTAATGAGACTGCGCGAGGCTGTCGTTAGCGCAGGGAAAGGTGCTGGATTATTGATGCCTCCAAGCTCCTCTGCTGGGCTCATTTCTGGCTGTCTCCTTAGGGAAGAGGCGT
Organism: Centropyge bicolor; assembly: GCA_037975185.1. Lineage (NCBI taxonomy): Eukaryota > Metazoa > Chordata > Actinopteri > Pomacanthidae > Centropyge > Centropyge bicolor. Next base: position 8,035,546 of record JBBMOC010000011.1, on the reverse strand, counting down.
GCTCACTCACCTCCAGCCCGGGTGACAGCCGGGTATGAATTACCTTCCCCGTTCTCCCTCCTGCTGACACTGCAGCTCGCGGCCAGCAGCTACGCATTTTAATATGGAGACAAGTCGGGGAGAAAAAGGAGAGGAGAAGGGACGAGAAGAAGTGTGTGTGTGTATGTGTGTGTGTGTGTGTGTGTGTGTGTGTCCGTGCTCAGAAATATATCTGTGTGTGTGTGTGTCCGTGCTCAGAAATATATCTGTGTGTATGTGTGTGTGTGTGTGTGTGTGTGTGCGTGTGTGTGTGTGTGTGTGTGTGTGTGTGTGTGTGTGTGTGTGTATGTGTGTGTGTGTGTGTGCAGCTGTTGTCAATGATTTTGTGTTGGAAGAAAAAGAGCCAGAAAGATAAAAAAGACTGGGAGCAGCAGCGGGGAAGGAGAGAGATGAGAGGAGAGATGAGGCCTCGCGAGTTGAAAATCAATAATTAAAAGGTTGTGTGGAGAGAGAGAGAGAGAGAGAGAGAGAGAGAGAGAGAGAGAGAAGCCCTTTAACTAAACCTTAATCCTCCATTAACACACAGCAGCCAAAATCTCCTGTTTTCTCGTCACGTGAGGTCGCAGGGGATGCCGGCACTGATGCACCATGGAGATTTATTCATGCTAAATTTCTATCCTGCTATATGAATGCACACATACTGTATTTACTGAATGTGCTCTGAGCTGACATGAGCCAGTTGTGTACTTTAATTGCTGAATAATGCATGCCGCAGTGCGCTTCAATCAGTTGACACATGCATTATATTAAACACACACTGTGGCAGTCAGATGGTACATACAGATGGAGGCCATATTGATGGATTTGGAGGATTGATTATATTCTATGTTTTTCATGTGGTCAAAAAAATCCCATGAGTTTCTTACTTCTACTGAGAGTACGCACATGACAAGTCATGACGACATGACGACTACTGTGAGTTCTTCTTTATTTATTGGTCACATATTGGATCAGTCAATTGTAAGAAAAATGGAAACCACCCAGCAAGACACTGTGATATAACTCGAACATGAGTAAATATTGTATTTGCTGGGGACTGATTCATGCATCAGTGAGATTTTGCAGCTGCAGGAAAGTGTTTATTCGTTAGTAAATTCAATTTGTTGTCGGTTTCAGTCTTTACAGGGGTTGTGTTGAAAATGAGACATACACATACAACACCAGATTTATTCTTTAAGGTCACTCAGAGCAACTCCACAAGAAGAATAAAAGCCATTTTGTGCTGAACATGAAAGTTCTTTCTTGACCTTGAAAACAGTAGTATGCCAGTTTTCATGGGTGGAAATTTGATGCTTAACTTTTAGGATGGCTGAGAAGTACTAAAAGTGCTATGGATGAAATCAGAACAGCTCCTGTGTTTCCAAACTCCATCCACTGATGAAGATTTGAAGCTTCGGAAAAAGCTAGTAAGTGGACATTGAGCTGGGATTATATTAGTCAAATGTTCTACTTCATCAAGAGTCGACTATGTAAAAACATTTCTTTATTCAGCTCCAAATATAATAATCATCCAAAGTGTAGCTGATCACATCAGAGTGAATCTTTAAACTGGCCTTGAAAAGACTGTTTCTCATTAATATGTAGCCTGAGTTGTATCATGAAGAGAGTCAAAACATGTAAGCCTATGCACTTTGAGTCTTCATGTCCTTATCTGGTGTTACTGTCTGTGTTTCCTTTTGTATGTTCTGCAGACTTAGTGCATTTTTAAATTATCAGCTAAATTCAATCAATCAAATACCCCATGATGCATTTAGGGACCCAGTGTAATCAGTAAGTGCATCGCTAGCTGTCTGACTTGGACAGGAGTCAGACTTCTGTTTGAAAAAGACCAAGCTCAACAAAATATATAATGAACGGACATAATTACCTAAATGGACGGATTAGGAGCAGCTTTCCACCTTCCTGAGCATCGCGCAGTGCTGATGTGTTGATTCTGATAATCTTAGCCAGAGACTTTTTTAAAGGGTCAAAAGGCCTTTAAAAATACTCTGAGCCTGAGGATCATATTATATCAAAGCTCAAAGTCATTTCCGGTTGCTCAGCAGGGGGGATCATGAACTGAGTGTGACCAGGTGTATTTCAATTGCTCCCCATCTGCTGTGCTGACCTGGTCAGTTAATAATGACTGATCTCAGTTAATGGCAGGCTAACAACATAATTATGGGGATCTAGGGAGCAGGACAGAAACACTGTAATGGGACCTGAGCCATAATAAAGCCATGCCGACAGCAGAGACCCCTGATATGTCTGTGTGATTTACTCTGTTAATGTCTCAACACCGGATTTAACTGTGTGTATGAGTGTGGCCCGAGGCCTGCGGTCAGTTTGTGCCAGCCTCCAGCATCATATCAAAGGAGGGGATCAGATGCAGTTTTCAGGAGGAGGAGAACAAATAATCATCATTAGACCCAAGTGAACCCACAATGGACAAATGGGAATACTTTTAAGTCTCCGATTAAATTTGAGCTAAACAGTATTTACCTCTTGCATAAATACATAAATAAGGAGAGCTTAAGTTAATCTTTCCAGTGATTTGCCTCTTTGTTGACCTGGTTTGATTTTGCTCAGATATGATTTGTCATCATATGATTTACTGCATTCATGTTGTTCAGGCCGGTTTCAGCATCTGGGTCAGCACGCTCCCAAGTGCACCGCACGCTCGGCCAGAGACGACGTCGTACACACTGGCTGGCTCCGAGCCATTTTTAACCTCCTCCACTTTAATATCACCCACTCACCATATGAGCCTCCTTCAAGGGTAATGAGGGAGCAGACTGCTCAGTTTGCTGTCTGGACAGCAGGTTTTCCCACACGCAAACACGGGGACGCAGATTTTAATCACAGACATGTCTCAACTTGGGGGTTGTTGCAATGGGTGGGCAATGTGTCTCGGGTCTGCGTCTGTGCTATTAGCTTTATCCGGTGTGTGTGGGTGTACACATCCAAGCTTTTTATGCGTGTGAGTCAAGTAATGTTTGTTCATCGAAAATGAGAAGTAGGTTTGCTGAGACATTTGATGTCGACAGCAGTGGTTCCCAATCTTTTTTGTCTTTCTACCCCCACACCTCTGTCAGATGAAACAGCCCTTTATCAATTTATTTGACTTGAAACTGGATGTTATTTACTATTATTTTTATAAAAGTTGATATGGTTCCCATTTTTTTTCAAACATTTGAACTATTATTCTTGAAGTCAGTTTGTCAAGTTTGGATTCAACTTAGAGTGGCTTTACTTTATGTTATATATTTTTATCCATCACTTTTAGCTTTTTGAAACTTTTAGTTACTAATTACTTTTGGTTACTTTTATTTGACTCATGTTTTACTAGTTGTCTTCTTCAATTTATTAACCCTGTTCAGACTTTTCTGCTCACTTGCTAATGGGTTTTCACGCACTGTCACAATATTTATGTAGTGTTCAGGTGTTACAGCTCAATCTGTGGATATATTTTTTAAATCAAACTGCGTTTTCTGTTCTGATTGGTTGAGCTACTCTACAATCTTTCTAAGTGCAAATAAGCTCTTGTGATCACTGGTCTACAATACTGTATGTATACAAACTTTTCTTGTTACGACTTCATTTACATTTGAACACAACAACTTTACAATGTCCGGCATGTCTATATTCATCAGCTGCCATCCCCTGGGCCCTAATTTTCAGCATTCAGAATGGGAGTCTCTGGGGAGCCGAGGGACCCTGCCTTTCACAGATGACTGATTGGACTCGTTGTGACAGCCATGTCAGCGCCCCCTCCCTAAACTCTCTGAGGCAATAAAGCCAAGGAGGTGAGAGTTAGACACCAGCTTGACCCACAGTATGAACCCTCCCCGCGGCAGGCCAGAGGTGACCTTCTGTGGGGGTCAGGGGTCAAGGTCTTAAAACAAGAACATAAAAATCAAGGCAGCCACACTCCTCTGAGCAACCTGATGCCCATCTGGAGGAATCCACGCCACACACTGCAATTAATGAATTCTGATTTAACATCCTGCTTCAGAGGTGTGCGATGAATGCAAATGGAAATCAGACACTGTTTGACATCTGATATCAGTGATAAAACTAAAGTATGGCTCTCATGAATATGGATGTGGCTGAAGGTGCTGACTGAAAGCTTAATCTGCAAGGTCCTCGAACTCTATAGAGAAGACTGAAGTATTCTGTGAGGTTATCAAGCCTCCATCTGTCAGATTTCCACTCGCTCCTGCCATGTGGTTTTAGTGTCCTAGCCTTCTATCAGTGACAATGGGGCTTGAGAGACAGCTGAAACTGCTGGCTATTGACAATCAAGAAGGGCATGGCATATCCTGAGGCTACTTCATAAGCCAAAGAGTGTCATAACCTAATAGAGCTTCTTGGGAAATAATTTCAGAAAAGGGCTTTATAAGGGAGGAATGGAATATGGATGAAAGCTGTCAGATTACATCACAAAGCATTTCTCCCAACAGCTTCTTTGTTCATAAACTAAAATAGACACGTAGGATTCTGCAATGTGGAAATGAGGAAATAAACAAAAAAAACAAAACAAGGGAAATAATGTCCCATGAGATGAAGTGCAAAAACCTGCCTGGAGTACTGACAGAAATTCTAAAATGGCTCTGATGAACAAGAATTGGATTAGTTAAATTAAAAAAAAATAACTGACAGTGCATTTTCAGGACATTCACAGCAAGAGAGTGTGAAGGAAGAAGCCAGTGGAGCGACAGGCCGGGCTGAAAGATAAATGAGAGCAACTTAAGTGGAAGGGAATCAATCACAGAGGGTAAGTTTTAAATGTTCCCTGTGGAGAATGTGTGAATTAGACAGCAAAGACAGCTTAAAAAAGTGCACGGCTTCAGGTTCCCCGTGCGATTTTGTTGCCACACTCCTGCACATACAGACCCACTGGCTTACGAATTTCCCCGTGAAAGAACTTGATAACATCCGGAACTTCCAAAGTGAGATTTAATTTCCCCCAGCCAAGGATTTTTAAAATGTATTCATGAGCAAAGTCTAGGAGACACATCTGTACTGAAGCAAAAAAAGAAGAAGAAGACTTAAGTCTCACTGTATATAAAATTAATCTTTCGAAAAAAAAAATGTTCACAGAAAATTGAGGCTTATAAATTCATGAAGCAGGTTTATGAATTCATGAAGCGACACGCATTCAGGTTTCACGCCATATATTTTTGATTATCAGATAATGAATAAAACTGAAGGCAAATAGGTATGCAGAGCTATAATCCTCTAAAACAACTTTTCTGAGCTCCTCCCTTCGGCCAATTAGATCCTGTGACATATTCTCAAACTTATGCTGCTCATTTGTGAATAAGACACTGATAAACAAATAACTGCGTCTGTACACATCATTAATATGCAATCAAATGTAAGAAGGTCGTTATGAATAGCTTTGGGCTCTCCAAACAATTACCTTCAGAGCAATTATCTCCAGCAATCTTTGTCTATTATAAGAAAAGTGGAACAGATAATGGAATTCTTACATCCTTTAGCGGCCGGGAAGGAAAAGGGAAAACAGTAGTTAATGACACACGCTGCAGTCTAGACACGAGACAGGAAACAGAGTATTGAGAAGTCGTGGCGATTAGCGGTCACGACCACTTTGATTCTCATGATAGCGAAGCCCTTTTTCATGCTCTGTCTGCTGCCAGCCACCCACCACGACTGCGGCCCACAATCCAACAACGTGATTCCTGCAGCCAGTGACTGAATATGTCCGCCCTCGGTACGTACTGACACAGTGTATCACTGAAGCAGAAGGATGGAAGGTGGAAGGATTATGAATAATGTGAGCAGCCAGGAGGCATTCGTGACCTTCGACCATCCAAATAATGTGGTGTATCTAATCCCCAAATCTTTGTCTGGGGGCTCGAGAAGTGAGCGCAGTCCTTGAGATGGATGGTGTGTCAGGTTCTTTATTTATGCTGAGCAGCAACGTAGGGAAGGAAAACATGTTGCTGCAAAACAATGCTAATATCTATCTATCTATCTATCTATCTATCTATCTATCTATCTATCTATCTATCTATCTTGTTTTGTCTGACCATCGATGTCCAATTCCAATATGATCTGCAGAAAATTATCAAAGCTGGAACCAAATTTTGGCTTGAAAATTGAGTTAAATCATTTATTAATTATTTGAATAGTTGTTGCTGGATTTTCTGTTAATCTACATGGGATATACAACCTAAAAAGACAAACATTTACTGACCTATGAGGACATTTGACCCCCCAAAAAGACTTTATCAGACCTTATCTTTTGACAAGTGTGAGATGAATTTGCTTGCGAAAGTATTTATGAATGAATTGCTTAATGGTTCAGTTCAGTACTGAACCGCTTACTGGTGGACATTCGCAGAATAAGGTTTTGTATTGACTATTTCTTCAGCAGAATGTAGTTCCAATGAAACTTTTTCACAGTGAGGTCTGGGGACTATTTAGACTAACTGGGACATAGTTTTACAGAACAAGACAAGTTGCTATTGAGTTTTCTAAAGTTGATATTGACTGCTGTGAACACTGCAATTTCTCCCCATTGTATTAGATTGGGAACCAAAAATCTCAGAGACAAATATCTCAAAACCTGCGGAGCAAAAATTTTAAGTAACTCCATGGCTAAATATTATTGGGGCTATTTTGCTCATTCGGGGTGGATCAACCCTTTAACATGTATCATTTGAAGTATAATAATAAATTGGTGAGTAAGATACTACAATTACAAATTATAAAGTGCAAGAGCTTGCCAATAAACCTGTATCCATTACGGGAATCCCTGAAGAGCAGTAGTCAATCACAGCAAAGGGTGAGACGTTCTGGAGGAAGTAACACATTTCTGATCATTCGTTGATGTCTCACACCTACCCACCAAAGCCTCCTTATTGCTGCCCATTGTCCCCCAGAGGAATGATAATGGCCACTCTGTCTCTTCCCCAAAGTGCTGGACATCTGCTTTCCCTTGGCCACTTCATGTGTTACCAAACTGGAAACAAACAGGCATTGTGCTTCGGCCTTGCTGCTGCACTGATGCCCATAGACTGCCCCTGTTTATAGACCCATCACTTAATTGTGGCCTCACACAACTATGTCCTTTCTCTGCTGTTTCTCCATGATAATTGCAACTATTGCGCCTGCAGTGAATGCTAATGGTTGGCCTTTATTCTTGCTACATTTACATGATTTTTTAAATTATTATTTTGAAAGTGAATTGGAGAGTATGCAACATCATATCAATAACAAGGCATACAAAATGATCTTATGTTCACCTTCTATCAACAAACTCACAGCAAGACTTTACATTACGGGGTGTTGACCTTATCATGAGAGAATCTCTCAAATTAAAGTCACGTGTCTAAATTTGCATGAGTAAAAGCCACCATCGGGGTGGTGCAGTGTTATGCATGAGAAGCCGATGTGGATGTTCGAGAGTAATTGTCTGATTGCATTGCACCCTCTTCTCCTCAGGGGTGCTATCCATTTCTGAGGGTGTTGATTAGGTAGCAGACCCCCACCCACATTTGCAATTCGAGGCTTTGCTGCTCTCACGTTGCCATTGCACTTGTTGTCATGTGGTTGTTCTGCAGGATAGTAGTTAACTCATAAATGGTCGATAGGCTCATTTTTATTGAATGTCTCTTTTTCCATGACTGATTTTTATGAAAGTCTTTCTGTGGGATGAACAAAATTAAAGCATGTTTAGATTTACAATTCCCATCTCGTCTGTTTGGACTAAAGGATTAAACAACTTTGTGGCTTTAGAGCACATAATCAGTTTCACACTTTCGAGTTTGTCACATTCTGGTAGTGTCATGTTGTTGAAATATCAATTTTACCATGCCTGGATTATGCAGAGCCTGAGGGTAGCATGCTGCATGGGTCCATGCTGTGCAAGCAACGCTCTCCACCCAAGCATCTGTCCAACCATTTGAGCTAACTGAAGGGACTGAGTAATAAAATATCTACAACCATTTATAATTAAGTTGTAAATTTATTTTTGTATTCAGCCAGAAACCTTGGAGGGTCCTTGTTGGACCCTGAGCTTTAGCTGTAGTATTGTCATGCACATCACATTATGATGGAAGACACTGGGCAGCACCAGGAGACATTTGTCCCCCACCCTTCAGTCTCAGTTTAGCCCTCTGGCTGCAATAAAGGTACTGACGTCACTGTCCATCATTGGACAAGTGCTGCCTTCACGTTCTCCTCCTGAGCTTCGATTTCTCAGAACTTCTTGTAAATCTGACTTGATGGAGCTGGGCTGGAAAGAACCTGGCCAAAAAGAAGTAGATATGTTTGTTTGGGATCAGGAGAGACCGTTTTCAGCAGAATGAATGGGGGAAGTTTTAAAAAACAAAAATGACTACGTGTGATTATAACAGTCCTCTAATAGGCCAATAAAAATTATTTTGCAAATATGAATGCTTTTCAAACGTATGCATCAAAAACAAAACACAGCAGCCCTCGCTGTGCAATAGTGTCATTGTTGAAATGTAAAATGCAAATATTGTCACTGAATTTGCGTGATCAAATCCAAGAAAACTATGTTAATATTGGTTTGTGTGTGGAGACATTTGTCCTCAAGCTGCCTCAGAGATTTTGTTCATGAACACAGAAGTTGGACTGTGCTCCTCACTTTATCATCCAAATAACAACAGATGTTCATTTTCTCACTTGTGTGAACAGACACCTGCAGACAGAACGTGTCAAACGTGCTGTGCAACTCAGACTAGTTTAGTTTGAGGTGGGAAGGGGAGGATGCATTTTCTTGTATTGCTCATAAACACCTGAAACTTTCTATTTTACAGGTTAAGTAACAACCATCGGTGTATTGGAATACTGGTTAGTTAATCAGGCTGAACTGTTAAGTGTTTTAAGAACCTTGTAACAGTAACAGTTGACAGCTACGTTCATTTGATATCATATTGGGAACTAGTGTCTGAGAAAACAAAACTGACCTGATATGCATGGTTGGAGGGGACAAAAATGCCTGCAGGGCCCTGACTAACCCACCATTCGTCAGTGTCTTTAAGCAATAGGTACAGGTTGGGTGGGGTGAATACAATTTCACCCCAGATTTGCTCTGTGGGACTTTGATGAAAGATACTAATGATTTGATATATGCAGCGTTTCAAACACAAAACTGAAATAATGTAGGCTGAATGAAAACTGGACAAAGAAGCATTATGTCAGTTAATATTGTGCTTTAGTTGTTCATGTCCTTAAAAAACTCTAAATCAGATTTGTACAAAGTAGATAAAAATAAAACAATCAAAAAAACATTTGACAAAATACCATTATACTTCAGTTCTTTTGTTGGCTTAAAATGGAAACTTTGAGCTATGATCAAACAGAGGATGAATCTCTTCTATCTGACACATTCTTGTATCTAAATATGCTCCCATAGTTCTTTTGTGTTTATAATGTAGTTAGATATTACATATAATGTACAACAAGAAACAGTCTGTGTTTCAGGGCGGTGGCGGAGCGTCCGACGGTCCCTGAACGCCTCAAACTGCAAACCTGCCGGAGAGGCGCTGATTGAAGAGAGAAGCAGAGCGGCGGCGGCGACGACGGCCATCTTAGAGCTGCCGTGATAACAGACACCCATCCTCTGGATTTTATTCTTCTCGTTAGACAAACAGTCCGCCTGAGCGACGAGGGAAGAAGAAGGTAGTTTTATCACCAACTGGTTGAGCTCGAAGTCGGGATGCGGTTCCGAGGGAATAAACCGTTTGCATCCGCGGTGGGTCTGCTGCTGCTCGGACTATTATGTGCGGTGGAGGCGGCTAAAGGTAACTAAGCTGGGATTTATGTCCTCCTGTTGTTTGTCTCTGTGTGTCAGGCAGGTTTCTCTCAACGTTTCGGGCTCAAAGTTAAAGGCGCTTGTGTCGCTTGTTTCCGGACGTTGAAGGTTGTAAGTGAGACGTTAACAGTCCTGAGGGATGATGCGCGTTCAGGAACCTGCTCGCAGCTCCGGAGCCGCAGCGGATGGATGTCGTGAAGTATCCCGCCGGCTGCAAGTGCATCCCGCGATACTGCGTCCATTTTAACCGCAAACACCATATTATATATCCCAGTTATACTTGTTACATATGTGTAGTGTTTTACCTTAAAGCGTAGGACACTTTGGAGATAACATCAAGGCCGTGAAACGACCCCCTTCTGTCATCTGCATCCAGGCTATTTTTGGCTTCTCGTCTCTTCTATTAGCTTCTCAACTGTCTCATTTAAGATCACAAACATTTCTGCTTTTTTAACACATTTGTTTTTAAGCTTCTCCCTCTGTCTGGTACTCCCTGTCCTCATCTGGGTTTAAATGATATTTGAGTGAATTATCACCAGTCATGATATGTTTCTTTACCCCCCTTGTATTTATAGATTGAGTGTGATCACACTGTTTTATTCTAACATCAGGCCTGATGCTTTTTCTGGCAGCGGGATGGAGCTGGGTTGGCTACGCATTGCAGATCCTCCTCACACAAGCCCCCGTTTTGTCGCTGGATTTAAACATTCATGTGCTGTGATCACATGTTTGAGCATAAAAAAAGTGGCCTCAGTAGGTTTGGGCCTGCTATAACAGAGGCTGTGTGAAAAGTGTGCTCTTCATGTGCAATGTCACCGATGGACACCATCAGTGGACAGACGTGTGTATGTGTGTGTGTTTGCTGCAGGGCGGTCCACCTCCCTCCTCCACCTCAGCTCACTGCTTAGACATCAACACCCTCGTTGCACGAATTTATAGACTGGGTTTTAACCTTAAACTCAATGCACAGACTCCCCCAGTTTGAGCTTCATGTTTCAGGATGTGTAAAGGCAGGTGCATGTTAGTCACTGGCCATATCAACATGCCTGGTAAGCCCCTCACCCTGGAGGCCTGTGTGTGTTCTTTCCTCTTAATGCTACACCCGCTTTATGCTCCATGAACAAAGTAAACACAATAAAATGTGGATATAGAAGTGTCTGTACAGGGATCCAGCTACGTGCTCTCCTGTTGCCATGTAAAGCAGCAGAGAATGCACAGCGGCAGGAGGCTCCCATTTGTAAAGCAGTAACTTAATTTCTTCTTTCATCAATCAAAAGGGAAAAGGCCTGGAGCAGTTGGTTGTGGGTAGTTCCTCCTTTTTTATGTTGTGCACCTGCAAGCTTTCCTGCCCTTATCAGCAAAGGAGCCCTGTGAAATCACCATCTTGGTGAGGGCTTATCTTTTATAAACCAAAGGTCACTCGCTTATTTTGTGCACCACCTCTTGTCACCTGCAGCCCAGCTTTGTGTTTTCATGGCTTGTTGATTCTTTTTTATTGCTACCAGCCACCTTTCTGTGGATAAGGAAGCAAATACTCCTCTAGGTTTTTTTTTTGTCCCTATGTCGCCGTTGTTCCTGAATCCTCTAGTTTAGATGTCTACAAATGATTTGTGTGAGTGATACAGAGCTTGAGCACATTCAGGTGAATTTAACAGCACTCGCAGTGGATGTTGTGGTCCTCAGCTATTCGCCTACACAAACATTAGTCACTGGTGACATGGCTACAACAAACCTTGAAAGATCTGTTGCAAAAATATGTTTTTGATACACATAAAAAAATCTTTCCTAGACTATATGATTCATTACACTGCCAGCAAGGAAATGTCAGTGTGTGTAAAGCTGGTGCAAACTCATATTGTCTGTGGCAGCTCTGTTGAAGCTTCAAAGCATTTTAGTCCTTTAACTCTTTGGTTGTCCAAAGTATTATGTCTTGTCCATTGTGATTTTTGTCACTTGTTTTCAAGGTCTCACCCATGTAATCTGTCTCTCTTTCTGTGGCCATGAGCAGCTGCTGGGTGCCTTCATGTTCTTGAGTCAAACACTAGGTCTGCTGAGACACATGAGCTTCCTCTGTGTACACACAGCCAGACAAAGGAAAAGCTGGCTGCTGGCAAGTTTCTTGGCTCATTCGTCATTGAATTAAGTGATTCTAGTTGAACAAATTGGATGCCCTGCTTTGTCTGGTGCTGAGTTAACATATGCGCTCTCCTCACATGGCTTTTAAAGAGGTACATATTACAGGTTATGTGCAAGTGTTTTCTCTCAGTCTGCCTTGTCTTAACGGCTGCTAGAGAAGCCTGCTATTGATCCACTGAAAATTAGATGTCAGTTACGGTGAGAGAATGTCAATATATTTAAAAATAATTTATATTTGTCAGTGACGTGGCACAGGAGCCTTATTGAGACATTATGTTTGTTTTATGTTTACATAAATAAGACATGAAGAAAAACATTTCTTAAAATAGCAGTTATTTTCTGCTATATTATTTTCTTCTATATGATGCATTGAAACTTACTGCCCTTGCTTATGAACTCCCCTCATCCTAAATAGGTCTATTGATTACAGTATCCCTTTAACCAAAAGCTAGGATGACAGCCGTCCTGGTTGACCCTCGGAGAATAAATACAGTATGCTCACATTTCCTATTTTTGTAGACAGTCAGATTCCCTATTTTAAACCTTTGAGCTACCAACAAACTGTGTGACGTACGCCATCTTGCTATGTTATGGCAAACAGAAACTATGTGGATGCACACAGCTGACAATGACTCCATTGTTCTCCTCTCCCATGCAGCTCTGCTAACACTGTGACATGCCATCTTTCAGCGTCAGTTTACTGACTCGTTTAACTTCAGAAATAACATCATTGAAGATCAACAGGGTGATGGCTAATGGCTAATGTGATGACATTGAGAAAGAAGTGAATCAGTTCAGTTGTAGATGTTTCACTTTGAACATGTTAGGCCATTATCAGCTGTCAGCTGTCATCAGTGTGTCACCCTAGCTGGTTTTGATTAAGAGGACCCATTTCATTTGATGTGTAGTGATCTTCTCTACGTATTCCACAGTGTCTTGTCACTACAAGATTCATGGCTTTAATGTCATCACTCATTGAACACAGAAAAAGGACTCAGGAATATTAGGGCTTAATACGAGGATGAATTTTGCAAAATGTTCACTAAGTAGATTCATGGTAACTGAGATACAGCTGTTTACCATTATAGTTATCATTATACCGTTATGCCACCTATATGCAAATGCCACCTCAATTTGCATGAATGCTCAGAGTTTTGCACGTTATCAATTTGATTACAGCTTCACAAGTTATGGTATTCAGTGTCAAATATGCCATGTATGCCTACGAGATATTGGCAGCCAGTTATAGGAAAAAATAATACAATATCAAAAAACAAATGAACTACTTTTTCAGGCTCAGTATTTGTTGGAGAAATGGTTAGAAGATAAAATTCTAACATAGTGGAAGAACTGTTCAGGCAGAGATGGTTGAGATCAGCACTTGAACAATTGTCACAATGCAGGGAACCTGGGGTCAAAATATGCGTCTACACCTCACAATACAGGATTTATGAACCACCAAGTGCCTTGTTACTGGCCGCATGGTGGCGCTATCTGCAGTCAATCCTAGTGCCCTGCTCTTTGGGTCGTGGCCTACATTTACACCAAATTTCATTGGACTCTATTGCGTGTTTGTTGAGATGTCCTGCTGATAAACAGACAGGACAGAGATAATGAAGGATCTTTGCACTGTTATTAAAGTGGGATTTAAAACTGATTACTGCTTCTGTGGAGTCGTATAACAAACCATTACCAAACATTTTACCCTGCATAATTGTTTACTTGCCCTACACAAGGGCCCTGTTCCTACAAGTTAACTCTTAGATTTTTTCAGTATTTATTCAGAGATTTCTCAGAGGAACAAAGGGCTTTTAGGCCCAGACTTCAAGGTCGGGATCTTGCCTAAGCATGTCACAATGCGGTCACTGTTCGAAGGATCGCGACTCAAGCCCCTCAAGAATGTGTATATGAGATAATCCCCCGAAAGCGCTAAGTTGTTGAAGCATTTCGATTTGGTAATTTGCCACTTAGTGCCTGAAAGATGGGCCATGAGAATACTGGACCCAATTTGGGTCGATGGTGACTTTCTTCTCGTTGCTGCCTTTGCGGACTGAATGGACTCAGTGAACTGTCAAGAATGGGTCATTCAGTTGTGAATATTAAGTTGTGCCAGATGACTGGGAAGTTATATTGGCCACCGAGAAAAGACTTTACATGCACATGAGCCCTTGGTTTTTATGTTACATGTTGAAACGGAAAGTAATATTTAGAAATAGAAACTATTGTCAGAAAGTGTCAGGATATCCACAATTTTAATTGATTTATCCTCATATTGTGTAATGATATGAATGAGATAAAAATCTACTCAAATAAGTTTTGTCAATTGCGTGATTTTGCAGAATAAGCATCTTGTGAAGATAATATTGCAGGAGCAACCGTAGCAAAGATGCCAGTTTTCTAGATTTAAAATGCCAGTGTTGAAATTGAATGCCTTAACTCTGATAGTCATAGCCAGTGGTGCTCATCTCATTGTGTTATTTTTTATAAAGAATGAGAAATAAATACCAGCACTTAGAGGCTTTAATTCAAGCCATATCTGCAGCTTATCTGGCTCGGTTACTTCCTCCCTTGAGTCCCATTGCTGCCAGGAGAAAAATTGCCACTGCAGAGCCATTCACATTTGGGCGTGTCCACATTAAGATTCAGGCTCCATGGGAAACAGGTAACCAGAGAGCACATTACCTGCCGCAGGTCAGCTACACCCGAGCGCCTATGCAGAGCTCTGGCCGTCTCACTCTCACTCCTCCACTCTCACTGGCTCTTTTGTGCCGCTCACACAGAGAGGTGATTGAGTTGCATTCAAGGCTCTGCAGCTCCCAACCCCCTCTTCAGAGGAGCGCCACGGCCGTCAAGGGTGTGTTCGTTCTGTCGGGCAGTTGAGACGGCGTAGAGGACAAACAAATGTTGTTGCTTGGCAGGGCAACTGAGAGGCTCTCCTGTGTGAGCGGGCTGTTTGGGGAGTGAGGGCCCCTGAGGTCTGGGTTTGCTTCAAGGGTCTTCAAGGCTTCCCAGAACAGTCCCCAGTCTGTGATGGAGGTGGCTTCCATCAACAAGCTGAGAAGCTCGTGAGGCAAGACAAACAGAGAAGTGTGTCCACTGTTTCAGCCCGTGAGCAGATTGTTCATTGATTATTCCATGTCCATGGAATTAAGAGAGACCCATTCACTAGAATAATTGAAGTCATTGCTTGACTCAGTTTTGCATGCATGTCATACCTTCACCTATTTGGCTGCAGTTTCTGTTTGTCTCTGTTGGATATTTCTGTCTGACTTCAATAAGGCCTGAAGCTGCTGTCGAAGCTGCCGTGAAGGGGCCCTGTGGTTGTTGTTCCTGTCCACCAGGAAAACCCAGATTCTGACAAGCACGGGCATTTTGACTAGTTAGAAATCAGACTGGATTTGCCTCCTGCTTACATACTCTGACTCTGTTGGTATAAGTGGATTTTTGCATATTGATCTGTGTTTTTGTTTTCACGCTTATAATTGTTCAAATTTTTCAAACTCATGTTTTTTTTGCCATCTCCCTGGGGACAGCCCAAGGTCTGACTCTCACCTGAGCACAGAGACTCCCTTCTCCTTTCTTCAGTCTGCTGCGACAGCTAATGGGACAAATATGAATAACAACCTGGCAACAGAGAGGCTTTATTTAGTCTCTGACAATAATAAGACAGCCTTCACACTCTGCTAGTAGACCATGTTGCCAATGATTGGCAGGTTTTGCTCCTAATTTTTCTTTTTTTCTTTTTTGCGTTTCTCTGCTTCATCATTTAGACAGTTGGAAGAGAGACAGGAAAGCCAGAGGAGAGAGAGGGTATGACTTGCAGCAAAGGGCCTGGTAGGATTTTAAGTAGAATCTCAAATCTCTGCAGACATAATCATGTAAGTCACCAGGTAATAAAATGGTTTCCAATTGATCCTTATTATTGGACTAAAGGGTTAAGTGTTGCTCAGTAGTTGATCTGTCTCACAGTGGCCTGTAGTAGAGCTGCACATCTGCATGTAATCAAAGAAGATGAAGGCTCGCAGGCTGTCGGACATCAGATGTAAAATATGATCTAAATCGATGGCACACAACTCCGCAACGCGTTACAGGCCTGACAGTTGGCTGCATCATCATCATTACACAACATGCCCTCAGAGGCTCCCAGGCATTATCAGGCTTCATCTGATAATTACTGACTGATCATCTGCTGCAGTGATGCTGCTACAATCTGGACAGCTGTGGTGCATTTCTCTGGTTCTCCCAGGGTGACCAGTAGCCTGTGCACAGTCTGGTGTCATCGCGTTTGGCTTAGTCTGTATCTGAACACGTGCAAAGCTTTTGGGCAGAATGATTTTATTCCCCGTCCATGAAGAAGAGAAGTCACAGCAGTGGCGTGGAGGGAGAGAGAGCATGTGTACAGGCGTCCTATTGAATCTCAGGATTAGCAGGACCTATTGTGGCCCTAACATTCTCGCAGGAAGTTTTTCATCACGGTTAATAGGTCAAACTGTAAAGGTTAGGCTTCAATAAAAGAGCGAGGCAACCATAAAGGGGCTTTGTCTTTGTGTCCCTGTGAATGGTCAGTATGTTACCCCGTTCTTTGGGAGTCATGAAAGAAGTCAGTGATGACATCACATGGTTGAATATGTGCCTCTACAGAAAATTAGTTAATCCTGAAAGGAGTTTTGGATGGTTGATTATTGGTGTTGTTGATAGATTCATTTCTTGCCATTTTAGATAGTGTTTCTGGGGAAAGAGAGGTGAAGCCTATTAAGCTTTTACTATTCACAATCATTTGTCCTGTGGTTGAATCAGTTGCAAAGCAAGCACAAAAGTTGCAGTGCTAATCACCCTGGAAAACAATTGCTTTTATATCAGAGAGGACTTAATAGCCTACTCGTCTTCTTGCATTGTCTACCATTTAAAAGTCCAGGCAAATGTCTGATTGATTGGGCGAAGCTACTGGCTATATTGTCTCACCATTAGTATTAATGTTACTACTGCAATAATGATCCTGACTGTTGTATTGGATACAATTATTGATCATAATTAAAAGCCTGCATGTTTTTTTCATACTTTCCGTAACTTTAACCATAAACATACAATATACAAAGACCACTGCATATAAAACATTGTCAAAAATAAACACACATACTCCCAGTTGCCAGTTTATTAGGAACACCTAGCTAAATTGTATTGTGTTGTACTGACAGGTGTTTTGTCCATTTATATCAATGATGATAGGCTAATAACAGAAATACCTCTCTATATAATGCAATACAGTTCAACATTATCAGAAACTACATCTTCCAAAATTACCATACAGTTAGCTAGGTGAACCTAATAAACTGCCAAGCAATTGTACTTACATAACAAACATATCAATACAAACATATGTTTTCTCTCAATAGTCCACAGGTAGAGACCGTCCTGTACCTGTACGCATTTCTATACATGATTAGTACTGGTTACTTTACTGGTTACATTGCTGGTCTATTAAAAAACCCATGCTGTTTTGTAAGAGTTCACGGTGACGGTGGCAAGAGTCACGCTTTTCCATTGCACTTTTGGCTGCAGCAAGTCAAACCATGCCATGTTGGTTTGCGTTTCCATTACCAGTTTAAACACGCTGATTCACGATGGATCATCACTGGAGTCTGGTCAAAGCTTGCCCGACCGCCTCCAAATGGGTGGCAGTGATGTCAGATGGGCGTTGTCATCATTTCGGCACGATTTAGTAACATGTTTATAGCCTTTGCTGCTATTGCCAGACACAGCAGATACACAGGCTGAAAATCCATGATGATGGGTAGCTAGCTACAAACTACCATTGCACAGTGCAGTAACAAAGAGCTAAAGTGAAGTAAGTGCTAAAGAGGGCGCTGCTTTTAAACATCATAGACTTAAGACAAGTGTGTCATCAGTTAAAGACACACCTTCAGGCGGGTAGCCCTGTTGTAATGGCAATGCAATTTCCTGCCGCTGAGTCAAACCAAGTCAGCACATGCGTATGAAAAAGGGCGAATAGAGCTGATCAGTGGATGGCTTGATGCAGCACAACTTGGCACACACAGTCACATCAAGTACTTTGTCCTTGTCCACCTGTTTCAAAAGTCAGCAATGTTCAGATCCTGCTCTCTCTCTCCAGAAAGTTCTTGTTCCTCCAAGTTCCCCCTCTGTTTATGATCTGGATATCTCAAAAGTAAATTCCAGGTGTTAATAGGACAGTTTTACTCAATTCAGTGTATCATGACACACATAATAAAACCTTGGCAGTGGCTTGTTTTTGGCAGCTTTACTTGCTTTGTTTGATGTCTTGCTTGTCACTTGACCTTGTCACTGAATGAAATGGACGCATCCCATTATGGGATTAAATGTCATTGGCTTTATTTGCTGCTTAACAGGATTGCATACAGGTACTGTGCTGCCAGGCTGTAAGTGGGTCCAGTAGCCTGCCATCTGTGCACGTATATTAACGGCTTCATATGTGTCTCCCCAGTTTCTGACACATAATTCATTTCTTAAAGGATTTTATTTTGTCTGTGTCTGCCAGATTGGGTCTTAGTGGTGGATACAGTTTATAGCAGGATTTATTGTCTGTTGGATTTTTGAGATAGATACTGTTAAAGCAAAAACTTAATTGTGTGTTTATGAACTATTTACTTTTTTGTTGATGTATTTATCTTCTGTCAGCATGGGGCGACACTGCATGTTTTATCTATTATTCAGCAAGAGGCAAATATCAGTCCTTTTATATCCTAACCCTCCATCTAATATTTATATTGAGGCCAGTGATTTCTCTTTGCTAGAAATAGCATGGTGGGTCCCTGTAGTCCATTCTTTTCTCCGTTATCTCACAATGCATGGATGTGGGTGCACACTTTTGTACCCAGCCTTTGTTCTTTCTTTTTTTTTGCACCTTTCCATTCAACTTTCTGCAATCAGTCTCCACTCTAGCAGGAAAAAAAACATATTAAATGGGATTAATGATGAACCCTCCTTGAGGCTTCTTGTAATGGCTTAGGGATTTGAATTTTGCAGGTGTCGCAGCATTGTCTCTCTTTTTTTTAACTTTTCATTAAATGCAGTCAATATGCAGATATATTCAGAGAGAGTTGTAACTGAGACACATTCTGACTGTATGATTGTGCTCTTTCTATCTTTAATTTTGAGGTATGCAGAGAAAATCGTATTTTCTATGCACAGCTAACATTCCTTTTTACTTGGCCTTTACATTGGCCCACATTGTTGAGACCCCCTTTGCTTCAACATGTGAGGATTTAGGACTATGATCTCTTTTAACAGTTTACATGGGATTAGGGCTGAATCAATGAATCAGTCACTTGATCAACAGGAAATCAGTCTGCAACAGTTTTGATAATTGATTCATTGTTCCAGTCTTTTATCAAGCACACAACAACACACCAACACTTGTGCTTCTCAGGCATCTTCTGTATATCAGAGGGATTTGTTTAATGTTGATTATTTGTTAAGAGTCAAGAATTTACTCTTAAATTAACTGTTTTTATGGGAGTGAAAGACTGAGTCTGCAGGTTGTAATTGAGTAGTAGCGAGTGTGCAATGCATTAGATGAATTTGTTTCCTAATTAAGTTAAATTAAGAAAATGGCAGACTTCCACACTAAACATCCTCAGTGCTGCAGCAGTGAGCCTCTCTCAGACTGCCTCAAACATTTCAAAGCCCCTTTCCTAATCTCATTCCATCCCAAATCCTAAAGCCTCTCCTCCCGACAAAACAAACTAGTCTCTCCCTAACAACACAGGGAGTCTAATAACATATAATATATAAGAAAGTATAAAAAGTTATATATAAGAGAATAGTGTGTCTCTATTAGTGCAAGTCATATCTTGTGTCAAATGTTCTCTGTCAGGGAAGTCACAGCTCAACAAATGTTCTCCCGATTCACTGCAGGCTTGCAGGGGGATGATGAAGCTATCTTGTCAAAAGGGCCTTGTTGGCAATTTCACACAATGTATGTGAGAATTTCACGCTTTGAATAAAATTGCGGTTTAGATTTAATTTCGCGGGATGTGCTTGTGAGTCAAAGGGGCTTTAATTTTAACGGTGATGCACAGCTGTAATGCAGTTTACTTTTGAATTTGTCAAAGGTGTCCTGGTTCTGCCTCTTTTGTCCTCATCTGCACCTGCCTGTGTCATGTTTATCTGCTCCACGCTTTGCTGTCTGTGAGCATATCTGCATTATCACATTACCTCTCTATTTCAATTGCTCAGAGCGGCTGTTCTCAGACCTTTGGTGGGTCTCTTCCATCAAACATTGCTTGTCTTCACAGCACAAAAATCTGATTGGCTGTGATAGACATGTCTGACTTCCACATTTAGTTTTGCCCGTGTTAACTGTTATGCTTGTTTACACTGGATGAAATTCACTTTCTAAAGGTAAAGTAAACGTTCCTTGAGACTTGCCAGTGAGTCAAGGTGGAGATGCATGTTATACGAATGGATGCTTTTTGGATTAAAGCAGACAGCCATCTTAGTTAGTTCATCTGTTGTTATTGGTCATGATCAGGCTTTTTTTTTTTTTTTGCAGAAACCCACAGGACCTTTGAGAATGATATTTTACCATGCAGTGCTGGTCCTGGTTTAATGCACCTCGGTTCAATAAGGGTGACAAATGTGAGGCCCACATGTGACCTGGCTAACAGTAACTGTGGACTCTGTAGAAGCCAAAGCAGATTATTGTAGTAGTCTGGCCTGGCAATCTGACTAAAGACATCCACTTCACTTCAGGTCACGAGACGCTCAGCTAAGACCATGTATTTGGCTTGATCGATTCCACATTACTGGCAAACACAGCAACTTGTTTGTACTAAGCACTGCTTGTGTAGGACAAGATTTAACCAGAGATGTAAAGTGAAATGAAAAGCCTTCTCTTCAAATAGAACTTTTTGTGATGACATTGCAGTAATTTTTCTTTTTTTTTTTTGTTAGTAGTGTCAAGCAATTCTCACACAGCTAACTAGAGCTGCACATGCTCTGTCATGCTGTGGCTTTGTGACTGCAAAAATATCAGAACTCATTTGACAAATGTGCTTTCTCCTTCCTTCGTTGCCTGTCATCTCTCTTCTGTCAAATCTTTAATAAAGATAAAAAAAAAAGAAAACCTTAGATGCTTGATGCACAAAATGTAGTGAGAATGCATCTATGTCCTGCTGAGACAGGCAAATATATTTCAGCTATGATTTTGAACAACTAGCAATTCTAACATAATGCAGTAATTTTATGCTGCAGCCAGCACATAGCCGTAAGGCAAAAGTGAATGTGTTTACTTAATGCATTGTAACAAATTTTGAAATCAAGTCTACTTCAGTCAGAGAATAGTTCTGTGTATACATTTGTTTATGGGGTAATTCTTATTTAATGTGGTGCCCACGTTATACCAATCCTGTGCAAGTAGCTTGTAATTAATTTTCCTTGATCGTGTAATCACTTAGAATTACAGTCAATACTGACTAAATTAAGACAACACGGCAGAAGCCATTTGTTTCGCTGTAATTGGATTTGGCAGATTGACATTTAATGTCGTCTGAACACATCATTTATTTGTGCTTTTGTAGGTTTTCTTATTGTCTGGTTACTGTGTGAACCTCATAATTGTAGCAGAGACTGCATTGTTGCATCTTCCTATTAGTCAGATGATGAATGTGTGGGACTTTCTGCAACATGGCACGGATGTGGATTTAATTTCACCATTCAAAACATATTGCACTTAGGATTTAACTGTAAAAACTAATGGAGGAAAAATGTTTTTCTACCATTAATTCTGGATGCACTGGGTAACTTTAGTATATTATTTTCATTTTCAGATGTTAAAATGCACAGTTGTGGGCGATAATTGTTTTTTTTTTGTTTGGCAGCTTCAACAAATGCTTGAATGGCAACAGTATTTTGCAACAGGACGCTGTAATTAATCCACTGTCTGTTTAAGTAATGTTGCTTGTTAAAATGAATGTTGTGCCCAGAATATGTTATAGTGCACCAGTAATTGGATAAACATAGGCAGGAGGATTTGCCTCAGTTAGTATTGAAGCTGGTAATATCAAACATTGCCGTTCACAAATCCCTTTACGTGTCTTTGGATTTGTCATCAGTGCCAAGGAGCTAAAAATGTCAAATAAAAACTGTCTAACCACAGTTTTTGCTTAAGACAAAAGTCGAAATTGCCACATTGAATAATTATTACACAGTGGTGCTATTGATACGTAAGGGCCAACTACATATACATATGCCATTACTTATTAACTTGTCTGACAAGACTAAAATCTGACAGCAGTTGCAATTTA
Organism: Centropyge bicolor; assembly: GCA_037975185.1. Taxonomy (NCBI): domain Eukaryota; kingdom Metazoa; phylum Chordata; class Actinopteri; family Pomacanthidae; genus Centropyge; species Centropyge bicolor. Next base: position 8,013,277 of record JBBMOC010000011.1, on the reverse strand, counting down.
ATTTTAAATATTTATCTTATAAATTGTGTCTATCTGTGTGCATTTACTCAGATATAGAAATATCAGAAGTATGTGGCTCTTCGACGATGGACAAAATCCAAGTGCTCCTTTTTAAGTTCCAACTAAAATTGCAAATAAAATAAATTGGAAATATGATTTGCTCATGAGTGCTTTTGGTAAAATGAGATATTTGAGTGTCCGTTATTGAAGAAGCTCTGCAGTGAAACCTCGCCCTGCAGTGGTATAATTAAAAGGACAAAATGTTCATCAGGCGTGTAATTGATTTTTAACTTATTTGCTAAAAGTCATATTTTTTTTGACTTATTCACACAGAATGGCAACATTAATCAAGACTTTGGCCATCATTGCTGTTGCAGCTTCATTGCTTTTTTATTTTTAAGCATAATATCTCAGCAACCTTGAAAACCTATTACAGCTTTATTTTCCACTGTTGATGTTTCATGTGCTTTGATACTTGTGACACTCTTAATATAGCATTTATTATTCTTTAATTATTAAGCAAATTATTTTTAACGAAAATGGATTATTACATAACCAGAGCAGGTTTCTGCATTACATTTAGGCCACATGCTTATTTTGCTGTGGTCAATGATTCCCTGCCCTTGGTTGTTAGGCTACAGTTCATTGTTGGCAATGATCAGCTTGAATGCATGACCTGGCAACATTAAATCCATCTGACTGTTTACATTAAGAAATGACTGAAAAAGACAGCTGAATTAAGGCGAAGGCAGTGGGGCAGCATGTCTGCCTGCCTAAGATTATTCAGAATTTCAAAGATTTGACTCCTTCATTAGGCTCAAAGATTTAAACTGTCAAGCTGCTTGTAAACATATGTAGCAGTTGCAGTCCTAATTAACATTAACATTATATTGTGCATGAACTATCATTCCAAAATACAGCCTGTATCATGATCTTGCTGTCAGGAAATATGCTTGGTCCGGTCACCCCTCCCAGTGTTTCTGTCCCCCACAGTGCCCTGTCAGACAGAGTTAGCATAACCTTTGCAGATCAGTAACACAGAATGCCATCCTCTCCCCTTGCTCTGGAGTGAGCACATATTGGCTGTAAGAGAGGTGCATCTCCCCTGCGTCAACACTGTTTTCTAAGCCAGCCCAAATATGTCAGTCACTGCAGCTTTTTCTGCAGCCGCCAGCTACAACCGAGTCCTGTCTGCAGCTGGGATGCTTCCCAGGCTGACTAGCACACAAAGCTGTTAACTACTGCTCCACAAGCCGACCTGAAAGTCATCGCCACTCCTCTGATACGCCTGTCAGAACTCATTAGCTGATCTGGATTGTGGTTCTGTCTGTTCTGAAAGTGAAAGTGCCATCATAAAATCATCTTGGAAAAATCTGTCTTCAGCTTGGATATATTGAACAATATAACTTGAGCACTTTGTATTTAGACTGATGTGAAGGTTTGAGCAGTAAATGTTACATCAGCTGATTTAGGTCCCTGCACATTCTTGGTCCTCTTGGCTCACGTTGTAGATGAAGCTTTCATTATGTGTGGTGTTTCTAAAAATAATATTAACAGCATCCAAAACCTCATTAAATTTTTACTTAAACTGCAGTGGGACGAAAGATAAAAGTTGAACTAGCAATTTGAGACAGCACAGGCAAAATCTGATTATTAAAAACACACAAAAAATGTGAATTGCTAATTAGTGATTTGTGCCAGTGAGAGACAAACACTGACATGTCTTCTCTCTGTTTCTCACAGTCAATAAGCACAAACCCTGGATCGAGACAACGTACCACGGGATCGTAACGGAAAATGATGACAAAGTACTTCTGGACCCCCCTCTAATTGCACTGGACAAGGATGCTCCTCTACGCTATGCAGGTGAGAGAGGAGATTTAATGCTGCTGCTGCTGCTGGTGCTATTCCTTTACTTCCTCAGCCTCTCTTGGAATTGCCCTCATTTCATACTTAATAACAGAGAAAAAATCATAATTATTCTCCATTAAAGCTTTGAGATTGCGTTACAGGCTATGGATGCAGAAAAACTCCTCATGAATAATGCATATTTCAAAGACATTGATGTGTATGTTTAAAGACATATAATCAGATTGTAATAGATTATTGATAAACTGAACTAATAATTCTTGTAAATGAAATCACAAAAAGCTTTACTTAGTAGACGAACAGTGCAAAATCTGGTGTGAGCAGGGTGTTTTATTATCTATAACTCTCGCTGTGATGTAGGTTATATTTGAGATGACATGTGTGTTCGTACTATATAAAATGTTGACTGACTGGAGAGCAGTCATCTGCATTCATTTTTATGACATGCCTGTCATACTCATACACAGCTGGCTGCCATACCGTCCAGATTGGCCCTTCTGATATTAGGATCAAAATACTCTTTCATCTTTGTATTTTTCCTCCTCCCAGTAGAGAGGCACAATTAGTGGGCTTTATTGTACCAAGGCAGCATTTGCTCTGGGTTTTTTTAATCACATCAGGATTGACTTTGGCCAAGATTCAAAGCACCACCGCACTGGAAATGATTTCCCACCATTTCACATCACATGAGTTGTGTGATCTTTTGTCTGCTACTCCCTTCACATGCAGCCCTCTCACTGCACTTGATATGGCCATTTTTATCCCAGATTACTTACTCCTGATTTAGCAAGTGAGGCTTTAACGTCCACATGGCTGTCAGAGGAAATGCAAAATGTAATATTCAAAAAGTTGCGTGACATTTGATTGTTTCTCAAGAGATGATTGGGCTGGCACAGTTTATTAGATGGACAACTTCAGCGAGAGGCCCATCATTTCTGAGGGGTGGGGAATTGAATAATATGCCTATTCTCTGCATGACATTTGCCTCCTTTCACAGTAAATTAGCAATGAATACAGGGCTTGGTGCTCCCACTTCTTTCAGCTGGGGCTCCCTTTTTTTGATGAGCAGAGCTTTGCAAATGGACTGCGTGTCCCTGTGAACTAGCTCTCCCGAGACCGAGCAAGCAATCTGGCTTCACGTGGCAGCAGGGGTGACCAGCTCTGTCGTGCCAGCCTCCTTCGAGCCGGCCCATCTGTGCCAACAAACAAGGTCTACTGTAAAGCTGACCCACAGGCCAAAGGAGCCCAATCGCAGGCTCTCAAGTCAGATCAGTGTGATTAGGTGACTATTTAGCATGGAAGAGGAGCCGCAGTTTGTATGTATTAAAGTTATGTACTGACTGACTGGCTTTCAGTGCATCTTTATATGTGTCAGTCTGGAGCTGGAATAGTTGAAACTAAAGCCTCTTCAAACTTGAAAATGAGCTCAGTGTTCATGGATGACTGTGCTTTAAAACAAGCGAGGAACACAAAGCAGGGAACGTTTACCCACCAGAACTGAGTTAGTTTGTGTCCTTTTTTTCCTGCAACACAGATTATAATTCACAGTATTTTTAGTGCCCTTTAAATGACAGCGCAGGACTGTAAAATCAATATGTAACAATCATTGCAATGGCTGACCCGACCCAAGCTGAGAGGCCTGTGTGAAGAGTGAAAAGCTGAGGAATTCCTAAAGCCCTGGTGTGAGCCGGTCATTAGTGCTGTGGTGAACACGGAGGCCCACAACTCCCACTGCATGACTGGCCCTGAACAGCAGTCTCTAATGTGAAATCCATTTCTAATTGTTTAGTAGGTGAAAACAAAATGACCAGGACGAACCCACTGGAGGCCCTGACAGGGCATTAACACAAACAGCCAACCGGAAAAGGACTTCATCGTTTTTTTAATTTATACTGCCAAGATTTCTTTGTATCTTACTATCAGTCAAGAAGATATATGTGCAGTGTTTTGAGAAGGTGTTTACTCTCCAAGACACGCAGACATTAAAAGTAAGAGTGTGTTGGCTGTAATTTGATGTCTGTCATTTTCACTAGTTTTTTCTAAAAGGATTTGCTGAGCCATTAATAGAACTAAAACCACTTCAACACAACCAACTTCTCATAAACGTTTTAATCCTTCCTCTCTTTCAACTGCCAGAAGACTTTTTGCTCATAAGAAACAAAAAAAAGCTTTTCTGGTGGTGAGTTTGTAAGCTTATAGTATGTTTCCTTCCTGTCCTCTGTTTTCTCTGAGATTCTAACTTTTCTTTAACTGATCTGGGTTTATCTTTTCTCCCTTCCTTGTAGAGAGTTTTGAGGTGACCCTCACTGAAGAAGGTGATCTTGGGCTCTTTCTTCTGCCTTGTGCTTAGTTGTTACTATTAACCCACTAACGCAAAAAAAACAGCATCCACACTTTTACACAGAAAATTCCCGCCATGCTATGTAATCTCCCCATTTGGTTTTCTCGAATTTATGTTTTTCTCACCCTGAATTTTCCAACAGCTGGATGAAAAGTGTGATGTGGGGCTGACTGTACTTAGAAATATCTGTGCATGAGACATCCATTGCAGTTTGCAGACCCTAACAGTTTTTCAGCTGTCACCAGGAAACAGAACGCTGCTTTAAAACAGGAGTTTTCAGTCATTTTGCCATTTTGTCCAATCCAGTCCTTTCAATTTCAAAAATACAGAAGAAAAAGCCTATTTTGACACAGTTAATAATAATGTACAATCCAAAAGAACATATAAGATGATTTCACAACCTCCTAATGGAAATTGGATCAGAAATTGATTGATTGGTATTTAAAGAGGCTTAAAAGCTCTGAAAATGTTATCACATGGCATCATCCATGTTCATGGTGCCTCTCTGTGGCTCTATCAGATCTATGCAGGTACAGTAACTCCTGTGAACTTTTCAGACATTTAAGTCTTCAAATGAAAGCTGCTGAGATTGTTAACTAATGCAAACTCTCTCTGCTACAAAGTTTCTGTTGTTGCATCTTTGCCTCAGTGGATCTATTGAGTTAATTTTCCACCACTAATCTCCACCATTAGCATGGCTGCAGTTGTCATTTGATGTGGATGTCAAGCAAGTTGATATTTCTAACCCCAGTTCTCATCCAGTACTTTTTTTGTTTGAAATACTGTTATTGTAGCGGTTCAGTTCACTATGATTTGATTTTAATTTGGATTCATGTTGTCGTAGTTTTGGGCAAGAGGCAAAATTACACAGGAAGACTTTTTTTAATTAAGAAATAACATAATCAGAGGTGTTGTCTGAGAGGTTTTTTTTTCTTTCACAGACTTTTTCAGGTTTTGATGACTGAATTGGTGCTGGATCACCATCACAATGCTATTATGCTCTATTGTACAGAATTTTGTTTTCATTTCTTTAATTTATATTCCTTGTTTCTATCTTAAAATAGACTGTAATTGTTATTCATTTCAGAGATAGATGTTCTTCATTTCAAACACTGTTCTCTATGTACTTACTTTTTGGGCTTGGTTTCATGACTTTGATTTATAATATCTGAAGTACTCCTGTGAAATGCCTGTCCACATCTTTTCGGTTTCTGCCTGCATGACTGGATGCAATGTTTTCAAGTGGCTTGGAAAAGACACTCCGTCTTCTATGATACTAAATATCCCACACCCTCTCCCAACTACCTCCCCCTCCCCAAGTACTCACCCATATGACAGTGCTTTTGGGCTTCCTCCACAGCCACTACCCTCCCCAATCTACTACCAACTCCCTGGCACCTAAAACCTGTGGCTGATCTTTTTTGTGTGTGTGTGGATTTATGGTTTTGTTGTTAACATAATTTTTCATTTGAACAATAAAACGTCACCCCTGTTGGCAGTTATTCTGAGCAAAATCTCTTTTGGCTCTTGACGTGTTCAGGTGAGATTTGCGGCTTCAGGATCCACGGGCAGAATGTCCCCTTCGAGGCTGTGGTCCTGGACAAGTCCACTGGTGAGGGGGTCATCCGGGCCAAGGACAAACTGGACTGCGAGCTGCAGAAGGAGCACACCTTCACCATCCAAGCCTATGACTGTGGAGAGGGTCCCGATGGCGCCAACATGAAGAAATCCCACAAGTGAGTCAAGATCTCTGCCACTTCAGAGGTGTTTTCATTGTGTTGACCAGATTCTGTTTGACTGCAGTTAAAGCAATTAAAATGCAGTCGGTTCTGTTCAAATAAAGTCTTAAAGCATTCATATTTTTCTTTGCAGCAAATGATAATCAACTAAATACTATTTGTTCATTAAACATAAAATGAAAACCCACTCTTATATTTATGTGGAATAATTTAGGATGCTGTCAGACCCATTTGGTGCAGTTCATACGAGCTATGTTGCACACGCCTGTTTGCTTTGTTTTTGATGTGAAAGCAAAGACCACCCACAGGACTGTCTAGTGGTAGATTGTCAAATATCATTTGGTTACTATGCAAACATGAATGCACATCAGGACATGAGTAAATGTTTTCTACCTGACTGCCATTACTTATGACATATGAGGTCAAGAGCTGAAATGATCAAATTAAGATATATCTGTTTTAATCATCTTGATTATCATTTTTAAGCAAAAATGGCAAACACTTACTGCTTCTAGCTTCTCACAGGTGAGAAATTGAACATTATAGACGAATAAGATGAATCAAGAAAATAATCAATGGACTAATCGATAATGAAAAGATTCATTGGACACAGCCCTAATGACGTCCAGTGTCGTGTGTAATAGGAATGCTTATAATCAATTATTTCTTTGTCAGCAGTTTGTCACCACCAGAGAGATAAATAAACACTTCAGACACACCAAAGTGCCTCTAGATTTGCTGTTAGTCAGCAGAATTTGATTTCTCCAGGCTGGTCAATGAAGCACTGATGATACAGGACACGTCACCAGAACTGCAAAATGAATGAGCTTCCTGCCAGTGCATATGACTTGTTTACTCCTATATGTGTATTGTTTGCAATAAGTCTGTGTGAATGTAAATTAGAACATATATTTTATTTTTATATGATCTCATCAGTATGTGACAACAGAATATCTTGTCTCCATCAGGGCCACTGTGCACATCCAGGTGAACGACATCAATGAGTATTCACCTGTCTTCAAGGAGAAGTCCTACAAAGCGACTGTTATTGAGGGAAAGAAATACGACAGCATCCTGAAAGTGGAGGCAGTGGATGCAGACTGCTCTTTCCAGTTTAGCCAAATCTGCAACTACGAGATTGTCACCCCTGATGTGCCCTTCACCATTGACAAAGATGGTAAGGACTTCCACCAAGCAACCTCATCTTAGCGCCTGTCTGAGGCAAAAGCTGCAGCGCACGTCTCAGAGCCACGATTTCATTGACATCCATCACATTGTCTATTGATCTGTGTAAACAAAGATTCAGAATTCACCTCAGCTTGTTGTCTTGTGAGGTGATGACGGTCTCCTTGAAATGTCACCCAATTTGGTCATTCGTATCAGACTGAGGGATTATTTATCTTTGTAAAACAAAATTATGGATCCAGTGTCCAGGCTCAGCTGATATGAGGCCTGGCTCTGATTAAAAGGAAAGATGGACAGGTGATAATTTGAGAACAATCAATGTGAGGATATGTAATTATGGTGAAGGTGCTCAACTGTGACAGCTAATTACTGGGATCTGATCTTAGTCAAACAAATTCCATCACTTCCTTTTATTCGAATGCTAATCAGACTCTGTGTACACGTTAGTTTGGTAGTGAACTCTTAAGTTAATATCTCAAGGAAAAAGATGTAAAGCAAAATATTATGATGTGGCTGTTAGAGAAATCAATCAGTATATTTTGCTTTTACTGTGCCAGTGAATCACTTTTGGGAAAAGATTTCTGCTTAGTGGTACTTTTTTTCAATATATCAAAATACTTCAGCTGTTTATCAGCTCAAAATGTTTTTACACATTTCCTAGCACAGCTGCTGCTTTGAAATTAAACACTTTTTTTCCCTCCCGCTTCACTCAGGCTTCATCAAGAACACAGAGAAACTGAGCTACGGCAAAGAGCGCATGTATAAGCTGACTGTGACCGCCTACGACTGTGGAAAGAACCGCGCCTCTGAGGACGTTCTGGTCAAGATCAGCGTGAAGCCCACCTGCAAACCCAGCTGGCAAGGTATCAAAGCTCTCCTCTACTCACTGTAGCTTGCCAACCATCACTATTTAGGTGTGCTTCTGTGTTGAACAAAAGCAGTCCACCAACCCACAGTCCACACAGGCTGCCATTGTGAACAAGGTTATTCAAGTCCTTTAAGCCACAAGGCCTTTTTCATGTTTGAAAGAACTGAAGTACTTCTTAATGAGTAATTACTATTGACAGCCCCCGTATTGACTTCTCACGTTATCTGTGCTGTGCTGAAGGACATCTTTTCATTCTTTCCTCCCCCTCTCTTCATCTTTCAGGCTTCAATAAGAGGATCGAGTACGAGCCTGGCACAGGTAGCCTGGCCCTTTTCCCCAGCATGCACTTGGAGACCTGCGATGAGCCAATCACATCCATCCGAGCAAACGTTGAACTGGAAACCAACCATATTGGGAAGGGCTGCGACCGTGATACCTACTCTGAGAAGTCACTGCACAAGCTGTGTGGTAAGTAACCGCTCCACTGGAATTTTTTTTTTGATAAATTCAACTGCCCAATATAATTGCTTTTATCCTCTTTGTTTTTTCTTAGGGGCCAGCTCGGGCACTGTGGAGCTTCTGCCTGCACCCAGCAGCTCCACCAACTGGACTGTTGGACTGCCCACTGACAATGGACACGACAGTGACCAGGTGTTTGAGTTTAATGGCACCCAGGCCATCAAGGTTCCTGATGGCATGGTGAGCACCAGCCTGAAGGAGCCCTTCACCATCTCGGTTTGGATGAGACATGGCCCTGGGGCCCATGAGAAGGAAACCATCCTCTGTAACTCTGACAAAACAGGTAACATCCCTGAGAAGAGCAGAAGTGTTTCAAACCTTGCAGGTAGTCAACTGTAAAAACACACAATAACATACATAATTAAAGGAATAATCCAATCTGCCCCAACATAATATTTATCTTCTTCTGGTACAGAAAAATTATTGTAGTTTATTTTAGTTCTCATGTTTTTAATGTTGTTAAAGAGTGTTTACATCAGTATTATTTTTGTAAAAATGTGCTGAACAAAAGGCCCATGTAGTTCAGAAATAACCATATTTTTTATTTTTCATTTGTAAGTCAAACTTCTATGTGAATATACCCGATATTTATAGAGTCAAAGATACTGATTGAACTGCAGGACATTAATGCCAGAAACGCACTGAAGCAGCACAAAATAAAATGCGTTGAATTTGTACCATATCATATATAACCTGTACTATATAGATAATAACCATTGCTGTTATTAGGATTAGGATATTATTAAGAGCAGACATGCACTCAATTATATGAAAATGTCAGCACTCTGTATTACTTTAAAGTATCTGGCACCCACTGAGTCAAAACCTGTGTGTAACTCTTTTGGCATCTAAGTGGCATACTCATTATTGCTGCACATATGGTGTCTGAAAATATGCCTCTAATAGAAAAAGAAAACTTCAGGCGATAATCAGTGTTGGTGCTCAGCTGGCTTAGCTGACTAACACATGGAAACGCTTCCTTCTATATTTCCTTTCTCACCTCTGCCGGGTGCTCGCTGACCTTTCCATTTTTGTCACCAGTTGTAAATTTTGCGTGCGGCCCCAAGCTCCTTGATCTTATTGACTGTAAAGTCTCTGCCGTGACCAATGAGAACAGCTCATCAGCTTCTGTCTGACTGCTTATATAAGAAGGATTACATCAGAACGGCTGTGCCCTGGACAGGAGGCTCCCATGCCCATGATCTCCATTCAGCACAGTTTTCCCCTCTTAATACTGAAACTACACATTAAACACATTACATTTTGGAAAGCCAGTGTGACCACAGAAGGGGTGAATCACTTATGCTCACTGTCAAATTTATCTGTTGGTTATGTTTGATCTCATCGTAATTTACCAGCATGTCTGAAAATGTGTTGACCAGCCACTTAAACTAACCCTAACTTAAATATTACTGTTATGTTAAGTGTCTCATACTAGTAGTTAATTCTGCTTTAGCAATGTGTTAAGTTTAAGCCGAGGCAGGGAGGCTAGTAGAGTCATGCTTGTCTGTTAATGCATACAAATTATAAGGACAAGAAATGCCATGGATGGAACTGTTGTGGGCTGATGACCCTGTACTTACATATTTCAGAGATGTTATTTGTGTAATCATGGCTGCAGGCTTGTGCTTGTCACTTACAGTGTTTACTAGTAATTGACTGCCCTCTTTTGTGGAGTCATCAGTAAATATAATACAGTTTTTGCTTTACTTTTTGCTTCTTGTGGTCTGATTCAGCGCTTTGAAATATATATTAAAGTAACACTAATACTTGTTTTCAGTCTGGTGTCAGCAGAGTTAATTTATAAAAAATAAATGCTACCCATCCTCCAAATATTCACAAATTCAGTTTACAATTTATTGCAAATATATATTGCTTCATATCTCGGCTCTCATATTCTCTACTGCAGAAATGAACAGGCACCACTACTCGCTCTACGTCCACAACTGCAGGCTGATCCTACTCCTCCGCCAGGATCCGTCAGAGGCCGAGAACTACAAACCAGCTGAGTTTCACTGGAAGCTCGACCAGGTGAGCTGCTTCTACTGCCAGACGTCATGCAAGTCTAGAGAATGATATTTAACTTGGAGTAATGTCAGTGAAAGTGGTACTGTATTACTATCACAGTCCAAATTTCATCTTTTCATCTCTTTTGTTCGTAGGCTTGTGACAAAGAGTGGCATCACTATGTGCTGAATGTGGAGTTCCCCACTGTGTCTCTGTTTGTGGATGGAACCACTTTCGAGCCCTTCCTGGTTACAGAGGACTACCCACTGCACCCCTCCAAGATCGAAACTCAGCTCACCATTGGTGCCTGCTGGCAAGGTAAAATCTTCAATACAGCGAATGAGTCATAATCTTGTGAGAAGATGTATTCATTTACAAATAAGTCTGAAGCACAGATACATTGTTAGGAAACACATGAATTAAAAAGATGACTCGAATGTAACATTTTGCTATATTTGGTGGCTTAAACAGTAAAATAGTTACCTGATGCCTGACAATCTTTTATTATTATAATTATTGATTAGAGGTTGTGTAAAAATGTTGGGTGCATGTAATTTATTAACTCTCTCTTATGATGCACTATGGCCCCATATGTAGCATCTGAATCTCTATTGCAGATCCTCAACCTTCCTCCCTGTCTCTCCCTGCTCTCTTGTTTCTATCCTTTACAGACAACTCAGGACATGACAATGACACTGAGTCAGTCTCTGAGCCCACCTCAGGTTGCTCAAGTCTTTCCCTTACTCCTCAGATATGTCCATGTGTCCACAATGTCCCACCATGCTAACTGCATCCTCATACCATTTTGACTAGAATGAGTCTTATACATTCTAGATGCAGATTTCTTTTATTTTCATATGTGTTTGGAGCATGATGCAGATTGAGTGAGAGTGGTGTGATATTAATGCTGCCTGAGTTATTTTTTTGTGTTTTCTTCATTCTCCATTTATACGCTGTTCTCGCTGCAGCAGGCAGGCGGTTGTTTTGACACAAGCAGAGCAGATATAGACGCATAATGAGCACAAAAGTCCAGACCTGGCTGCAGCAGTTTGGCAGTGCAGGCTCTTCTTTCAGAACGTGACCTTTGTCAGAAGCAGTAGCTCCTCCATATCAGATAACAGGCAGCAGCACACACACACACATCAATCGACGACAGTGCGACCTTGAGATGTGGAGGTCCAGGTTTGTCTCTGACTTGGCAAGCGGCACAGACTTATGCTAATTATGATTAAGCAGGAAGACACGCTTATTTCACCTCTCTTTAAGCTGGATTTGTGCACCTCACAATGATACTCAAATACTCAGCTATATTCAAATTTCAAGGCTACAAATTTCAGATAATTTTTCAGCATTCTTAAGCCCTCAAGATGGTTCCAGTAGTTTGTGAAAATAAGGTGATTTATTTCCCCTTTATGCGACGTAATCCCATCTTTGAGTTTTTTTTATTTTCATTGTTGATTTTTTTTCCACATTAAGGCACCAGTTCAGCCTGTTAATGCAGATGTTGCATGTATTTAAGGCGTGAGTAAGCCCATCCATCATTCTCCTGTGTCACTCTCTGGGCCTCAGGCCTTGTGAGGCCACACATACTAACTTGCATGAACGCCATTCACGCTAGCTTTGCACATTGAGACGGCATGCTTGAATCTCCAGCCTAGAAAAGGTGAAGTCTGTGCAATGTCCACTTGAATAACCTTTTTTTTTATGTGTGTGTGTGTGTGTTACTGTGTGTGTCTTGCCCTCATCTCCATCCGAACGTACCCAGGCGGAAATGCTCGAATGGCTCAGTTTTTCCGGGGGAACCTAGCGGGGCTGATGATCCGCTCTGGCAAGCTGGAGAACAAGAAGGTGATCGACTGTTTGTACACCTGCAAGGAGGGACTGGACGTGCAGCTGCCTGAGGAGGTAGCTTCAGCTGTCAAGGTGAGGGCGGCAAACTGTTGTAGAGACACAAATCACACTCATGCTTTGTCAGACTCAATCTGCGTATATTTGTGCATCAAGTACAAAGGTAACTCAGTGGCTGCAAACCTTTTGCCTTTATGTGTAAATTGTGGAGATATCCAGTACTTTACAATAAAATGGCAGAGATTAGAGAAACATCAGAAACAAATAATTATTTTCTGTCTTGTCAGTAATCTTGCATCCCCTTGGTGGGTAATTATCAGCCAAAACTGGACCATTTTAGCTCTATGGATAAGATTCACAGTGCTTTGTATGTGACTTGTTAAATGACTTAAACTAGCTTGTGGCATGTTATATTTATAGCTTAGTATCAACTGACAGTACACACTATTAGAGTGTAAACATGGTATCAGGATAAAATCACACCTCAGATCACACAATCTGCTACCTTGATTTTCTCTTCTAAGGTGGAGTTCAACCCCAACCAGTCCTCTCTGACCGTGGAGGGTGACGACATTGATGCTTTCGACAAGGTCATGCAGCACATCTCCTACTTGAACTCCCGCCAGTTCCCGACCCCTGGCATCAGGCACCTTCGTATCTCCACCACCGTCAAGTAAGTAGCAGAGGCCAAAAATACTTCTCTGGTTGTTGTTGTTTTTTTTTTTTTTTTTTAAATCTGCGCTGTTTCTGTTGTGTCACCTCATCTGTCAATCAGCAGCAGCCCAACGTTTGTGGAACAGGTTTTTTCTGTATTGGTATACAGAGAAGGTTCGTGTTTCTACTTTCAATGTCAATTGAAAGTGAGGTCAATAGTTTAACCTAATTTCCATAACAAAGAAGGTAAACATGAAAGGTTTCAGGTTTGGTGAATGACAGAGGCAGGAGAACTGTAAGAATCTGTATTTTGTTCTTCAGTTCGCTTTGATGTCATTTTTTTTTTATATAACAGTGTATTCAAAGACCGAAATGTAAATAACTGAACAGCATTACATGTGCAGATGATGTATGAAAAGAATATATTAAGAGTCGAGCTCCTGCTGAGCCTACTCCGAGATCAATTCCAGTTAGTGTTGCAGTTTAACATTTGTTCTTATATGCATATGCACAAGCCTGTTTCAACACTGAGATTTGAGTGGACTGAGCAAATGGACCAAATGATGAATTTTCTTTCTACCAGTTTTGACCTGTAAGGGCAACTTTGCAGCTATTTGTACTAATTGTAGAGGGAGGCACTGTAATACGCAATGTCTCCTGTATGTGGAGTAACAGTCACAGCGACTTTTCTTTTTAACCTTGTAAGCTTATTCTCCACATTCTCCGCAGCAGTACTTACTACACATCCAACCAACTGGAACGAATATAACTGCACACAATTACTCCTGAATACAGTTTCAAAAAATGTTTCTGAACCCTTTCTGAATAATTTTACTGCCTCTTAGCTTTTAGAGATGCTCTGTGGTATGAATTTGAGTATTCACCCCTCAATTGTCTGCGTCCTTGCCCTTTCATACCATTGTTGAAGTCCAGCTGGCTCGAATCTATTCACTTCCACTGGTCATGTTTGCTATGAGGCTGCTTCCCCATCAGTCTGCCTCAACTGGACCTAGATTATGAATGCAGGGCACATACAAATATACCCCTTGTGTTTTTCAAAGCAGAGGGAGAACAAGCATGAAAAAAACAGATCAAAGACTCCCATGTATTCAAACTTCGATCTCCCCCCAGATGCTTCAACGAGGAGTCCTGTGTTACGGTGCCTGATGCTGAAGGTTACGTGATGGTGCTGCAGCCCGAAGAACCCAAGATCAGCCTGAGCGGCATCGACCACTTTGCCCGCAGCGCCGCCGAGTTTGAGAGCCAGGAAGGCGTGACGCTGTTTCCTGAGCTACGCATCGTGAGCACCATCACCCGCGAAGTGGAGGCCGATACCGAGTCTGAAGCGGCAGAGGGAGCTGACGATGACCCAACGGGTAAGACACATAAGCACATATGACCTAGACAGACCCCAGATAATGTTATAGGGAATTTATTGATATTGTCAATGTCCACCCATTTTTCAATGGATTAGTTGTGTTGTTCGCTTAACAGTCTGCAAATCCTCTCAGTTATATATACTCAATTTCTACTTTAAAGCTGCCACTTATGTAATCTCGTGCTTCTTGAGGCAGTGCAGTACAGTGAGCGACACCCCATCCCTCGTGGTGATTAAATACCTTTGACACTGAAAGGGTCTGCAGGCACAATGAATGTACAGTTAACAGCTGTGTAGATGTACAGTAGCTGGTGACTGTGAGGATTATGCCTTGGAGGCTGACTGGATTGAACAGAGAGGGAGGGAGAAAAGAGATAAGTTGTTTACTACTTTATGGGAGGGGTCAGTGACCAGCCGTGCCATCTGTTAGGCTTGTATATGAACTAAGACGAGGAGAGACAATAGAAGTGCACTGAGGTTGACACAGATACAGGAAGATTCGATGTCCTGTGGTGAACAGAAGGCCATATGGGACAAAAGGGCTTACAGAGATCTGTTGGTATTACCTGCATTACCCTGCCCCACCTTCCACAACCAACAAATGAGATATCACAGCAGATGACTAAGAATCACTTAATAAGAGCTTCTACAGAGTCACGAGGTGCAAACTGTGTGTGCATGAAATACTAATTTGTTTGCAAATAGAGAAGACAGACTGCCTCAGCTGGGCTAGTAAAATTAAAATGTTTAATTAAGTACCTGTTGGTTGTGTGAATGTTTCTGAGCATTTTTCCATATTTTATACTTCTGTTCTTAGAAAATATATATATATATGTTATTAACACAAACAGAAGTAGAGCCTTAACACTAAACATGGAACACATTGGCCCCAATCAACATTGTAGTCCACCTGCAGTAGGTCAAGATGAAGGTTGGCTAACACTGATGACTGTGTGTACATAAGGTACAATAACAGATAAGCCTACCTCTTTGTATTGACACTAGAGGTGGGAGCAGCTCAGGTCGGGCTGTACTATTGCCCAACATTTCTAATGCTCAACTGTGATGTTTCATACTGTTTAATCTTGGATGCTTAGTCATCTTGATTCAGCTCTTCATCCTCCACTAATTCTCACACCTTTTCCATTGCTCTTTTAAACAAGAAACTTGAGCAAGTCATTAACTGGTCTTTGTATATATAAGGTGTAGCCAATTTATTTCACTTGAACAGAAAGATATTTGAACCTACAGGCTACATCTGCATCTGAGGCCACATAAGCTGCTACTAGCATAATACGTTGGAATCTCTGGAAATGGAGTTGCATTGTGGGGAACGTAGGTGCCAGGTTTTTGACAGGAAGTAGAAGGTGTGGAATAAAAAGGTGGCATCAATTTTGACTTGTCCATCAAACTGTCCATCATTGGTCCGACATTATGATCCCTTCAGTTCTTCATTCTAAATCTGTCTTCTCCATTGTTCAAACAGTCCAAGAGACAGTGGTGTCAGAAGAGATCATGCACAACCTGGACACCTGTGAAGTGACTGTAGTGGGAGACGAGCTGGACGGGGAGCATGAGAGCCTGGAGGTGGACATGTCCCAGTTGCAGCAGCACGGCCTGGAGATGAGCTCCTCTAACCTGGGCCTCGTCATCACAGGTACAGAGCACAGAGCTGTCCGAACTAGCACATAGCAGTGGTGTCTGGTTGGAGAATATGATGATTGCTTTGTAGAATGTAACTGCTTTACATAACACATAAATTCTTTGAAATCTGTGAGTGATAGACAGACAGACAGACAGACAGACAGACAGACAGACAGACAGACAGACAGACAGACAGATAAAGCCTTTGTGACACTTTCTAGTGATGACTGATCAAATTTATTTTTGACACAAGCTCCCCTCTGTCTGTTCCAGGTGTGAACACCATGGCCAACTATGAGCAGGTCCTGCATCTTATCCGTTACAAGAACTGGCACACGGAGGCTCTCTTTGACAGGAAATTTAAACTGGTCTGCTCTGAACTCAATGGCCGCTACATCAGCAATGACTTCAAGGTCGAGGTATGACCGAGCACCCGTTAGCCACGTCACATAACAGTGACTCATTCTAATGACACTAATGTGACTGACGCAATATTTGAACGATCTGCTGACTACAATTGTGACCATATACGTGTGTTTTCATTCTCTCCAGGTGAATGTAATCCACACAGCCAATCCTGTGGAGCATGCCAACAATGCCATGGTACAGCCCAACTTCATTAACCCTGTGCATCATGCCTCCGTGGATCTGTCTGGTCACAACCTGGTCAATGCCCACCAGGCCTCAGGTATTGCAGCATAAGTCTGACATATGAAATGTTGGGATGTAAAAACACCAAATGTTTTTTTTTCTTTTGTCCATTGCATCAAACAAACACAAGACTGTCCCTTTTTTCTAGGTTATACTTTTACTGAAACAGATCTGTCTTGCATAATCAAAGTTAACAAGCCCATAAATTACAGTTTCAACAAAATTCCAACAAAATTCTGGTGCAACAGTGACCCTTGTCAAGACATGTAGAGGTTATGATGAAGAATAAGGACCCACTGAAACTTTCCCCAGTTGCAGCAATTTATTTTTAAATTAATACCAAACGTCATAATCAAACCAGTAATCTGCTTAATTGTTGTTGTAGAAAAAATACTTGGTCTCTGGTATGGCAAACATGGCTAGGGATGGATTACAGTCTACTAACCAGAAGTAGGGCACGTATGAAACACTGGTTGTTTGCCCATTTAATTTTTTTTTAATGGCACAAGTTTAGGGATTACACTTGAGTGCTGTCTGTGACATCTGTACAGGCGGTGGTCTGAGCACAACCTTTTATTTCTCGGTCTCAGTAATCCCCTCAGCTGTCAGGCTTGCTAAGCCTGCCACCACACAAGAGAGGCCCTTTCCTGCTAATGTGGGGTAAAGTGGAGCAGGTTAGCTGGAGACAGGCAGAGCTATTTAAAAAACGACACACACCTAGAGCTGCCCAGAGCATTCATCTGCAGGTTACTAAGAAGTCATTAACATCAGCGCTGGCACACCATGAAACTAAAGCCCTCAGAGTGCCCTCAGACAATGGAAGTTGTGTCTCCTCATTTTCTGTTTGTTTGTGTGTTTGCTTCCTCGCAGTGGTTCCCAGTGCTGCCACTATTGTCATTGTGGTGTGCGTTAGCTTCCTGGTGTTTATGATTATCCTGGGTGTTTTCCGCATCCGGGCCGCACACCAGCGCACCATGAGAGACCAGGAGAACGGCAAGGAGAACGAGATGGACTGGGACGACTCGGCCCTCACCATCACCGTCAACCCCATGGAGGTAAGAACACACCGAGCGCTTGCAGGCAGGCAAAACTAGTGAATGTTGTTCTTGTGATTAGCCAGTGAAAATCTGACAGCATTTCATTTCTCAACAAAAATGTGTTTGGTTTGCAGCCTAGACAGCTTTTCACCTGCTAATGCTCTCTGGGTGATGTTGTGACTGTGGCCTAGTTTTATCTGAGCGCTCGTGATTGACAGGCCTGTGGGGACTTTGCTGTAGATGCGAATCTAGATGTGAGCGTGACCTCGCTAATTAGAATAAAAGAATCAACAGTATAAGATTATGTGTAACCAGTTTGTCTCCTGTAGATTTAGAGCTTTTTTGGCGCCCCAGCCCAGAAAGCAGCCCCAATGTTTTTGTCTTCCAAAACTCCAAAGTGAAATTTTATAATTAATGAGTCAGCTTGTAGGCAGGCATATAAATAAACGTACAATGAATTCATGCCTTTTTGAGCTACTGTGTGGGCTCACAAATAATTTATCATTTTTACTTTGCTCATACTCACAATACCCCGGCAACAAGCATCTTAACTTAGAGTATCTTAACACCAAGCTGAAAGGCAGTGTTTTGCTTCTCTCTCCAATTAAAAGCTTTAAGCCTGCTTGACCTCTGCCAGGTGTGGTCAGAAGTGTGTTTGTTGCACCTGTAACCACACCCAACAGTCACATCACAGCACACCTGTACATCCCTGCAGCAAGGGCGGAGGTTAAATCACTCAAGGTCACTACAAAGTAGATTTTCAGGAGGTGTGGAGTTACTGTTTCAAGGTCCTCTTTAATTTAAAGAATTACTTAAAGTCCCACTGCTGCAGTGTTGCTGTTTAAGGGAAATGCAGCTGTCAGCCTACATCACATCACAGTTGCAGTAGAACAGAACATCGCATCCCTCCTAAGTGAATCCTCCTAGATTTGTATAAGTGTGGTCCAAATTAAATTCTGGTTTGGGGAAAGGACACTTGTTCAGCCACAGTAAATAATGAGGAGTGAAATATGAGCTGTGTCCTTAACAGCACTCAGCGAGCATAGAGAAAAGCTGAATTCAGCGTTAGATCTTTTGTTTCTTTTATCCTTAACATCGCAAACCAGTCAGGTTGGTTAACATGAGTGTGCTGTGTGCAGTTCGCTGTCGTCTTGTTACATGAGGTTCCAGCCTGAGGAATGACATTCAGCAAAGGTCACCAGGGACGTTGTGATTCATGCCCCAAATCAAATTTATATGTTCACTTTGACAGACAGATAAGATGACATCATTACTGTGAGATGATGTAGAGGTCTGCATGATTTTTAATAAACTAATCACCTTTAAGTGCTTATCTTAGACCCATTTGAAGCAGGATGCTAAGATGTTCATGTTACTGAACTCAAAGTCACTATCGCTTTAAAAACTGATGAAGCTCTAACACATGAAGGAGCGGGTTAGTCTCAGACTCTTCACAAACAACCCCACCCCTCTGTCTGTAACGCAGACGTACGAGGACCAGCACAGCAGCGAGGAGGAAGAGGAGGAGGAGGAGGAGAGCGAGGACGGAGAGGAGGAAGATGACATCACGAGCGCTGAGTCAGAGAGCAGCGAAGATGAGGAGGGCGGGGAGCCAGAGGACCAGCAGGGGGCCAGCAGACAGCAGCAGCTGGAGTGGGACGACTCCACCCTCACCTACTAGACCAACACGCACACACACACACACTGCAACACACACATAACACTCAACACAAGCTCACACATCACCAACTCACACTCACTACTCAGCACACACTCCCACCTCCTACAGTTTCATGTCCAAGGAGCCATGATGTAAAAAAAACAAACACAAAAAAAAATACAAAAAAGAAAAAGAAAACTTCCCTTCAGCGTATATATGGTCAAGGTTTTCCTGTTGTTATCTTAGTGGTGGTACTCAGTGTAGTGTAGTCATCACCGGATTGCTGATTTTTACTGTTTATTTTTTTATTTATTATATTTTAATTCCCAGGAAAACTTGGCCTACATTTGTTTTGAACTGTGTGAGGAAGCCAACCCTGCACTTTTTGTTTTCTCTCTCAGACGTAAGGCTTTCACATGGAGAATTTTTTTTTCTTCCCTAATGTATATTCTTTGCATAATGCTTTTAGATTTGTTTGCCGCTAAACTCACGTATAGCTTTGACTTGAGTTTTCTTGACTTGTAGTCCACAGTGAAACAAAACAACGCTTTTAACAAGTAGACCGCATTTTTCTTTTATTTTCTTCTTCTTTTAGTGCATGAGGATATTTGAGAAGTCATATGTGTAGAGAAATAAATTGCTTTTTAAAGATTTTGTAAATATAAAGAAACCATGTAATTAGTCGATGTGTTAGTGAAGGCCTACTCAACGGGGTCCAATATCTAAAATGACGCAGTACGTAATGTAGAATATTTGTGTCACTGAGGCTGTAGCATGTCGCTAAATTTCCGCAAAAGCTGTTCCATCATGCTTGTACAAAAATGTCTGCTTCATGATGAGAAACCCAGGACTGTTTAGCGGAGGTTTCCACGACAAAGTGGTGTCCATTTTGTCTTTTTTTTTTTCTTTGCAATGAGGAAAAATCCTTTTCTTTTTACTTTCTCGTAGGCAGGACCGGTCGATGGATTCAGCTTCATACATGCTTTGCTTTGCTTGCACAGGTGGCAATGCTCTACTCCAGGCGTCAGTGTATTTCATTCCCAATAGATCTCACTGTTGTACAGAAGGGATTTTCTTTTTGTTCAGGGTAATCATACTCAGAGAAATGCTAATGTACAAATTGGTGTGGAACGGTACAAACACCAGGCCAGCAGGTAACTGTAGTGCTGCTGATCTGGAAGTATGGGTACTAACATTTCTGCCAGTGTATTTGGACAAGTAGAGAGATTTCCTCAGCAGCTTTAAAAGTCTTTCGTCCGTATCCCAGTCCTGCTGCGCTGACAGAAGTAGGAAGGAAAACAAGCCTTCAAACTACTGAACGAGCAGATTTATGGCAGACTTTAGAGCTTTAGTGGAGCCTGGTTGAATAGTGCAGTTGCTGGCTTTGTTTTGGGGGGAGAGAAGTGAAATGAAAGTACATTTCAGGACTGCTTTGTTGCAAGTTTATTCACAGTGGCACGGCTATTTAACCTGAAGTAATAAAACGTATATTAGATGCATTTTTAAACTGGTTTCCTATTGCAAAAACAAGCACCAAGTACGACTGCGTAAGTTGACCATAAGAAAACACTTTAAAAATGAATCTTGTTGTTCGAATCTTAAAATGAAATATTTTTTTGCAGTAGACCACAAGATTTTATTGTACATGGAACTGTACTGTAGAGTTGTTCTAAGATATTTGTTTACATTTGGTAAACTTATTTTCCTTCTGGTATTAGTATAAAGCGTATACAATTGATTGGGAAAATGTGTCCAAACTCTTTATCTCCTCTCAGACACTGTTGTCCATCACTGTTGTATATATCTTTCACAAAACCAGACACAAATGTACCTTCACACCTAACTGTGTAGTGTTTGTCTCATGTTTTTGGGTACCAAGTAAAATGTTAACATTTCCCAAACCTGCGCTAATTAAAGCAGATCAGATTTGGGGCGTTGAAGAGAACAGAATGTTTCAGGATTAGAAAATGTTGGCGTTGCGACTCTCATACTTTGCATGCAAGTCTTTTTTTCGGAGGCCAAAATTGAATTCAAAAACGCATCCAAGGCTCTTTTTGGAGAGAGTTTGCAGGCTTCTTTTGAGGATTTAAGTTGCATAGGTGTGTCTCTTAGGTTGAATTAATTTATCATTTTTAAGGTCTGTGGTGGAAATGTAGTGAACAGGCTCCCCTCCATGATGACTTGGACTTGTACAAAGGGGGCCAGGTCTGAGCCGGCTGAGATGGGAGTGCCTTTTTCCGATCATAGCGCAATTAGCAGGTCTAACAAAATAAAAACACTCATCTGTGCTTTTTTATTTGTGGCAATTTTGTTTGTTTTTTTTAATTTGTATTTGTTTAATGCTAGATCTCTTACGGAGCTGGGGATTACATTTTCTTTGTTGTAACAATAGTCCACCGCTAGTTTTATGAAAAGTGAAAAAACGTTTTACATAGATGTCATGTGTCCATGTTGATGTGTAGAGGAAGTAGATCCATATTGTATCTTCTATAGATATTGTACTAAATCATTGACGGAATCCACCTTTAAAAAGATGTACAGTACATTATGAAATTGCTTTGGCAGCATACATGGGTATACTGTTGATTCTCACCTATTTGTGTATAGTGGAAGGTAATTTTGAACAGCGTCCTATTGCCTGAGTTGTTGAGAAATGATTTTGAGGGCAGCATGAAATTCATATGAACCAGAGTTATAAGCCTGTCGACTCCGAAAATTTCTCCGTTTCATCATGTCAAACACTTGATGTCCACATTTCATCTACAATTTAAAAGTACAATACCATTGCCCACTGATATGTGCACACTGACTCTTGAAGTCTCCACAGCGACTCCACCATGTCCAGTTTTCTGGGTGTAATGCTTTCTGATCAGCCCCTGAGCTCAGTGTGAGTTGGTTGAATTGAATGTCACTGCCTAACAAACTGAAATGCAGCCATACTGTAATAACACTAAGATGTAAGGGGAATTTACTTTGCATGAACCACAAGTTTGTGTACGTTTCATGTGGGGTTGTTGAGGCTGGAGCGAGAAAGGAGACATGATACACTACTGATTCTCAGATTGTCTGTTTCACATGTCCAGATATTATTTTTTTTGGTTTTTCTTTTCTTTTAAAAATTTGCTCAAAATGGAAGGTAACAATGTTTTCAGAACGGTTGAATGCTTCCTTTGTGCTTGTTGGAGCTGCTCTCACTTTTCTACCAATTGAAACGCAAATTGTAGTGAAGTCGATGCTTGCTCGTAAACAAAATAAAGGATGATGAGATGGGGTATAACTTCTGTCTGCTCTTGTTTTTCTTCAGTGTGCATCAGTGACGCAGACGCAGTGCTCCTGGTACACACCCTGGGTACTGCCACTGCATGGGTTTTCAATCTTGAGCATTAGTGCCCTCTAGTGGTGAAAGTACAGCGGTATAAAGCCAGAGAGAGGGTGCAACAGAAATTCATAGGCAGAAAAAAAATCACACATAAATGAAACAAACACTTTTTTTTTATTCAATTGAAGAAACTCAATATCGATTAAGACTAATACTGTAAACATTGTGACATTAAAAATCAATTTTGAAGATGAAATAGAATCCTATACTGAATTGATTACTGATTTGTAAAAAATGAAATGCTTGATAATCAATGAACATATAAAGGGAGGACAAAATAATTGAAACAACATATAGATATCTAGAACGTAACAAGGTGTATCAGCAATGTGTATTTCAAATGTGTCCACTTTGTTAAAACAATTCTCCATGTCACAATGACGCTCTAGAGGTAAAGGAGGTGAAAATCTCATATTTTGCCTCCAGTATGTTCTTTAGAGCTGCTCATTCATTCTTCTGTCTGAGGCCTTCAGTATTGTGCCGAGCGAGGACACCATGAACAACAGTGCAGGCTGCATCTGGCACTGCGGAGTGACCTCGTGTTCCCTGGCTGTTAAACGTCCACACAGACTATTAATCTAACTAAATCACTCTCTATCAGATGGCGGCAGAAACCATCACGAGACCCTCCACAATGTTTAACAGATGGCATCCAAACCCATCTAGTGGATTTGTCATCACAATGCAGGCAAACTGCTAAGGGACTCGTCTGATTGTAATTTTTCAGGCCAGACTGGTGCTCATTACACCTTGTTATGCGTCATATCAGAATTGCACAAGAGAAATGCAGTTTCCAAATAGTTGTTATGAGCTTTAGGAGGCTGTATATTCAGTTTACACAGACAGATTTAAATCTGAAGTAGAGGCCATAGTTTTGTTTAATAACTATTCTATTACATTTCCATCTCATCCTGTCAGAGATGTTACTCGTTACTACTGTCCCTCTTTGTCAATATCACATATTACACTTGTTGTCAATTATTTTTGAGTCAATTAACAATTCTAAACCCTTTTGTTGCTGACATACCTATAATTTAGGTACTTTTTGGATGTATATATATTATTTCACTGCTTTGAAAACCCACGTTATAAATACTGTGTACAAATGGACTCACTAGCATTACTGCATTTGTAGTGTAATTTAGCTCCAAGATCTCTCTTAGTATTCCTGTTATTTTGTCCAAATCCCTGTGGACAGCACAGATTGAGTGAAAAGTAAAAATTACATTTTGAATATTTCCAGGTTTTAAGACATAAACACAGCAATAAGAAATGCAGCACAAATCACAACAGAACATTTCTCTTGAACTGCCTCGACTATCATTCACATTCATGTACATGTCTTCATATGTAACAAATCACATGCTCGTACCTATAATACAATTTTACATCTATCTTGACAAATAAAAGACATTTACAAATGTGGAGGGATATAAAAGAATGCTGTTAAAAAGCAACACCTAGAAATCCACTGATTATTTACAAAATCGATGATCAGTTGGCACATTTTTGTCTTTGTAAAAACAAAGATGAAGAGTTAAAATGAACATGTTGTAGAATTACTATGCCTTGGTTTTCACACCAGAGCTAGCTAAAGCCATGATTTTGTCTTCGGAGCCTGAAAGAGAAGGCAAAACAAAATAAATGTGAGTCGTCATCCTTTAACTTGTAGGATTAAACATTTCAGTGAAATCTTTATTCTCACCTAAGTTTGCAGTCACTTTTTCAAACTGGCTCAGAGTAGCAGTAGCATTTTCAGTGAGAAATGTCTCATCCTCCGGAGTGAGCTGTAAGACCAGTCAGAAACCGAGATGGTGGATTGTCAATTCAAGCTTTGGTCAGACAATTGCAACATGTTTCAAATGTTTCAGCTCCTTCTTCAGGGAGATTTAGGCCAGTAGTCAGTAGGAACTGGTCTGTCAGCCTTGTGACAGCTACATGACTCAAATAAGTCAGTGCAGCTTTAAGAATTCGTGTGGACTCATGAGCACAAGTCTCTGAATCACCCATCAACCCGTGGATAAAAACATCACATCTCTGCTGTGAGCATTCCTCACCTTCTCTCCAAGTTTTCTCAGGGCTGTGAGGATTTCCATTTTCTGCTGTGTGTACACATCACGCGACAGTTTCCCCACCATGACGTCTCGGTCCATCTGCACAGAATGTCACACACTAGTTGGACAATTTTCAGGCCAAGCAACACACAGATACCAACAGTATGGAGCGATTGAGCAGTTGGATTAAACATATAATCTATGAGTGTGCATTGAACAAACAATCATATCCTTGATGTTGCAGTGCCAACCTCTGCTAGTCTGGTTCTCAACTGTCCTGGCTGCTTCTTCGCAAAAAGTCGGATCACCTCTGGGGTTTTGAATGCTTGACTGATGGCAGCTTGGATTGCCTGATAAAGACATTGGAAAAATTACACAGATCACTGTTTAAAATGGATTATTTTAAGCCATCACCTCTTTAAGTCACCCTTAATACACAGTAGCTGCACATTGTCCATTCATTGTTCGTACCAGCTGCATCCCACTGAGTTCATCCACAAGTGTCATGTCTCCTGTCATGATCTTCTTCAGGGAGTCATTGAATTCACTCAACTGTTCCAAGGTTTCCTTTTTTGTCTCCTCGTACTCTTCATCATCCAGTTCTTCTCTGGAAAAAAACAAAGAAAACATGAGAAATAGGAACATAAATAGAAATGCTATCTGAGCTAGACTAGATCATAACAGTCACATTTGAGTAAAGAGCCTTTGCACAGGTGGATTACTGAATGTCTCCACATTGCACCTGCATTCCTCCAGATCCTGAAGCTGCTGCATCAGTCTGTCCAGTTGCTCCTCCATATTCTGCCTCAATTTCCCAGTTTCTGATTTTCCACGAGATGCCATCCTTCCTTAAAATCGTATTTCCAAACTATGGAGAGAACAGAGCAGAATAAAACAGTCAACAGATGTGAGTCTTACTGGGCATTATTGCCACAGAGTGCAAGAATAACTTAACATCAACCTAGCATGCTATTTAACTTAGCATATTCGTTAGCATCACAATAAAACTGTGAAACCACAGCCACACACCAGCTTTATTGACAAACTGTGGATCTATCTATTTGCTGCAGGCTCACACTTTGCTATCTTACTGAGAAAGTTGTTTAGTTAGCTAAAAAGCTGGCTAGCATGCTAACAAAAAGCATCTCACCGGGACTCTCTTTGTAACCAGTTGTAAATCAGTCAGTGCGGTAAGTTAAATAATTGAATCAGCTGGACGAATTAAAAATGAACCGAGTCATTGAATTATGATTCCGCGAAAAACAACTACTTTCAAATACGGTTACAAAATATTTAGAGTATGCCGAGGTGGTTTGTTGATTTAGGGATTTGTGGTTGTGAACGCAGCTCGCAACTGCGGGTGCGGCTCTATGCTTCCTGGTCGAATCCGTCCAATCCGATTTCTCGATCTTAATGACGTGTGCATAGGAAGCGCATGACATATTCCCAAGCAGCTAACAGCGGCATTTCTCCCTGGTAATACAATGAATATTTACACAATTTTAGTAGTTAGAAAACGCCTCATTTGTTACCGGAGCTCAGTTTTTAGTTCATGTTCTGGTCTCTGTCAAAACCTGCATGTTCAAGCTCGCGATGGCTGCTTACAGACAAAGCTAGTGTTGAGACGGTGCTAACGTTAAATGAAGCTAATACAGTATATAGATTGTATTGACTTTTGTAACTCCCAGCACACAGTCAATTTCTTTGGTATAACGGTGACATAGATCCTCTATAATGGTCAAACATACATTTTGATGTGAAACAGTGAACTAACTGCTGTCTGTGTTTGCTCACGCTGTTAGCAGCTGTGGTGTAGCTCCAGCTCTAGTATGAGTGATGGAGGATCCCAGTATAACCAGTGTGGTCCTATTGGCCTGCGGCTCCTTCAACCCCATCACCAACATGCACCTGAGGATGTTTGAACTGGCTCGAGATCATCTTGAGGACACAGGTGAACTGAAATGAGAATCTCAAAGTTTAAAAAATAAAAATAAAAAGATGCCACTTCTCTTTTCTGTCTTCTTAAAATTTTTGGTTCACCAAATGACAAAAACACATCCATTGCCTCATCTGTAGTTGCAGCATGGTCTTTACTTCCACCCTAACACATATGAAAAATTCTGCAGTTTCCAGAAACAGTGCACCTCTGTCCAAAGCATTTAAATGCTGGGAGCACTACAAATGAAATGTAATGCACCTCCATTAGTGGGATTGAGGCTGAAGCAACCTGAACAGACAGAGTACAGACAGAGTACTTTATTAATCCCTTTGGGAGGTTCCCTCCGGGAAATTGGCAAAACCCTCTTCATGACTAGATCGCAGTGGTGTAAAAAGTATTTTAATCCTTAAAGTAAATGCAAGCAATGTAAAAATGCTCCAATACATCCAATAAATTGCATCCTGCAATCATTAACTTGACTAAGGTGTAAAGTATGTTATTATTGGCAGCAACATACTTAAAATAAGATAAGATAATTATTAAACTGTGGTTCCCCGGTGGTGGAATGAGTTACCAAAGTCTGTTTGAGCTGCAGAGTCGCTGTCAGTCTTTAAGAAAAGACTAAAGACCCAGCTCTTCACTGTACACCTTGGCACTTGATAAACTCCTATAAAATGAACACACACAAAAAAAAACCTTTAAAAAATGTTTTTATTGTATTGTATGTTGTAATGTATGCCCCCCTCACTGCCTGTAGGCAGGCCCTATCTAACTTGAACCTTGCATTTTTGGCACTTATCCAGGTTGTTTTCTCCTGACTAGATCCTTGCTTGTGTTGTATTTACTCTCAGATGTACGTCGCTTTGGACAAACACGTCTGCTAAATGAAATTGTAGAATTGTAGAAACTATAACAATGCATCATATTTATGAACTTTTAATTATGTAAAATCTTTATCATGTAAAATGTCAAGTAAAAAGTATATTATTGCTCTCTGCTATATAGCTGAATAGAAGTAGCAGAAAATGGAAATACAAAAGTACCTCTAAATTGTATACAAATATTTCACCACTTCAGGTCCCACTGGAGCAAAGAGAATCTGTTAAATCATAATTTGAGTAAAGAAACTCTTAAGAAATTCATTCAATCATCAAATGTGTTTTTTATGAGCTATCACTGTAAACCATCTGTTCACACCACTTCTTTGATGTCTAAGGTCAGTACAGGGTGGTGAAAGGCATCATCTCTCCGGTGTGTGACGACTATAAGAAGAAGGGATTGATTGAGGCCTGCCACCGGCTGGAGATGGCCAGGTTGGCCACAGAGAACTCAGACTGGATCACAGTTGATTCCTGGGAGTGCTTGCAGCCAAAATGGATAGAGACAGCTACAGTTGTTCGGTAAGTTGACAGTTCATATGTCTTGTTAGTGGCAGTGCCTGTGCTTGCTACAGGCGAGGTTTGTAGTGTGTTTGGTCTTGTTGTTATTGCAGGTGTCAGGAAGTCTGCCAAATAATCTAAGACGGTTCCTGGCAGACATAACAATATTCTTAATCAGAGTTTCCTTGCTTTCCTTCCTCTAGTTTTTTAAACACCTCAGCCACCCATTCATCTAATCTCTTAACATAACCAAAGCGGCTATTAATTACTGTTTAGGTAATGATTTACAATCAGCCCCTTTGGCAGTATAAGACTTGATGTGGTCCTTCAGTGCAAGTGATGACTTGTGGCGTGATGTTCGATGAATTCTCTAGACATTGTAGTAACTCTCGGATCATGTGCTATTCATCCCCACTGTACATTAAAACCCTTGCAGTTATACTCAGGATACCAAAGTTCTTAATGCTCAGTGTCAGAGAAATGCATCTTTGTATTTTCAGCCATGGAATAATGTGCAACATCATTTTGATTGAAATGTACTTTGCACAAAGAGAAAATGAATTTTTAGGTGGTGAATAAGGAACATATTTAGTGCAAAGCATAAACCCCATGTTAAATTTTACTCCAGAGTTAATGGGCATTTATTTGATGTTATTTTATTATTTATTAGAGTGAATTGAATCAAAATGACAAATGAAGACAAAGTGTGTTGACTGTAACTGATATATTTCTGGTATGACTAAAATATCCTGTATGCAAAACTGTGTCCAGAAGGGTTATATGTCAAAAATCAGATCTTTTGATGCTATATTCATTTTGTGTGTACCCACTTAGGCATCACTATGACGAACTGCTTGCAGGAGAGCAGAACAAAGACGATGTGGACACGGTCAAGTACGCAAAAAAGAGACGTATTAAAGAGAATAATTTTGAAGGTTCATGTCATCACAAAAGAAGAGGTAAGTCATGTATGAATATGTACGATTATGTAACTCATTATATTATCAACTCCTCCCTTTCCCAGTCCCTGATTCCAGACAGGCAACAAGTCTGACCCTCTTCCCACTGTATTAATGATTTATTGTATTCAGCTGAGCTAGCAGGAGACAATGGTTTAAAGGTGTGGTGTGGTGTTATGTTGTGGGTGACACCCAATCTCACCACCTTCGATAAAGAAAGGTGTGACAGCATAAGGTGAACCTCAATGCGTAATTGACACAAATAGTGAACATAGCAGCTGAGTTTCCTGCTTGGGTTTACAGCGTTCTTCACACATGTGACAAAGTTGAACTGTGTCAATCCCTATTGCAGTGTTTCCCAACCTATGGGCCGCGGCCCACCAGGGGGCCACGAAGGTATTGCAAGTGGGCCGCCAAATCATTTCCAAAATATTTTGACTTTTGTATGGGGGTGGGAAGAGTGTAATTATATAAAAAAATAAACAGAATAATGTCCTTAATGTTAAAAATCAGTTACATTTAAAATGATATTATAGATGTTCAAATATTCTTTTTATTATTAGTTTGTTTTGTTTTTAGAAATGAGAGATAGGAACTTTTGACCATTTCACAGTGGGACCGCATTACACTTGACCTGTTTATGAAGCTGAGGGCTGAAACTGCAGTATAAACATGGACAGCTGGCTAGCAACAGGGAGAATAAAAAGAAAAGAGAGAGAGTAGACTGGTGAATCAACAAGTCATCTCCCCACCATCACACAAAAAAGAAGATGTCAGAGAAAGTACAGTGCTGAGTACTTAGCGCTGGCATTTTTTTTAGTTGTCATTTCTGATATTTGTGTGGTGCTGATGCACAGCTCCTTGAATGACAGGTTTGTGTGTGTGTGGTGTTGGAACATGTTACAGATGATGTGTGGAGCTTCCATCTGGTTTCTATTGTATTCAGTTCAGTCCTTTATGTTTCATCTTCAATAAAAAAGAGCTCTGGGAACACATAGTTTTGCCTCCGTATTTATGGAATCAAAGGTGGGCCGCGAAAATTTTTGAGACTTAAAAGTGGGCCCTGAGTTGGAAAAGGTTGGGAACCACTGCTCTATTGTGTACAGTAGCTGCATGTGATTATATACATGAGCAGGGGAAGAGCACACTGAGCCATGTATTCGTGTGCCAAGAGTCTGCAATAGGATGTTAATGAATCACTGACAACTGGTGACATAAGAAGACTTTGTAAATGCTTAATATGTTTTTTGAGTCTCCTCGGTTTGATTATAGCCACCTTCACTTTTTTTTTCCTATTTTCAGTACTTGAGTATTTTATTTAATTTGCTTTTTTTGCGAGCTGCTGTAACCAGTACATTTCCCCTGTGGGAGATCAATAAAGCTCATCTTATCTTATCTTTTGTTATTGCTTGTCTGTTCTTATTTGCACCTGCCTTTTGCTTTTATTGTTTGCTCTTGTTCTCTTTAAAGCACTTTGTAAGTCATTGTAAGACATAAAAATAAGATTTCTCAGATATCTCTTTTCTCTCTTCATGCTCAGACCGCCCTCAGCTAATGTTGCTGTGTGGAGCTGATGTCCTGGAGTCCTTTGGGATCCCAAATATGTGGAAACAGGAGGATATCGCCGAGATTGTTGGCCGCTACGGTGTAGTTTGCATCACTCGGAGTGGGAACGACCCCTACATGTTCATCCACCAATCAGACTTGCTGTGGAAGTATCGCAAGAACATCCAGGTGGTCCACGAATGGGTGACCAACGAGATCTCGGCCACTCACGTGCGCCGGGCGTTGCGTCGAGGTCGGAGCGTCAGGTACCTGCTGCCAGACGGTGTGGTTCGGTACATAAAGGAGCACGACCTCTACAGTGCTGAGAGCGAGCAGAAAAACGCAGACGTGGTCCTCGCACCTCTTCAGAGATACACAGGTGCCTCTTTGAGCTGAGGGCCTTTACTGCTGCAGCTGCAAGCACAGAAGCTGTCTACACTGAATGCTGTGGTTTTACTGTGAATTTCACAAACATATTAGATTTAGTTTATTTAAATTTCCACCAGTGCCTACCATTACAGAATAGTCTTTTCTAATTGTGTGTTGTGCATAGACTTTTCTGACACAAATTATTTCATATTTATAAACTATCTAAGTATGTGGAAACGCACAGTAGTCAAAAACAATATAACTGAGCAGCAGTTCAACTGGCTTAGAGTTCAACTAAATGTCATTGCTAGAAAGAAATCTGGTGTGTAGTTATTGAACTAGGGTTTTGTATGAGATAGTCAGCATACAATATGATTGGTATTGAACAAATTAATTTGAATAGTTTTACCTGCTCTACCACATTTTTCAGCAAACTCTGCTCAAGTCATCACATTTTTGTACCTAGAATTTTTCTGCACTCCGTCAGGCAAAAACAGGTAATATGCTTTAAACATGTTTACTTAGTCCTGCAGATTTCCAATTTAACAGTGTGATTTTTATTGACTGGAATGAAATAAACAACCTTCTTTGTTTTCCACGCTGGGAGCTTTTCATTGCTGTTAGGATGCTCTTGTCCCACAGATAAGAAACTCCTAACATCCTCAGTTAAGGAAGTGTGAAATTGACAGATTTCCTTTTTGATCAAAATGGTGTCGGGGGGTTAACTCTTTTTTCTGGTAATCATCACTGAGTGAAGATAAGGACTGTAAAAACAAAGCGCAGCCAACTAAAGACTCATTGTGAAAGCCATGTGTTGAAATTAAGGTATGGCTGATTGCATTACATAACGTTAGTGTCAGGGATGCAGCCTAATTAATCTAATTAAACTTTTAATGTTAGTAATAGTGTTCGATTACATCAAAAAGTGCAAACTTCAAGGCCGATGTGAAGTAACTGGGACAAGACTGAGGTTCATTCCATTGCGAAGTCATGACGCAGGTTAGGCGCATGTAGAATCTTGGATGGAAAACAACCCCGACAAGGTTTTTCTGCGTTACATTTGCAGCTGTTGATCTGCTTTCTGTTTCGGTGATGGCTGAATGCCAGTGTAACCAATGTCAGTATTATTTTCCTCCTTGCACAGAAAGTGTGTATCATTTTAACATAGAAGTAGGTCATTTCCCTAAGTTACATCCTTAACTGAAAAAACCTGAAACTTAAATGAAAAAGAGGACACAGATATTGTTAACCTCAACCAAAAGACTGTTTGGGAAATGATCATTTTTTAATTATGGACAAAGTTTAATTGCAGAAAGTTACTATTTACACTGTGTATGCAAATCTATCCACTGCTTCTCGTAATGTGATGGGATAAATGAAGACAATACCGAACATGAACATCGTAATGTTCTCCAAACGCAAAGGTCAACATATTTTTCCTTCTGTCAATGCGCATGCATGTGCAATCAATGTGTGACACCTACGTTTGAAGTGTTCATCAGTCTGTAAACTGTGGGACCAGTTTGACCAGTCTGGCTTCCCTTCTAAACAGTGGGACTGATGAGAGCACCTCCCTCATCCTTACATGGTCCACAGGTGACAGCGAATGAGGTGCAGGCACACCTACCTTTTTATACCTCCAGCTTTCTCTCAAAACAACAGCCTGTTTAACTCCTCAGCAGGTCAGCAGTTTGAGGACTGCATTTTATTAACACTCAGAAGAAGGGAAGAAAAAAGGCCATCAAAATGCCAGCCAGCTTTTGTGGTACATGGGACATAATCAGCAACGTCAACTTTGAGGGCTACATGATTGCACTGGGTATGTTTTTAAGGCATGTTGTTTTAATGCAGCAATGTTCTTAGATATTAAGTCTCTGATGATAGAATATGAATGCATTTTTATTGCTTTAACTTTGTGCTCTAAAATGCATGCAGATATATCATTTTACAATCTTACCTAAAGGAAACATTTGGCTGTGATTTTATAGCGCTGTTGTTTATGGTATGCATGGCACTGTATCAGAGAGAGAATGTGATCTAGTCTGTGGCTGAGTTTGTCCTCTTAATTTGTACTTTGCACATTCAGGTAAAATCCTTTTCTACCTTTCCAGGTATCAGCCCTTACGTACGGAAGATTGCCTTAAGGCTGAAGATGAGGAAGGTGATCGAGCAGCATGGGGACCAGTACATCATCAAAACCTCCAGTGTCTTCCGAAACTACACCGTCTCCTTTAAAGTGGGTCAGGAGTTTGAGGAGTTCACCGTGGGACTAGACAACAGACATGTCAAGGTGAAGATGAACGGCCGATGGCACAGAATTGTTCATTCAAAGTGATAACAAGCATAATTACTGCAGGTGTTTTGTAGATCATGCAGTGTGTTTTACCTTTTATTTGGAAGGCTCAAACTGTTCTGTGTTTGGATTTCCCTCTCTCCTCTTCTCTGCCCTCTGTGCAGTCACTGGTGACATGGGATGGGAATAAACTGGTGTGTGAGCAGACTGGAGAGAAGAAGAACCGGGGTTGGGCTCACTGGATTGAAGAGGACAAGCTCCATCTGGTAAGAATATGAATATAGACAATTTCATCATGTTTATGATGCACGAAACCAAACTGATGAACTTTCCCACTTTTATACTTTTGCGCTTTTAATTAAAAAAGATCTCTCTGTTTTGTTAACTCCTCAGGAGCTGTACTGCGAAGGAGAAGTCTGCAAGCAGGTTTATAAGAAGAACGTGATCGAGTGAAGAGGACTGAAAGTTGTTTTTCTGGAGATGTTACTCTGTGATAAAAGATGTCATAGATCAACCAATCTACACCCTGAATAACAAAACCACAGGAAAAATTTGCTGTATTTTCTCTGAGGTCACTGTGGTGTGACTTGTGTTACCTGCCAGAGTTGGATGGATTATCACCACTAGATGGCATCACTGCATCACATATGTCAGATCCAGGTCTACACTGGTCTGTGGCTTGGTGGTGTTTGGTCTCAAACTAAATCCTGAGCATCATTTTTGGCTCCTTTCAGCTGGCTGAAAAGCAAATCTCCTCTATACACGCTCTGTTTAGTGCAAACTTTTGGTTTCCTACAAATCTCTATTGTCTGATAGGACAAATTTGAGACGCCAAATTTTCTTTGCGCTGGCTTGTGCTGTCCGAATGACATTTGGTTCAGCTTTGTAAAAAATAAAATTCCTCATTAATGTAGATACATTTAAACCTGATGTACAACAGGAAGTGAGGTGTAGGATGTACAACTGTATGTGAATTTTGTATAATAAAATAGTTTTTGAAAGAAGTGTCATGTTTTCATTTTACATTTTGTCTCTTTTATTTTTATGATTGTATGCTCACTCATACATGTGATCTGTGTCATTATGGCGATTATGATGATGATGATGAGGAGGAGGAGGAGATTATATAAAAAAATATTGTGATATAAGGAACTGTATATTGTAGTTAATCTGGAAATCTGAAGCTACTAGTGCCTTGACTCACTAACCTCCAAGTGAAGATCCCAGTAAAACCTCTTTATGGTTAATACACACTGAGTTACATATTGTGTTGTTTATTTTATTTTTTTTAAGAGAAAGAGAAGCAAGCATGAATCTGATGAATCAATCAATCTGTCAGTTAATCAATTATCACTGCAAACCATTAGACTGACACATAAATATACCAGCACAAAACAGGTGAAATAATACTGTGAAGCTACGCACCTCCTCCAATAGGCTGTCCAGTCACGTGACATCGTGTAGAACCAAAATGGCCGCTGTTGTATTTTGACGTATAACAGCCTGCTACTTTTCTTTTTGTTTCATTCTTGGTAGAAAACTAGCAAACGAGAGGCTTTTTGGAGGAGCCGCAACTCGCCATTCTCCGTAAACCGGCGTCCAAGTTTTTATCTTGAAGACAATCAAGGCTGACACGTATTCGTTGAACGAGTTAGACTATGCATATTTAGTTCTAGTGCAGGCTAGCTAGCTGGCTCTGGCTGGCACACATTGAAACAGTTAAAGTGAAATAGCGAGCTAACTTAGCTGCGATGGAGGAGTTGAGCGCAGATGAGGTAAGGTGACAATTGAAAAATGCTCAAAATCAGTATCGAGAATTTACCTAGCTCACCTGTACTTTATAGTTGTGTTAATACATTTCTTTTTCTTCGGACTTCATTTCAAATGGTCTTGCTACTAGCCGACTCAAGCTAACCTAGCTCACAGGCTAGCACAGTCCAAATTGAAAAAATACATCCGCGATAAAATCCCACATTAGCTCAACACCGGCTTATATACGTACCCAAAGCGACTCATTATACGTTTGTCGAGGAGAGTCAGTTAATACAGCCGAATGAAACTAAAAGTTGTATGTGGTTGGTTTGTTTCTGTCACCGTTGCTAGTACGTTAAATTAATTTAGCCGGGGCACAATGCTAACAAGCTAGCTAACGTAATGCTATCGGCTGTCCACAACTTGGCCCATGGGTATCACTGTTTTCATGTCAAACAACTTAATTCAAATAAATGCACTGGGTTGTTTTGATCTCCCGGTTGTTTTCTACGCGCTATAGTGCGTGTGTGTGATTTTGTTTAAGGTTACTGAGGTGATTTGTCTCATCTTATTGCCGTAAGCCAGCTGACAGTTGCTAACGTTGTTTTGCTAACAGACAAAAATTAGCCTGCGAGACGACTCAGCATAAAAAACACACCGGGCCACCATTGTGCAATCAATTGTGGGACGACTGTGTGGCCATCGAGCTGATCCCCCTGAACCACACACAACATTTTTTGAAGTCTTTTTCTGTCTTAATCACCTTGTTCCCCGTTTTTAGCTTCTCTATCATCTCGCAACCGAGTGTGCAGATTCACTATAGTTCAGGTCTTCAGCTGAGTTTCACGATTGAGCTGGATTAGTTCTTACACCTGATTTGTTTGTAATGCAAGTTAATTGATATTTATTTGACATGGTCTGTCTTTAATATGTAAGACCATGTTATTCCAAAACTTATGAATGAAAGCCGACCACTGATTTAATTGTTTGTATATTGTCTGATCAAAAATGGGCAATGAAAACGGACTTGTCACCTCAACATTTCTACATTTCTTATATTGTTCTGACTGATTATGCTGTCACATATACAGAGATTAAGATATATGGCTAAACATTCAACAGTCTATATACATTGCAACGTCTTAATTATAATGCAATCTCATATTATGTAGGCCTGTGCAGCTTCTATTGTACTTCTAGTAAATATTTACATCTGCTGGCATATTCATTCAAGATTCGCAGAAGGCGACTGGCACGACTGGCAGGTGGACAGACGTCACAGCCCTGCACCCCTCTCAGCACACCCCTGACATCCCCACAGAGAGAGACCCCCCCTGGACCCCTCCCTGGACCCTCAGGTGCCGTACCCCAGCCCCTGCCACCAGCTGCCTCTCAATCATTGGGGCTCAATGTCCACAGTGGTACCCCGGCCACATCCCCTATGGGCACCTCTGGTAAGAACAGAAAATGATCTTCGGGTTTTGGGGTGTATTTAGCCAGTTGGTAATATTTATTTTTATTGCAGGCAATATTCTAGGTTCTATCTTGTGATTGAGGTTTGATGTTAACAGCCAGACAGGATCCAGTCAGCTTCTTCCGGTTGTTACCATAGAGTTATTGTTGTTAATCTCTTTTGTGAACTAGAGTGTAACTCCAGCATCCTACCAAAGATAAACAACCTTGTCTGTTTGAGTTTGTGTCCAATACTGATAGGGACCTTTTCATATGTATGACCTGGATATTTGAGCAGCAAGAACTGGACATATACCCATCTGTAAGATATATTAACACAAACAGCAGCAACTTGTTGTGTCCCTTACTGTCGTAGGCCTGCTGTGCAGAGTGAGAACTGATGCCTTCTTTCACTGCTGTAGAAAATACACTTGTGAGCCATTTATGAGTACAGTGACAACTTCCTGGGATATTTTTGTTGGGGTTTGGTGTTGTTGCTATACACAGCTACCTCTGAGAGCTCATTGAGCCGGTGGCACTTTTTAGAATTTGTTAATCATTGTGATTTTCTTCTTGGCAGTAACACAAGCCTTAATTGCATGTTAATATATATTTTTTATCAACATTTTCTTTCACACCACCAGTATATACAGTAGTAATTTGATTTAACTGTTGGTAATGATATGATTGTTGTGCAACCGTTGAAAAGTTGTTAATTCCAGCCCCTTCGTTTACACTAAGATCCTGAGTGTTAATCAGCTTTCTCTTCCTGTTTACAGTAATCAGGGCTGTTGATCTTAAATACACCAATCTGAGCCTTTGCTAACCCACTGTGACTAAACAGTTGGTCCTTCCATAGACATTAGTCTTAAAATAAAATATAAAACCTTAAATGTCTGCTTAATCATGACAAATGTATGTACTGTTCATTGTGGTGAGCATAAAGGTTTGTTTGGAGTGGTGATAAAATCAAAAATAAATGAGCCATAGTAGATGATTTATTTGAAAAGGAGACCTAGAAGATGAAATTTATCTCCTAGTGGGTCTTTCCAAAGTGTGGGAGCTTTGATTGCAGAGGTTTGAGCAGCTTAGAATTTTAGAAGAAACAGAAAGTTCAAAACCTCACACTTGCAATCTAACTTGAAGCCATGGCCCACAATATTACACCTATTCTGGAACCAATTGAAATAATACTTAAATCAATATATTTATAATTTTTTTTATTTTTCTGTACTTCAAAGATGCTCAGTTGTGGCGTTTTGTTTTTGCAGGGGTGGCATATGGTAGTCAGAGCAGTGAGGGGGTTAGCTCCCTCTCCAGCTCGCCCTCCAACAGCCTTGAGACTCAATCCCAGAGTTTGTCCAGATCGCAGAGCATGGACATTGACACTGCCTCCTGTGAAAAGAGGTAAGAGGCGTACCCATGTTGTCTTAAATTAATTAATGATGTTCTTGGTGACAAATTAATAGCTAAACAATATATACAGGGCTCCATCATTTTTAGTTTGTGTCAAATAAATGTGAATCATTCATCTCCTTGAAGGAACAAGGAGGAGCTGAACGAATCAATGTGTTGCATGCAGCTCGACAGGGAAATAAGATTTTACTCATTTCAAATAGTAGAAAGTAGAAAATCAATATATGGCTGTCAGTGTTGATATTGTGATGTGCAGCCACAAATAAATCAATGTATTGGAGACACTGTTGATTATTTAAAACTCCTCCTCTGGGCTTGAAAACTAGCTGTAAAAAATAAAAATGCATGTCTGTCTTTTTCCAGCATGTCCCAGGTGGATGTGGACTCAGGGATAGAGAACATGGAGGTGGAGGACAGCGATCGTAGGGAGAAGAGGAACTTGACAGAAAAGGTAAACAGCAGTGAATATTACTCAAAAGAGAGGGTCTTTAATTTTTCATTACTTGGCCTACTTGACTTTGATCATGCCCATCTTGACATCAACCGAGTCTTTAAATGAGAAAACATGAAACGAGTCTTTGAGTATTTACAGGAAGGTAATTGGGGACTTTCCATAGACGCTATTCTTGGTTTCGTTTTCATTTATTTCAGTTTATTCATACGTACCTGACTCTTCATAGATCAGAGTGATCTTGAGATAATGAGTATCATGGTCCATTTGGCTTTTCTCCAGGTAAATGACTCTAGATTGTGATTAAACCCTCACTGTTGTCTCTCTATTTCTGAACCTCAGGAAACCTCTGCAAACTCAGATGTCTCAGAAGAACAGGCTCTGCAGCTCATTTGTAAGATCCTCCGCGTATCGTGGAAGGAGCAGGATAGAGATGTCATCTTTCTCCCTTCACTGGCTGCAGAGTTCCACCAGAACCCTAAAGATGGTATGTCACTGCATACCGTCTTTATCTCTGTCCCCGTAACAGGCTGGACGACCTTGCACTCTGTGACAAGGCAAAATTTTGTTTCCAACTGTCAGATTCCTGTAGTTGATAACTTACGTGTTATATTTTTTTCCTCGTGTAGTATATTCTGACTTCAAAGACCTGATTGGTCAGATCCTGATGGAAGTCTTAATGATGTCCACCCAGTCACGCGTCCACAACCCCTTCGCCAGCTTAACCGCCACCTCTCAGCCAATTGCAGCAGCCAAATCCCCCGACCACCGTCTGACGCTGGTGCAGCCCTCCAGCCAAGGTGGCAGCCCCATGGGCCCCAGTGCAGGGTCCTTCGGAGCCAGCTCTCTGTCAAGGCAAGTACTTGACTCAAAACTATGAGCTCTGACAGTGCAACTCATATAAAGGCTCTGAATTTAATTGGTATCATGTGATTGGAAACTGCCTTGTGTGTTTTGTTTTGGTTTTTTCTAGTTTTTCTGATTTTTTTTTTTTAACATTGTTGCTAAAAGAGTTTTGCCAATCATCATCTCATCAATGTTGTCCACAGTCTGTATGGGTGTGGTAGTCCTCACCCGATGGCTTTGGATGCAGCCAAGAGGACCTCCCCATCACCCTCCACACCTACTACACCCTCTGTACCTACTACACCCTCTACCCCACAGTTTATTGTTCCCCCTAGCCCCCCTGCTACTGCTACTCCGAGACACACTGTCAATCCTCCTTCTGCCCCCATGCCCATCTCCCAACGCTACCGGCCCTACTCTGTCACCTTTCCCTGGGGGGCTGCTTCCCCATCAAGCCCAGGTCACAGAGGATTTAGTTTCTTTGGACCCTCTCCTAGCCCTGCTGGACCCTCTGTTCCTCCCAACACCCCAGTTCCTGTGCCAACCCCCAGCCCCCATTCCCTCTCCTTGAGCTCACCTAGGGCTCGCAACCAACCTTCCACCACACCCCCTCCCGTGGTGCCCCCTTCTCCCAGATCAAATGCCCGACAAGCTGCCTTTGCTGCCAGGATCCCACCATCTAGGTATCTCGTTTGCCATTTGCATGTTAGTTTGTTGTACACATGCAAGCAAACATACTAAAACCCTTTTCTTTTTGTGAACGGCCAGATCTCATGCTGCATAACATTTAGAGTGCAAGTCTAAACTTTTTTGAACACCCTGATATTAGAGAAATAGTTCCAGCAGAAATCGTAAAAAAAAAAAATTATTTGAATTGCGTTACTCAAGTTTTAGCCAAAAATGCTAACATGACATGTAAGGACAATTAACAAGCATTCAAGTCTCTTTATTTGCACTATTAAGGCTACTGACATGTATCGTTTTAAAAAGATCTAACTCCTTTCCAATTATCTAATATTAGATGTAGTTAAACGAACATGTTTTATAGGTCCCACATTCCTTTAACATTTTGGAACAAATAAGATGTGGCTTACGCCTCTTTGCATTGGCTTGCTCAACACAAGTGTTGTGAGTGTTCGTGACACTCAGTTCAGTTATTGGTTGAAAAAATGTTCTGACAGTGTGTAAAAGCTGCAGACAAAATGGCATTAATGAATATTTAACAGCACAAGAAGTAGTCTTCAAGCAGGCATGCAACCCTGCAGCATCCTTTCCTTAGTGCTCCTCTCTTCCATGTCCTCTTTTCTCGTGACTTGTTATCATTCCACATTTTTCTTCATGTTTTTTCACTTCCATTCTGTCTCTCTTGCTTGCACCACATCGTCTTCTCTTTCAATCTTTCCCTTCCTCCTTCTGTGTCTTCCTCGTCATGTTAGCCCCTTGTCCTTCCTGTTCTATGCCCTCTCTGACATGTCTCAGGACAGCAGTGATGAAGATTCTGAGGAGGAGGAGGATTTTGCACGGGTTCAGTTTGGGTCCAGGTACACCGCTGCACGGTGTGTGTTCGCGTGTTTGTGTGTGCTTGCTCAGTTATGTGTCCACTGCATGTTCCAGTGGGCCCAGAAGGCTAACTGCACACAAACACACCAGGGTAGGGTGGTGAAAAATAAACCAATGTAGGTTTAGCCATCTTAAGAATGCTATGACTGTATATGTGTTTTTGTCATCAGAGGTTTAGATATATTTTCCTATAACTATGAAGTTTGGTGTATAATGTACTGTAAGTATCATATACGTTATCTTCAAAGCTATAGAAACGCCATAGAAAACATCCATTTTCAGTGTGGTTTAGATCTGCCAGAGTAACTGAAAATCCCCAGAGGAATGATGAAAGAGCATATAAAGTTGAAGGGAGAATTTTCAATATCATTAACGCCCTTTTTACAGCATGAGCCTAAATGTCAATGGTAGATTTGAACTAATTTATCATTAACTTATTGTGTTATTCAATTTGTTATTAACTTAATGCATGGCCAGTTCCTGAGTTTAGAAAGGGGAGCCTGATTCCCTGCTCTATGAGCATTTGTTTTGCTTCTTTAGCTGCTTTCACACACAATTCCTGGTAAGTTATAACCTTTCAGGCACCACTAATGATTTTCAGTGTTCATACATGCAACTACATTCAGGAACATTTCCTTCATTTTTCTTTTTACACATGCCATGGCAATACCTATGAATGCCAACTGCCATAAAAGGTAATAAAGGGAAGAAGAAGATGGAACAAGGCTGGATTTATGAGTACACAGCCTAAGATGTTTCTTAGTATTTTCAGGATCATGATGGATGAGGAGCTGTTTTTTAACAGTGCCAATGCCCTTGTAATGTATGTAGTACTCAACAAATTTAGGAGAAAGTAATGTTTTTATGTGATCTACTAACTGTAAACAAGTTGTGCATTCAATTACGCAGTGGTGTCTTGTGATTGGTTTGCTCCCTCATGTCATTCACAACACAGCAGTACCAACATTTTCACTGAAATGTTACTAGGTCTTGAGGTCGGAAATTGGCGGTACAGATTTCTAATTCACTCATGACACCATGCAGGAAATGTTCATGAACATTTCAGGAATAGACTGCATGTGTGAAAGGGCTTAAGTGTATAGGTGGAGAGTCAAACAAACGAAAACAAATGCTCTAATTCAAAATTTAGTTCCACGTGCATCTCATCTTTATTCAGAAGAAACAGCCATGAATTTTTTAGCCATTTTTAGCTTCAAGAACAATTGTAACCCAGGACAGAGGTAATATTCCTGCATTGTTTGTGTCCAAATATAGTTTATTACTTCCTAAGGTTTGTTGTGCTTTGGAGCTGCTCACATACGGGTTTTGTGGTTACAACTGACCACTAACAGCAGTTGGTGTCAGTGTATTTGTCAGTTAAATGTGACAAACTGAATCCTAATATCAGCTTCAAAGGCTTGCCGCAAACAGCTTTTGAATATTTAATTTTTTCTTTTTTTCTTTTTCAAGTGCCCAGATGCTGCAAAATGCCAACACTAATGCCTCATAGTTTGTTTCTTTCAGGACCCTTGAGAGTGGCTTTGAATTTGTTAACCATATCTAACTGATTATGTTTGATGCTAACGACATATCTCTTTGTGCTGTGATGCTATCTGTTATTTAATGAGCCCCTCTCTGTCCTTGTTTTTGTGTTTACCTTTCTGTATATAGTCTTGGTGCATGTGGAGGGGGGATGTCCTGTGATTCAGCCAGCGACCGCTTCACCATTGAAGCATGCAAAGAGACAGAGATGCTGAACTACCTCATTGAGCGTTTTGACAGTGTTGGCATGGAGGAGAGGAAAGCTCCCAAGGTAACTGGCTGTTTGTAAGACAAAGAAATGTCGCAACCTGGTTTTATTCAGATAATTTAGGCAAAAAGTGTTCTCTTTCTTTTCACTTGAGAGGAAAACCTATTTGGAGATTAAATCAAAGCTTTAAAATGATCATGACCCTTATGGGAGATGTTCCTAACGACTAATTTCTCTGATGTCTGAACAGAAGTTTAAACTTAGACAAGACAACTAGTCTAAAAGTAAGAAAGCAGTCTAAATTGAGCACAATTGAATCTATAAGGTGAAAAATAGTCCAAAAAGAGATGTCTGACTGTCCCATTCTTAACTTTAACGCCATCAGTTAACTGGAGCTGTTTACATTACAAAGGGATGCTTGTTTTTTATGGAGCAACATTTGACTAGGAAGACAGTGCAAAGCATTTCAAGACGCAATTTAAATATCTATTTATGGTGCTGACTAGCAAGGTTAGGAATGATTAATCAACTAGTCCCACACGTTTCCAATCCTTATTATAGTAACAATTGAAAAGTTCTTTTCAGCTTATTCACCATGTCTAAATGGGTTACAGAATATCTTGAGGACAGAAGAACAGTCTGTACTTCAGAGACTAGCTGCAGGCCAGATGGTCTGAAAATGAGCGAAGGTTTAGCTCTGCAAAGAACGCTGTGATTCAACAGAGTCTGGAGAGAATTTCTGTGAAGTTGTCAGCATACATTTTTATCACACCTCTACCCGTTTTCCCTCTTCTATCCTGTCTGTTTTTCTCTTAGATGTGCAGCCAACCAAATGTCAGCCAGCTTCTCAGCAACATTCGTTCTCAGTGTATTTCCAATGTTGCCCTGGTCCTGCAAGGCACCCTGACCCAGCCTCGGTAAGAAAGCCAACCACACACTGTGACAATCGTTGGGTTATTTTTTATCTGTTATTATACTTGTCTTATGTTCCTTTTTCGTTTAAGTCGCCATAGCAACTACTCCTTCACCTCGACTCCAGACACATTATTTATTTATTTAATTTCAGCACAATGCTTGTCTGTTTTTTTCTGCATGCAGGAGCCCGCTCCAGCAGTCTTTGCTGGTACCTTATATGCTGTGTCGGAACCTTCCATATGGCTTTATTCAGGAGCTGGTTCGCATTACCCACCAGGAGGATGAGGTGTTCAGACAGGTGGGAAGCATGTTCATCCCATCTGATACATGTTTAGACTACAGGGTCTTTTAGGCTAACACCTATCCCAGCATTTAGTGGGGCCAGAAGATCATCCCAGATAGTCTTATTCACTCCTCTCGGCAAAAGGAGATGCACAGTACAGATTTTTATTTTGTTTAAAAAACTAAGTCTGTCTCTGCAGGTGAGAATGAAATTGTGAGGGAGCAGCTGATTGTCTGTGTGCATGAATGTTATTGGAGTGATATAATATAATGTATAGAGAACCTTCACAGTGATTAATACATTACAGTAATTCACACAAATATCCACAGCTTCTGAAAGTTGCACGACATGCTTACTGTGTTTTTTTTTTCCCAGATCTTTATTCCCATCCTCCATGGACTGGCTCTTGCAGTGAAAGAATGTTCTTTTGACAGTGACAACTTTAAATTCCCACTCATGGTAAGGAGGTGTTGTCCTGACCTGAACTATACTGCAGTAGCAGGCAGGAAGTGAGACTTAATGTGGTTACAATTACAGGGAATGTACATTACAGCAGGGTCTAATGAGTTTCTGACAACCTGTCAGACAACCTGTCTACTCAGTAGATAGACCGCTCTAGATGTACAGTATATGTGCCACATGGGTGCAGACGTGCCTAACTGTGCAGTATAATGGTGTTCCCATTGAATTTGATTTGCTGACCAGAATGTGACAATGTTCTTATAAAGTTCATTGGTCATACGTATAACCCTATTTACCATTAAACCAAACATGTGAGAAAATACCAATTGAAGCATTCTCTAATTTTTGTTTTATTTGGTTTTTGCAGGCATTAGCTGAGCTTTGTGAAATCAAGTTTGGAAAGACTCACCCAGTGTGCAATTTGGTGAGTATACAGTTGGATGGCCAAAGCTGTATTCTGGCACTTGAGTGTTGATCATTATGTCCTCGTGGCTCAGATTATTTAGGCTGTTTATGTGCTCTGTTATTCTGTCTGGTCTTTGGGGTTTATACTGTCATACAAGCATGGCCAGTTGACATCAGCACAGGAGAATGTGTTCTGTTTATTATTCATGACACTAAGAAGAAGGGCAAGACAAAAATTCCCCTGTGCATGGAAGAGGACTGGGCCTATATTTAGTGAGATAACAATCTCTTGAGTTCTCATAGTTGATTTTACTTAGATGCTTGTTGCCACTGTGTAGTAA
Organism: Centropyge bicolor; assembly: GCA_037975185.1. NCBI lineage: Eukaryota > Metazoa > Chordata > Actinopteri > Pomacanthidae > Centropyge > Centropyge bicolor. The sequence goes on along the minus strand of JBBMOC010000011.1, from coordinate 7,968,327 downwards.
TTTATTATTCTATTAATATCATAACTACTGCATATTCATTTTAAGACACATTTAGCTATTTAGCTTTTACTGGAAGTATAGATTTTGGTGATGTGCCAAATGTGTGTGGATTGGCAACACAAAAAGCTTGTGTACCCCTATGTAATGTGTCTGTTATGGCTCTTCTGTGCAGGTAACGTCGCTGCCTCTATGGTGTCCCAAACCTCTGAGCCCTGGCTGTGGTAGAGAGATCCAGAGACTGTCATACCTGGGAGCCTTCTTCAGCCTCTCTGTGTTTGCTGAAGATGATGTGAGTTGTCTAATCAGTTAAACAGTCAATAGCCAATTTGTGGTCTATTCCCTTACTACTTCCTATACTACTCTTGTCGGGTCTGAGAAGGTCTGGAGAGCAGAATAAAAGTAATAATACTGCAAATACAGAGCACTCCAATTTTTTTAATGCACAATCTTAGTTATTAGTTAACTCAATGCTTTTGTTTCTCTTCAGACCCGAGTAGGAGACAAGTATTTCTCCGGCCCAGCCATCACCATGGAGAACACACGAGTTGTCAGCCAATCATTGCAGCACTACCTTGAGTCAGCAAGGGTGAGTGTCAGCTTTGTAATGCATGTATTCAAAAGCTCTCCTTTGTGTATAGAATAATGTTTTAAAATGATTTGTCATCTCTTTCAGGGTGACCTGTTCAAAGTCCTACATAACATCCTATTAAATGGAGAAACGCGCGAGTCAGCGCTTAATTATATGGCAGCTTTAGTCAACTATAATGTGAAGAAAGCCCAGATGCAGGTAAGTTGCAGAAGTCATTTATTTCACATCTAATAGAATTATTAGAATAGATGGCATTTTAAGTTACCAAACTGGCACAGTTGGGAAAAGCAGTAATGTAAAAATACATTTGGTTTTAGAGCTTTAAGAGTAATACATTTTTATATTTTATGTTTTTGAGTTGTCAGTCTGTCCCATTCTTGTGAACACGATGTTTCAAACACCTTGAGGGGATTTCTTCTGGCACAAGCATGCACTTGGACTCAAGGAAAAATTGATTAGATTTTGATGGTCAAAGGTCACGGTCACTGTGACGTCACATTTGTGTCACTCTCGTTGCCCAATTTTTTTTTTTGCTTATTCTCATATTCAGATTGTAGGTAGGCTTTTGACCATTAATTTGCAATTGTTCTGACTTCACCCTCTTTTCTCTTAGACTGATGACAAGCTAGTGTCTGCAGATGGCTTCATGCTCAACTTCTTATGGGTGCTGCAACAGCTGAGCATGAAAATCAAGCTGGAGACAGTGGATCCCTACTACATTTTCCATCCACGGTGTCGCCTTGTTGTCAGCTTAGAGGAGACGCGTCTGAAAGCCACCATGGAGGAGCTCAAGAGCTGGTTGACTGAACTGCGTAAGTTGACATAAATATACATTTTTGAAAGACTGACATATTGTGAGGACTGTTTTGCTTTTACGAAAATGCTTTGTTCTTGCAGTTTAAAACAAATCTTTTGTATTTTAATGTTCAAGTTGACTACATTGTCCTTGACTACCGCCATTTTAAGAAATCTGTTAATTGCACGTGGAGGAGCAATTTTGCGTACTTAGTTTTCTGACTGATTCATCAACATGCCAGATCTGTGTTAACTCATCTTGGATGAATCATCCTTTTGTTACTATGTCTATACCTTTATTGCCTCTGCTTTATTTGGATTCATCTATAAAATAATAGCAGCTACACATGTTGTACTGTTCACAATTTAAGTCGCATGTTTTGATTTGAAATAATGAAAAACTTTGCACATGTGATATACATATGTCAATAGGTAGTTCTGAATGTTTACTATGTGCTTCATTATTGGAAATAATAGATTTTATTTCTTCACATGGACAGATGAAGACCCTACCAAGTTCTCAGAACCCAAGTTCCCTACCGAGTGTTTCTTCTTGACGCTGCACACCCACCATTTGTCCATCCTGCCTGGCTGCAGGCGCTACATCCGCAGGTTGCGAGCCATCCGAGAACTGAACAGGTACCCACCCACCCACACATACATGTTTTCATAGCATGCTCAGTCTGTGTTTTAATACTTTGGTTTTTTTTCATGTTAGGACTGTGGAGGAGCTGAAAAACAGTGAAAGCCAATGGAAAGATTCTCCCCTGGCTAGTCGACACAGGGAGATGCTCAAGAGATGCAAAACCCAGCTCAAGGTCAGTTTAGCATCCTTGTAGATGTACACGCTGTCTTTCCTTGATGGAATGATTAAACTATAAAGACTGATTTAAAGGTACAGACCTGCAAATACTCGTCTCTCAGTTTACCGGACTCTCCTTAAACGCTGAAACATGCAGGATTGTATGACAGAGCATATTTGCAGAGATGTGATCCTTACAGTGTGTGACTTTGTCCTGTCAGAAACTGGTGCGAGCCAAAGCTTGTGCTGACGTGGGCCTTCTGGATGAGAACCTGCTCCGTAGATGTCTGCAGTTCTACAGCACGGTCATTCAGCTCATTCTTCGCATGGTGGACCCTGCCTACCCCAAGTGAGTCTCACTGACAGAGCACTTTTAGTCCATCTTTCATGTTTTCAGTTCAGGGTGTATTATAAATCAAGATGTAAATACCATACTTGTTTCTTCATTCCTTGCGCAGCATCACCCTGCCACTGAACCCAGAGATTCCCAAAAGCTTTGCTGCTCTGCCCGAATTCTACATTGAAGATGTGGCTGAGTTTCTGCTTTTTGTCGTGCAGTAAGTATATAGTCTTGCACACTTGCTGATTGGTCAATCATGTCTTAACAATGAATATCTTACGGATTGGAATAATAAACTGTTCACCCTGTAACATGTCTATTTGAGAAAAAAAGAGAAGACAATATAACATAAAAATGATATAGATCTTAATGTCAAGGAAAAACCAGGATATAAAGCTTTACATTTATTGCTAAACATTACATGATAGTTCTTTGTGTTATAATTTAGTGCCGGTTTTCATACAGAAGCTAAAGCTGAGAGTGAGGTATAAGCTGTTTTCAGTCCACCTCATCCTTCCTCTCTTCTTCCAGGTATTCTCCCCAGGTTTTATATGAGCCGTGTGTCCAGGACATTGTCACCTTCTTGGTGGTGTTCATCTGCAGCCAGAACTACATCAGGAACCCCTACCTTATTGCCAAGTTGGTGGAAGTGTTGTTTGTCACCAACCCTGCTGTACAGCCTCGTACTCAGCGATTCTCTGAAATGATGGAGAACCACCCGTTATCTGTCAAACAGCTGGTCCCTGCCCTCATGAAGTTCTACACTGGTGAGCACTGTGTACACTATACTGTGATTCTAAGATGTTGTTGTAGTAAAAGAGATATATAAAGTAGTTTCTAGTTCTTTTGAAGCTGACCAATTCCTTTTTTTTTCTTGACTCTAAGATCTCAGTCCTTTCTTTTTTTTTCTTTTTTTAAATGTCTCCTCTGGTCAGATGTTGAGCACACCGGCGCCACCAGCGAGTTCTATGATAAGTTCACTATACGGTACCATATCAGCACTATCTTCAAGAGTCTCTGGCAGAACCTTGCCCACCATGGCACCTTCATGGAGGAGTTCAAGTGAGTTTTCTTTTTATAAACGGCTTTGGCCATGCAAAAAAATGACAATTTAGGTTTGAGGCAGTGGCTGTTTGTCTTCGATCTATTCTGACCTGACCTACTCTTCCATCTCTCTTCCCTCTAGCTCTGGAAAGCAGTTTGTGCGCTACATCAACATGCTGATTAATGACACCACCTTCTTGTTAGATGAGAGCCTTGAGTCCCTCAAGCGTATCCATGAAGTTCAAGAAGAGATGAAGAATAAGGAGCAGTGGGAGCAGCTGCCTAGGGTCAGTGCTCATACTTCTTGGAGCTTATATATTTTTAGCAGCTTTCACATGCATTCAGACTGTAATGAGTAACTTCTTTCAGGAATAAAACATGGAACTGAAGTAATAAAAAGCAGTTCGGAATAACAGTACTGTATCTCCAAAAGGCACAGATAAAGCAAAACAGCAAGGATGAAATGGTAACAAAGTGGTTCTTGTGTGAGCTAGGGCATATTAGAATACATTAGTGTGTAGGGTTGCAAGATCTGATTTAAAAAAATCCTGTTCCAATTATTATGTCAGATATTACAATTGCTTCCCATCGATTAGTAGGAATAATAATTTTTGCATCAGAATTTCAATTTTCACTGAGGAAACTATTAGATCATGATGATGTGACATTTGTTGGTGTCCAGACATACATGTTTTCTTACATCTGGTGAACAAGATTTGTCAGCTAGGGCATGTCCACAGCACTACAGTACTTCATTATAATGCTGTTATATCACGCATTGTACATTTGTCAAAACGTTGTCGTTTCTACAATTTGCATATTGCACTTGATTATTTTCTGTAATGATTTCAGTAATATTGCTAATTGTTAATTGTTCAGCCCTATTAGAATTAGAATATCGTTGTTTGTGCTTCCCTGCAAACTTTCAGGAGCAGCAGCAGAGCCGCCAGTCCCAGCTGACTCAGGATGAGCGGGTGTCTCGCTCCTATCTGGCTCTGGCCACGGAGACGGTTGAAATGTTCCACATCCTCACCAAGCAGGTTCAGAAGCCTTTCCTCAGGCCTGTGAGTGTCACTGCCCCCACTTTTGAAAAGCGGTCATCGTTGAACCTGATATTTTCTATGAGTTATAGAAAAGTATTCTCAACATTATCTATCTAAAGTTGACATTCAGCCCAACAAGCTATTCTAAATATCTCCTTTTTCATTCAGGAACTGGGGCCTCGTTTAGCTGCCATGCTGAACTTCAACCTCCAGCAGCTTTGTGGACCCAAGTGTCGTGACCTGAAAGTGGAGAACCCCGAAAAATATGGCTTTGAGCCCAAGAAGCTCTTGGACCAGCTGACTGACATCTACCTGCAGCTAGACTGTGCCCGTTTTGCGAAAGCAATTGCAGATGACCAGGTTGGCAGAGATGATCACAAATACAGTATTTTCAAAGATCAAGCTTCACTTTGCGTGTAAACAGTACTTGCTGACTCTAATGATTAAACACAAGTGAGTGTTTGTGGGGATAAGATATGGTCATGAGAAGAGGCTACAGGCAATTGCGGTAGATCATCACAGTCTTGGTTGTATTGCCTTTAAGACATCTGCATGAATTCTCTATTGTACTCGGTGAATGTCATACAGTGTTTCACCCACATTTCATCCTATTCATCACAGTCAGAGGTCACTTCCCTAATCATAAATGAGCACTTGTCCCCAGATGAGGGAACCACAAACAGTTTAGAGTGTTGTGAAATGAAAAGTTTCTAGCATTCACTGTATCACATGTTTATGTGATGTGTTGTGTACTTGGTTCTGTTGTATTTTTGATCAGCACTTGACAACACAAAGTCTTGTTAGTGCTACTAATTACCATAACACAAGTAAATGCCCTTCTCATTCTATATTGTTGATATTTGGCTTAAGCACCACAGACATCTACTTGATCACTTAAAAGATGCTCTTCTCTTGCAGCTCCTTAATAAATGTTCCCTCTCTTGCAGCGGTCGTACAGCCGTGAGCTCTTTGAAGAGGTGATCTCCAAGATGAGGAAGGCTGGTATTAAGTCCTCCATCGCTATTGAAAAATTCAAGCTGCTATTAGAAAAGGTGGAGGAAATAGTCGCCAAGAATTCCCAGTCTGAGATGGACTATAGTGACGCACCTGATGAGTTCAAAGGTGTGTATGTGTGTGTTTAAGCAGCATCCCTGCAACTTTAACTCTTAACTTTAACTGTATATCCAGTAGAGGTAACTGAATTCACAATCAGCTTTTGTATATGTGCTTTACTATCAGTCCCATGTTATTAGAAAGTCCATAAGCCTGTCTGTCGTACACATTGACATTTCTCTTTTTACTGTGTAGTTGTTAATCATACAGAGGCCTAAGCCTATTTAAACAATGGGGCTGCAACGGTTTCTGCTGCTTATTTTCATGACTATAAAAACTGTATAAATTGCCCAAAAAAATTCTGAAAATACTCATCACAATTTCCCAGAGTCCAAAGTGGCATCTTCAAATAGCGTCTTTTGTCAAACCACCAAATTACTTTCATAAATGACAAAGAAAAGCAACACATCCTTACATTTAAGAAGCTGGATCCAGCAAATGTTGAATGACTGAAACAATTATATGATATTCTATCAAAATAGTGATAAATTTTCTTCTGGGCTACTCCTCAGTTAATCAAATGATAATTGCAACTCCATTAGAAAATGCATTCAAATATCCAAATCCTTAAAATTACAGTGATTATTGTTGACCTAAATAAATATTGTCTTGTCTCCACTATAATTTCTCCTGATGAACCGTTTTAGTTGTAAAGAATATCCATATTCATATAAGAATGAAAAGTACAGTTGCAGCCATGTAATAACAAGCTGGCGTCACTAAAGTTTTGGCCCCAAGCAGAAGAAGTTCTTGCTTAGAAATCTGGTGTGACCTCAGGTCAGTCAGTGCAGACAGACATGATATTCAACAGCCTCTGTTGCTGTTGAATACCAGACATTTGCAGGGGATTTTGCAGCTCATAGAGGTCATATAGACAGCTTAGAGCAAGGCTATCCTGTAACCACAGACTTAATATAATCTAGAAAGAGAGCGTGGCCCACATACCTCCTTTGATTCCCAGTTATGCCAGCCAACCCACCACAGTTGATGGGAGTGTGCCGTACAGGAGACTGGGGTATCGGCTTTCTATGTGGTTAAAATCTCCCACGCCAGGTTTTATTTTTGTAACGCACAAGTTGTACTGTAAAAACTTTGTGACATTTTAATATAGGGCACACTTTATCGAATGCGCTTATTGAAAATTTATGGGATATTTTCTTTACTGTTGTTTTGATAGGTGCACCAATATTGCTGTAATATAAAACGCAGTATTTATTAAGCCGTTGGTGTTGGACATGTCACAAATGTTTCAATACATGCCCACGTGATGGTAATATTGAAATGAGCTATTTTCAAAAATTGCTTTTTTAAAAACATTTTTTATTATAGTTTAATAATTCATTATTCAAAACAATGTATGTACAACATTTGAATTCTAACCCTTCTCCAACAGAACATGCAGCCTGTTGAGCAGGTTTTAATGTTTGCTTTTGCCTCTTTTAAATAGAAAAATAGAGAATGGGACATACGGACAGTAATGACAGTGCTGCTGGTAAAGCTCATTTCTGTGCAGCACAGACGTATCACATCAGGATTGTTAGTTGACGTTTTTTAGTTATTTTTTGGAAAGTATTTGGGTCTAAATCCTCAATGTAAACATGACTTTCTTTTAACAGACCCTTTGATGGACACACTTATGACTGACCCCGTGATGCTGCCTTCGGGAAACATCATGGACAGATCCATCATCCTGCGTCACCTGCTCAACTCCCCCACTGATCCATTCAACAGGCAGCCGCTCACAGAGAGCATGCTGGAGTCAGGTAACCCCGCCATCATGCCTTTTTACCAGTAATTACATTGAAAGCTGTTTTGGGTTCAAGATAATTTGAGGACAACTAAATGTCAAATTCAATTTCGGTTTTGGACGTCAGTCTCTTAGCTGGTCCTTACAATCTCTTGTTAATTCTACAGTCCCTGAACTGAAGGAGAGGATCCATGCCTGGATGAGAGAGAAACAGGGCGGACGGCCTGTCTAAGGACCACATGTCAACCTCGTCTGGCCTGCTAACCATTGTTAAGGGATCTATCCAAATCACCTGAATTCAATGTCACTACTACCAATGACAACAACAACATTTTGAATGGAAAAAAGAAAAAGGAGACCCGATTTGATTTTTATTCGCATATACCCTTTTTGTCTTGAACCGTTATCATGGTTCTAAAAGCAAAATATAATAAAGTTAAGACTTTTAAGTTTTTTCTCATGAGTTTGTGTATATATATATCAAAATATATACATATATTTAACAAGAGTTAGTTAATGCATTATAATACTGCAAGAACATGTTTCCACCACCAACACGTTTACCAGCGAGGTGCATACAGTCACTTCATTGATCATTTTCCTTTAAGGTTCTCATTTTGTTTTGTAATACTCTGTATGTTGGCTACATTAAAGACTTGTGAGAGGGAAGGGCAATACAATTGGGAGAGTGTGGGTGGGTTCTGATAAAAAGAAGAAAAAATTACTAGCCCTGGGTTTTTATTATACAGACTGTGACAATGATGAACTTGAGTCCACATAATGTATGCTGGTTTCCCAGAGCCAACAGCTGCACAGTTTGTGCAAAGTTCAGAACTGCGAATATCCATTAAGGATGTAGCTTAACGTAAACTAATCCTAAATGTCAGCTTCATTTTGAGTACGGTAGGAAGATAAGCAGTGGTTTACGAAAATACAGTATGTTCAGTTGTTCCTTTTTAGTCACATTTTCCCTGCTCACTTCGATAGACTGAATTTACTTCTTGTGTGTGCATGGCCTCAAGTCCAGAACCTCCTAAGCGCCTCATGGACAAATAACCCCCTCTTTTAGGCGAAGTGGAAGGAACATGAGAGAATGTAGCATGACCACCAGGAACACCATAATAAGATCATACCATTGAAAGTCTGCTCTTCAGAACCACTGACATCTCACCTCAAGATGGTCTCTTTCAAATGGCACTGTACCTAACTTGACCTTGCTGACCTTAACTGTACAGGAAATGATTTCCTTTAACCACATACCTGTTTTGGAAGCTAGGATTTTGAACTGAAATAAATGATGATGCACATTATTTCACAACTCGTCACTGTTTTTTCCACAGGTTGATGCCTTCAAGGTTTTGATTGGTCCTTTTTGGCCAAAGTTTTTTCATGCTCTATTTGACTTTATAAGGAAGCTACATCATATGTAATGAAATGTCAGAGGCTGTACAAAATTTAAAACTCCTTTCTCTAAAAGTCTTATTGAAAGAGAGGAAATGTGCAGCAGTCAAGGTGACATATGAAGAAATACTAAAGTGATCAAAATCACTCAAACGGCAAAAACTACATAGCCTACAAATCATAACTCGGCGCCTGAACTTACAATTTAAGGTTTCTCGAAAGCCATAATTTCACCTTTCAGTTCAATGTGCAAGGATAACTTAGTCTTACCAGTTCCTGGCAACACAAAATCTGTTTCTTGAGATGTGGTTTCCCAAATGAATAAGCTTAGTCATTCTACAGTAATTGTTGTAAATTAATGGATTAAACTTGGCAGCTATCTCAAATGACTGACAAGATTTAAACACAGTGTCCAATTAAGAGTATAGTTTATCCTGAAAAACAAATGTTACCCCTGAGTCATCTTCAAGCTTGCACACCATGAAAAACTGCAAAAACTAAATGTGACACGTCTGGGATAAAAGTGACAAAAAGAGAGATATGGTTTTTATTGAGATTATGAGAATTATTTTTTCACATATGATGGCAGAATGTGGGCATATATACATAATTTTAAATGTGTAATAGGATTGTAGGCAAGTTTTTATTGAGGCTGTGTCATGCTCCACTCGCCGCTAGTGGGCGCTCTTTGTGGTAACCCGGGTGTTGCGGTGGGTAGAAATCCTGCAGTGTGGCGTCACGACCGAAAAAAAGGAACCCCACCCACTTCCGACTCCGGTGATCACCATTGGCTGCACGCTACATTAGTCACCGCTGTCTCTTCGTTGATTGGTTCGTTCTGCTGCCGGTCAGCGTGTCCGATAGGGAGTTGACGTAATCTGTTCAGTAAATCAAGGCGATCTATCAATTCTCTTTCTCGCCTGTGAGCAAAAAGACGTCCGCCTTGTGTCTCTGCAGGAAAAACCAAGTGGGTCCGGGACTCATCGGCTGCAGCCACAGGTCCATCCGGCGGAGGATACCGCTAGAATGGGTGTTTTTCACCAAAGTGGACTTAATAACAGTTTTGGTGCGCGCGGATTCAGATAAAAAACAACCAGTCTTGACGCCCGCTAGCTAACGTTACTTGTCGCCGCTGTCCTATGGTGTTGTCTTCTCGGTGAGAGTCTTCAAACGTGAGTAAAAACGACATTTAATCTTTATTTATTTTAATGTTTAAAGTGCACAGATATTCATTTTACAGATAATTCTCAGGCAGTTGTTTGTGGCTAGTGAACAGCTGTCTGTTAGCTAGCGTTTGTCACAGTGTTTTACTGTAACAGTTTAATAACGCTAATCATCCTTAATGTTTATTTCATATTTTAAAATGTATATTATTACTTCTATAGAATTTAATTGTCTATCTATGCTTGGATAGTCAGGCAAGACCCTGGAGGTTAGCCAGTTCCGTCTCCTGCCATTGACTCACAGCAGTTAACGTCTCATAGCTTCATGCTAGCTTACAATAAAAATACAAGGTTAACAGTCAAAACATGTCACCTATTAGCATCTAAGGTTATAATCTTATCATGCAGGCTACACGAGGAACAATGCGTCGAGTGTGAGCTGCTAAAATAAACATGCAACTCCTCCCTGCACTACTCCACAACACAGTAGCCGAGGATTAGCCTACTTCCTAACATCGGCGAATTATTATTTTTTTCCCCCTCTGTTTTAAGCTCTTTGTCTGCACAGATTGATCAGTGTGAGATGGAGCAGACAGGCCCCAGCTCGCTGTCCCACTGTAGCCCTTCACCAAATAGGGTAGATAGGATTTCATGGGCGTATGCTTTAGCAAGTATGGCTGACTGCAAGGACATGGAAAAACATGAGATACTTGGCATAACGCTGTGTAGTCACCGGGCGAGGGATATATAGCTTGAATGGTCTGTTAACACGTTGGAAAGTTGTGTTTATGATTTAGGAAAATATATAATATTGTTTGTGCAGCCCATTTATTACATGCACTATTCATAATTTGCATTCCTCAAAAGCTTTTTTCGATGCACTGTGAGTTTATAAATTCAATGCATCGCCTTGCATCCTTTATTTGATGCCTGACTGGCTGCTGTTTACAAAATATTAAAGCTTCACTGGTTTGGTCGGCCATATTTGTTGTAGGCTGTTATGACTTGAAATTGGGAGGGGGTGCACTTTCATTGTGTTTGATTTACATTTTGTGATCATGGTTTCTGCACTGTTACATTCAGACGGTTTATCTTTTTTTGACCAAGTAAACAAACAGTCTCTTCATTTGTTTAACAGCAAATGTTTTTACAAAATATGTGCAAACATCTCTTTTTCTGTGTTTCCTTTAGGAGGAATATACAAGCAATCTTAGTGGGAGACAGTGCTAAACCGCAAACATGTCTGGAGCGTCTGTAAAAGTCGCTGTTCGGGTTCGGCCCTTCAATTCCAGGGAGATGAGCAAGGACTCAAAATGTATCATTCAGATGCAAGGCAACACTACAAGTAAGTAGCCCACTGGCATGCACACACACAAAAACTGAACATTATGTCTTGAATTTGTGCAGGCCTGTCTGCTAAGGGAAGTTTGGTACACCACACATGTTCCCACGTGGTCTTCCTTCAGGGGTCTTAGCAGAGAACAGTAGAATGAGCAAACTGAATAGTGGACGGTTGGGGACAAACGGCCTGAAAGAGAATAAAAGGCTTACAGAGTGAAATTCCTCCTCCTCTGAAGGGGCCTGCATGCCTTAGGAGTCTCCGTGTGAGAAATGCTGAGTTGGATCATACTGGGAGACCCAGAGGTCGCCACACAGAGTGGCCTGCTAATAACCCCAATTCATCAAGGCTTTATCACGCAGTTGGTGTTTCAGACTGGATGTGTTACTTTTTATGATTTAGTTTATGGTCACATTATCTCTAAGTGTACACAGTTTGTTAAAAAAGACACATACAGTTTTATTACTAGAAGTGAATCTTTTACGAGATTTACTGCTTATTATTTTGCTGTAATTTTCACAAAAGAAAACTGAAACAGTGGCGTTAAATCTACAAAGACCTACTGACATTAAATGAAAATGAACTTCATTTCTCATATGTTACAATGTCTGTAGATTTTTCTCACCTTTGACAACATATTCTTGGTACCAGGGATTAAGATGGATGTTGAATACATGCTTGCTTTAGTCATTTTTCACTTTTACACATGTGCAGGATGTGTGTAAACAGGAATGTGGAAAAGATGGATATTGACTTAAATAAAACCTTACTACTCTTAATATGTGTACTTGCAAAAGGTTTTCCAAAGGTTTTCCAAATCCGACATCATTGCATAACTTTCCATGAACATATAAAACTTGTTTGTGGAAATCCGTGATAATGCCATGCTTTACTGCTGTAATTGTGGACTCTAGAAGAATATATGAAAGGATAGATAATAGTAGAGTAAGAGGACCTGAATGTGGTTTGTAGTCTTGTGATACAACCTGCTTACTTGTGACTGTGAGTCATCGGGTACTGTGAAGTGCTAGCTGCCTCCTTACTCATGGCTGCACTGTATGTCCCATTTCAGCTGGCAGAGGAACACGGTCTGCCTAACGTTAGCATGGAAACATTTAATGACCCAGTAACATAACAGCATGTGAGGGTAGAAACCTGTTCTTCCAGCAGGCTCTGTTATTTTCCGGGAGTTTTGGCTGTCAGTCTTATCGGGCTCATTAGCCTAAGCCTTTATGAATCTTCCATAAGATCAAGTGCCCCGACCAGTTATGGCTCACTTGCCGCTTATCTCTCACACTCTACCAAAGAGAAGCTTTGAGCCAAATCCCCAGTTCTTTTACTCCATATCCTTGGGTTTTCATTATGCCAATGTCACTCTGAGGTGCTGGAGGGTGACTCGTGGTTTGTAGCAGAACTGCAGTGGAATATGCAGTGTTTTTGGGGGTTAGTGAGTGAGTGAGTGTGTGAGCGAGGGAGAGGAGGAGGCTGCAGTACTGCCTACTCTACCTCCTATCACATGGGCAGATTGCAGAACAGAAAGGGAGGCTGGCAGGCGGCCATACTCTCCCCTCATCAGGACTTCATTGCAGATGGTATGCTGAGAATGCTGTCTTATTTGGATGCTGAGGTTGAACGAGTTCTAGTGGCTCAGACATGCACAGGTTCATACCTGCAGTTGACATTATTTGACATGGGGATGTGAAAATTTGACCTTTACACTTTCTGTCTATCACTATTTATATTGTTTGAATAGATGGCCAAACTTATTATGGTAAAAAATAGTCCTTATTTGTATTAAGAGTTCTCAATAATTTTGCAAAGCATGTTTCTTTGATTTTCGCAAGTTTATGTTTTCTTTCGGGATATGATTTCATCACTACCAAATGCATGTAGTTCCCTAATTCTATTACACATCAAAACACATAATCTAAAAACAGATGTACTTTTTTGTTTTAGCCTCAATGATAGGATGTGTGACTCACAACTTTATGTGGTACTCCACAAAATATCTGCCTTTTGCTGATTGAATACTTGGCCTGAAAGGTGGCTATAAAATGTTTGTTGTTTGCTCGGGTTCATCCATACAGACCTCTTAAACCACTGCTGCAGCATAATCCATATATCAACTTGTGTTCAGTATGTATACTTTTGCAAAAATGTGGCTCAATATGTTGTTTCAGTCAGACTCATCTGGGCGTAGTGCTAGCCCGACAGTGTGTGTAACATTTAAATGGGAGTGAAAGCTGCCTCACAGAAATCAGATGTTTTATGGAGTTGCCTGGTCAGCTTGTAGGTGTTTGGCAGATGTGTGGATGAGGCCATGACACTCCCCTTATTCTTGTGACTCACTCAAGGGCATATGTGTCTGTGCGTGCGTGTCAACAATACAGAGAAAGAGAGAGCTCGGGGGCAAGGGTAGGATATGCTGTCTCCCTTGCTCGCTCGCTCGCTCTCTCCCTCTCCCTCTCACCATGCATGGAGGGTTGTCAAGGATAGGGTGCAGGCAGAGGGGCAGCAAATTGATTATCCAGTGTGCAGGAAATGTGTCCAAGGCCTCTGCAGGCAAGCTGGAAACAAGTAAAGGCCTCTTTCAGTAGAAGCTCTTAAACATACCAGAGCTAATGTAATTATAAAGGGGTGACGCGATGGGCTGTTGCATTAGTTAGTGTTGGTGCTCCAAATGTTGAATAACGCCAGGACACCCAAAGCCTGCCTTCATTAGGACCCTGATGTGTTCTCGGTCTCGTTATGTAACCCATGTGTTGTGTTCCCCCCTTTAGCCAGTGAGCAGCCACTCATGTATGTATGGCCAAACATGGTTGACTCATCTCACACGGCGCATAAAGAGAAACAGATCCTCTATCATGTTAGAGCATTACATTGACTTTAGCGGAACAAACCTGCGTTCAGATAGATTATTTCCTGCAAGATAAATCTTTTCCGTTATCGCTATGTCCAGTGTTAGGAATGGTTTTCGTAATGCCTTATCAGAAGATATCATCCTAGCCTGTCCACATTATCAGTAACCGGATGGATGTTGCCAGGATGGGAAATTATTTTTTATACAATGTGAACATGTACCAACCACTGACAGATAAATGTTCAAATTCACCAGTCCCATGCAAATAATTATTTTGTTTGTGAAATCTACCAGTTGCTTTTATATTTTACCAACATTTGGCTGCTACTAATTTCCCACCCTGGATGTTGCACATTATCATCCCCTAAGCTTAGAGCAAACTAATTGACAAATTGATAGAACAAACAGAAGGTCATGTCAATTAAACCTTCACCGTTCAGATGCAATTTTGCTGAGTGTCCTCTCTGTATGAGCTAAGTGGTTGGTGACCTTACAAAAACCCTACAGGGAGGAATCGGCTCGGCTCTAGTGTCAGTTACACATGAGAGATAATGGCAGTGAACCCATCTCATATGAATGAATGGTGGCCATCGAGGAGAGAGCTGGCAGGACAAGTGGGGACCAAGGTGGGGAGCATGGGTGTGGATGAAGGATGGTCATCCTGCTGCTGAACCCTGTGCAGACAGGGCCGATTGACCTGATTAGGACCAGTAATCCTCAGGCTTGCCTTAGGCCGCCACGCCCTGCCATCGTAATCCCCATGACCCTTGTAGGTGTACACATACCTACGCAAACCCACTCAGGGTGTTACATTCCTCATCATGTCACGCTGAGATTGTTTTGGAGCGACACACATTTGCCCACATGCACTACTGACAGAGCCGACTCACACATTCCAGACTGATCTCCTAACGAGGACAGGCAGATGTCTATGTCTGCTCATGCTGTGTCATGGGACTGTGTCGTGCAGCTCAGCTAGTTTTTCAATACACCTACCTGTAACAGCCGTGTAGTGACTTATGCTTTCTTGCAATTGTGCAGTTTTTGAATTTCAATTATATGGTCTTAAGCATCATTGATATTGAGAGCATGCAGAAGTTCTTTGAAACCTTTCCAGAATAGTATCCAGGAGGAGACAATAATCTTATGAGTCAGAGTGTGAGGGATTGTATCTCAAGCACCCATCGCTGTCATATCTTCTGCGGCCGTCTTCTTTGGTGGGTAGTCAAAGCAGTGCTTTGCTGTAAAAAACATCTTGAATGAATGAATGAATGAAAGAAAGCCTCTTACTTCTTCCTTCTTCTTTCCTTTTTTTAAAACATCATGTGCTCCACTTTGGCTCATGATGTTCTGCTTTACATGTCTGCCCTGATATACTCCCTTAAGGTTTTGGTCTCTTAGTTGCATGACGCGTGTGTGATGATTTGGCTGTAATTGGCACTGAACAGTAAACAGGAGAATGATCAGGGACATAGTGGTATGTATTGTCTTCGTCAAGATATGTGTCTGCATGAATGATGAAGTTTCAATATCAGATTTTCTCTGTTGATAATCAATTTTAGATATCTGTGAAAATGAGACATGTGTAAAGTTTGCATTAGGCTTTACAATTATGTTTATGGTCAGTCTTTCAGTGCTATGTTTGTTAGGCTTTGAAGTCAATTAGTATTTATATTGCAAACTAAAGCGTGATACAGAACCACATTGGCCTTTCACCTTGGCACTATATCCTTTTTCATTAATAATTGTTTTGAAATGAATAAAAAAGCACAGCATGGCATTGCTTATTAAGGGTTGGGCTGGATGCTGGAATGCACTTGATGTGGCAGAGGTCAGAAGGGGAAAGTGACAAATGCCCACTCCCACTAAACTGCGGTCTCAGCTTTGTCGCTGACTAAGCCACTTGTGGTTCGCTCCACCACTTGTTGACTCTTCAGTACTAAATCTTTTGTTTGAGTGTGCCTATATATATTACAGTCTTCTTGACATATCTTATCTTCAGTGAAACGTTGATTTACTGAAGCTATAACACATCACTTACTTGGCAAACTGCAATAGCATTTCTAGGTTAGCATGTTGTTTGCAACACATTTTAATGATGTTCAATCAGGGCCATGAAGTCTACAGAAACACACTTTCTACAGAGACATCAAACATTGTAGAAAATTTGATAGCTGACATCATGATGATCTCACCCTCGAGCTGTATAGCTGATGAATTTGTTGGCCTTTTCCCCTGTGAACGTCATAGGGCCTATGGATCACATGTCTCTAAACAAAAAGTGTTAGCAGTGATGAAAAGCGGTATGAATCTCATGATCTCATGAGATTTGGTTTGTCGCATTATCTGCTTGAATAAAGCGACCTGTCAGATCTCTGGCCCAATGGGTTTCTTTGTGAAGGATCTCACATAGCATGCTAGCTACAATGATGAATGTGCAGTAGCCTTTCACTACTCACTTTATATCAATGAGGGGTTTTTTTCTTCATTCACCTCATTGTATTACAGCCTGTGATGGGGCTGAGAAGAAAACTGTGGGAGCCTTTTGCAGAAAATGTGGGATATTGAAGGAGAGGATGGGATCGGAGCTGACTCGAGGGGGAGGGGAGATGTAAACGCAGCCGCCGCAGCAGCAGCAGAGACAGTGAAAGTCGTGCACAAGCACTCTTCACGTGTAGGGCAGCGTGAGGCAGCATCACATACAGTCGCTCAGCTGAGGATGATGGGATCAAATTGGTGGAGGCTCAGAAATGGTATTGTTGAGCTAAAATTAAAGAAAAGGCAAAGCTATTATATTTACATCTGACGTGTTGCTGTTGTCGTCCTGCTGTTTGTGCCTACACTGCAAAAAATGTCTGACCTTTTCAGATTATAATTTTTTATGAAACCATACACCAATGATAATTTAGATCATTTAAAACTTAAAATGAGATAATTTAGTAAATTTGCAGTGCAGCTTCAGGCGATATTTTATGCAGCATAGAAGCCTTCAGAAAGACAACAACATATCGATGCTTCTTGAGATGTGCTGTGCTGTGCTGTGCTTCGATTAGGGCATCCAGACCACACAAATCCATTAATGTTAGTAATATTATCAGAGATAAAAGGCCTCACTTACAAAGTGGAACAACACAATGCTGAATTAGTCTGGTGAAATGCAGTTCAGACAAATCCTAAAATGTGTCCCAGTTTTACAGTGGCACCCAGTAGTGATGTTACATCTGTGAACAGATTGTTCTTTTATCCTCTAAAAGAGGAATGACTTTCGGTTTGCAAGCAGAAGTGAATCCAAAATCCCGCTTCTTATTGGTGGATGAGCAGTTTTGCATGAGAGCTAACTTCAGACTCGAGAGTCTCTCTGGCAGACTGTCGTTCAGCAGCTAACCCAATAGCACAGCGTGGGGGAGGGGATTGGGGATATTAATAAAAAAACAGAACCAAAAGAGATGTTCATGAGTCAGTCATGGCAGGTGACCATGTAACAGTGTTGGTTTATGTGAACACTATAATAAAAAGTGGGAATGAAAGATGAAGTTAGACCAAGAAATATGTTAACAAATTAAATATCATCAACACAAAATCAAATCCTCTACTTGAAAAATGTATACATGCACCAGGCACAGGTCGGGTCGCTGCATGATGCCCCATTTCCTTTTTTTTTTTTAGAAGAACCACTGAATTAGATCTACCTTGCTTACTGAGGTCATACTCACTTATCTATGTGAATCAGATTGTGCTCAACACAGCCCACATCCATCACCATTCATCCCTGACTTACTGATGCAAACGGACTGAAATCAGATAATGCCATGTTTGTTTTAAAGTTATGGTGCTCCTGGCTTGCTCCTCTTATCTATGCTTTGGTTCACTGCCTAAGTTGGGTGAAATGGCTGGACTTTCCCACATTCAAGAGAGTGAATGTGTTTTTTAGTTTTTGTGCCCTCACAGACACAGCTCTCTTTGCAGACTGTATTGTCTGGTTTCCTCCCACAGTCTGAGGCCTGAATTCAGAAGCAAACTGGAGAGCTTTGCAGTCCAAGCACGGGTCGCTTGGTGGTGGGCATGATGCTCATTTTGTATTATTCATGAATAAGAAGTCGGGAGAGGTTGGCAGTATTTTATTTTTTTAATTTTTTTTAAAATCTTAATTAATAAGACGAGAGAGCTGACCCTTGATCTGGCTGGTTACTGGAATCCTCTGCTTTCATGCCGCTGTCTGCTTTTATTGTGCAGCTAATTGAGATCAATGATATACACACATACACAAATGCACGCACACACAGATATACACAGTTTTGCCCGTCATTTCCGTCCACCAGGGAGAAATCGCTGCATAAAAGGTGTTAGTCATCTGACATTAGCTTGAGGCATCAGTCTGTGCTTATACTTAATGTTTTCTGGCTTCACAGAATATGTCAAACACATTATGATGCTTCTTTTTATCATTTCTTTTATTAAAAGAGAGGCCTTGAGTGAAAAATGCGAGACTCTCAGAGCTCCATGTGCCAGAGTTGTATTCATGATGTCATGATGCTTACATAAAGCCAGAAAGCATTTAAAGCGAGACTTCGGTCTCTGAGTGGAGGCTAGTTGAGGGAATCCAGGTCACCGCTCTGTAAAATGGGAGCTTGTTGTGAGCAGTGAATGTAAGGGGCTCTTTATTTCCCTTGTCTGCACTCCCTGCTCCACACTGTTGTTCCCACTCAACTGCTCTGCCACAATCACATGACGGTCTGTACTTTGTTTTGAGACAAATTTGAGATTTTCCAAATTTAAACGGGATGCTAGATTAAAAACAAATTAGTAACTGTTTTGAATGAACAGATTAATATTACAAAGCAAACCCAGTGTTTCATAGTTTATTTCTCATCATGGCTTTAACTTCTTTATGAACTTGAGGATTTATAGTTAAGCCAGCAATGGTTGATATTTGGAAACTTTTCTCAGACAAGGCTCTCATTTTAAAGTCATGGATTGTTGGAGTTGGAATCAGCATTTCTTTTGTGGCTTAGAGTTTTTATTACACTTCGGGGCTCATGTTTTATGGCATCAGTTCAATATTACCCTTAATGTTGATAACCAAAGTTGAGCTAAGAAGAAAAATTTGTTCCACATTGTGGAACTAAATGTTAAGACATTTCCCAGATATGACATGGAAGGAATGCCTTATCTTTAATCCTTTTCACTTTTGTTTCTTCGTGCATCACATGCAGACCCACTTCCCCAAAGTTCATTGTGAAAAGTTTGACATGTGCAAGTTTGAACTTTCAATACATTAAAGTGCTATTTTTAAACTGGAAAATATCAGACTCTTCTAAAGCTGTGGATGTATTACTATAGCTTTCCATGACTCAGGATGTGTTTGGAAAGACCTCTGACCTTTTGAGGCAGCACCTGCAAAGAGATGAATATCCTCCTTGGACCCGATCCATGAGAAGTATTGCCTCTTTTGAGCTGTGAAAACAGCTGAAACCCTGATGAAGGATCCTGTATCATTTTGTTAATGTTAACATTGAGGTGCAAACAACAAATGTGTTCATTAGATAAGATGGGGGATGTGTCAGATGTTGATGAGACACGCTTGGCATGTAATTTAGTCATTTATTGATATTCCAGGTCTGATTTTGTGCCAGTTCTGTGTGCCTTGCTGGGTTAACCCCTCCAATGTCATCACCTGAGAGGCTGCCTGATATCCCTCTCTCTTTGTTGTAGTTCTGTGTTTGTTTAGCTTCTGAATGGAGTCCTGCTGGCTTAGCATGTTTTCTCTGTCTGGTGGCTTCTAGAAGCCTCTCTTTAGTCTCTATTATCCTGGACTCAGTGAGTCTGCGTGAGCTGCTCATATCACTCACAACCCCAGCCAGCTATCAGTGTCTGTGGGCTGGGAGCAATGTATGGTTTGGCCACGAGTTCGGCGGAAAGGTTGGGCGGCTGAAATCTGTCCATTCCTTCCTGTCACTGACAGTCTGTCGGCATGTGAAGCACTAGCTGCCATCTGCTGCTGTATAAATAGACAGTAGTCAGAGCTGGAACAGCTGGCGCATAGGCCAGGCCTGCACCCTTTGTCACTACTTTCTAGATAGACTGGCAACCCCACCTACAGCCATTTTAATGTACTAGTTTTTGTATGAACAGAAGATTTCTGAACAAACCTCTGATTTTCTTTTTTTTTGCTCATTAATGTGTTTACATGCTCTTAATTTAACTTTTTAATTTCATCTTGCTGATAATTTCTGATTTCTTCAATGTCAAATTAACAAGAAGCCCAAATTTGTTAATGTGGGTAAGGAAGAGTGAAATCCTGTTACTAAATATGTGCTTAATAATAATAAACAGCATGCTCCCCCATAGCGTTGTTAGTCTGCTCACTGCACTGTCTCCAACTGCTCTTTTTCTCACAGTTAATGTAAACATGTATACTCACATATAGTCATATTTCTTTACATAACCTGGTTTCTTGGGTGCATGTAAACACAGATTTAATTTTAAATATCCGTTCTTTCTTTTCCAATAGTAAAAAGAACGATATTTTCAGTGCAGTCCCATTGCTTTTTATGTGCAGGTTACATTTAGCTGACTTCAGTCACTTCCAACGAAAACATTGAGAGTTTCTTTTTTCTAAATGTGGTGATCACTTTTTCTAAAAAGAAGAGGGGGGTGAGGCAGTGTGAAAAGGGTCATTGTGATAGAGGGGACTGGGTCCATAAAGCCTTGTCATAACAGATTACCTAATGTGTTTTGCAGGCTCTGTTGTCAGTTGCAATACCCTGCATTCAGAGCATTGTTCTGGTGTCTTCCTGTGCTTTTTTGTCCCCCTCTCCTCTCTCCCAGTAGGAAGAGAAAAATGACGTGATCTGCCTTCTGAGTAGAAACAGAGGATTCATTGCAGGAACTCAGCGCCTTCCTTTACAGTTGAACTAATTACTCTGATGTAATGGCTCATCTAATGAAATGCTAATACACGTTCTTATCATTAATAGAAAGTTTGTTGTGGTTTGTTTGTCTGAGTCAACGACTGATGTGGATTCTGATGTGAAGGGTCACGTCTCCTGGCTAGACAAACTCATCTGCCTGCCCGGAAAGTTCCAGGGTTTTTTTTTGGCAGGAGTGCTTGACAGAGGAGTATTGAATTACTGTGTAGATATTTTTTAATTAAAGGCCATGAGGCATCTCCCTGCCCAGACAGCGAAAGTGAACTGTATCCAAGGTGGTCATCAAGATACACATGTTACTGTAGTTTCTGTTTTGGAGATGTTTGTATGTCCTGTGTTGTGGCTGCAACAAGCTCAGCTGTTTGTCAAATGTGCGCAGCAGTGCTCAGACACTACTTTTAGCCCTCGGCTTTGAGCTGCTTCCAGCGACAGCTCTGTCACCTGTGCTGCAGCCCTGACAACCGAGCCATCACACACTCTCTTCCAGAGACACTGGATACAACACACGGAGCATTTCTGTGGCCACCTCACGGCGTGCCTCATCCAGACGTTATGCTCCCCATTTAAGACTGAACAACCGTGTTAGCGTTACTGTGGCACTGCTCAAACCACTGGCTCATGTCAACAGCTGATTGCTTCACCCACTCATGCACAAACCGCGACGCAGGCGTGCATTTGTAATGTTGAACATGCACAACATTAGAGCTGTGACAGTGTTGATTTCTCTCTTTATGTGGTGAATGGACAGGACACATCAGGTTGGCCAACATTTAAATCCCCATCACTTAAACAGGCATGTGACTGGCAAAGGACATTAATATTGCATACAGGGCACCATGTTAGCCAAACATTTTCTTTGTCCACCTCTTAGTCCATCCATCATCCAACATCCATGTGTTATGCTTTGAATAAGCAGTACAAATCTCAGTAAATTTCTATCATCATACGGTATCATTTTGATTAAATTAATTTTGATCATATAATGTAAATGTGTAAAGTGTTTTTGTTCCCTTACTAGCGATTTACACAAACAAACAGGAAGTGGTATCCAAAAGATTTTTTTTTGTTATTTAACAGAATGCAAGTCATTCAAGTCATAAGCCACAACTAGGCTCTTAATAAGAGGACTTGATAAATCACTTGATAAAAGGGACTTATTTTATAAGGATCATCTCCTCCAGCAGCAGTAGAACAAGAGCTGCTGTCCTTGTTGAAAGTTAGCCAAGGGAAATCCTTTTTCCACTCTGCGTTTCACCCTTATTTTCATTTGGCAGTGTTTCATTAATTTCTTCATTCGTTTCATCCTAGCCGGATTGTTTTAGGCTTTGATTTTGGTTGATAACTTGAAAATACCACTTCATTTTTTCATATCATCTAGCTCAACTTGCCCATAGACATATACAGTAGATGATGCATCGGGCTTGTGAGCTACATCTCTGCTGCTACCAAATTGCAGCAGGTTTTGACTGATGTAACCTCCCATGAGCAGCTGTGATGCTTTTCCACACAAATCCAAAAAATAAAAACAAGTTGTAGCCCACAGATAACTCATTGACTCTGGCAAAATTAGACTTCCTGTTTACAACCACCAGAGCATCATTCTGCGAAGGTGTTGGGGAGGTGCAGTTGTCTGTTTTAATAACCTTGGCCTACACAAACCAAAACAGAAAATTACTGAATTAAATTATTGTTTTATTTTGGCGTAGGTCCTTGTTGTGGTTCCTTATTTAATCAGTACAAATTTAGTGATGGTAAATTCTAATCTGTTTAAATAATATTCCATTATTCTGTATGTAATTAGTTGAGGTACATGTTTAGGGCTTTATGATGCTGCGGGTGTAACCTACATTTCTATTTTGTGGAAAAATGCAGTGAATGAATTAACTGCTGTGCATTAAAATAGTGAAATAATACAAGTGAACTATTACATCACACTGCTGCCTATATGCACAGACCCTTGGGGTGCTATTAAAATTCCTCAGTCTTGCAGAAAGCAGCCCACGTGGTAATTACAATTCTGCACAGATCTTATATATCTGAACCCCTGACTTCCTTTAGCAGCTCATTCATTTTTTCTTTAATATTTTACATGTGCATTCATTTAATGACCTCATCCCCTTCCCGTGATCTCAGACAGGCATTGATCAGATTGAACTAGAACCTGGCAGCCCTTAGAGGGTTACTGGAAGAGAGGCAGATATGTTCAGCCATTTAAGACCCTGCTTGTCTGCTAGTCTCAGGTGAATGGGGCTCGCTTTTAGTCCCCATCTGGTGCTCGGAGACCTCCTAACAACCTCATTACTGAGGGGTGTCTTTGCTTTCCTGGCCAGATTATAGGCCCCATGTTGAACACTGGAGCACAAAATGTCTGCCGGCTACAACCAGCTGAGTGATGTTCTTTGGATAGCAGGATGTGGTTAGTTAACTGGTATCCACCCTGCCTTGAAATGGGAGAGCTCCTGTGGAGTGCCAGCATCCTATCAGTCCTATATTTTGCAGAACAGGAACTGGAAATGCAGAGCTGTGGCATTTTGGACAAATAAACATTTGAAGTGCCCTCATATGGCACCTAGTAGCTCGTGTCTGTTCACTACACAGGGGGTTCTGTCTGAATTCCTCTATCTTGAGAGAATTGCAACTCCAACATAGCCTCCCACACAGATTTGCATGCCATTCATTTATATTGTGGAGGTTTAGTATTGTTGGACAGTTCTATGTTGCTTCTTTACTGATTTAAATTTCTGACATTATACCTGTGGACCTTCAGTTTAGTGTTGACTGGTGCGCAGCCTATCAATATATACCTTCTGTGAATCCATGAGAAGTGCCTTAGTACTTAAAACACTAAAATATTTGTCTGTTCTACTTCATTACAATACTGATGTCATTAAATGTTCCATTTACAGAGTATTTAAAAGGTTTTTGTGGAGTAAAAGTTGTGTCTGGTATTGCTTATGGAGTCTGTCATGATAAGTACCTTAGTGTCTTAGTTACAAATCCTAAAGCTTTTCCTCACCATGCCTTGTGTATGTCTTGGGATTTTTAAAGGATTAGAAACCTGAAATCATCGTTTGATAAATTATTGCAATTGGCCATAAACCTGCATTTGAGTAATTCTTTTCACTTTGTGCGGAACAGTAATTGGGAATGCTAGAGAAACCAGAACTCGATGTGCCGCATCCTCCCCTTGTGTGCCAAGTTGAGGTTGTTATGGCAACCAGAATCCGGTCCTGTACCTGTTGCTATGGTTGAGAAAGACGGAGTGATGACGTTGATTCGGCAGCCAAAGGCGTCTGCCATTTTGAGTCCAGGATGTGACTCTGCAGGGAATATTTACTATAAATGGAAAGCAGAGGAATTCCTTATTGACATGTTGACGTGTGACTATTTCTATCTATACATCAGTGCTCACATGTCTGTGTGATATTCAGGTGCAATTGTAAGAAGTGAACCGAGTGCCTGATATTCAGCTGAGACAAAGTAGGTGAGTCATGCTAGAAGATATGGGGCACTGCTGTCTGATACACTTATCTCAAATGGCATCTCAAATTTCTCCTCATTCTGCCTCACTCTTCAATATTAAGATGCAACAGTGGGATGATACAATAATTGGATATACCTTGAGAGGCAATGTGTCATAGGACCGCACACACATTTGTCCATTGCCAGCCCTGTCCCTGCGTCCTTGCCTTTAATACTCTTTTATGGACTCTTACATGAGAGACTCACTCTTTATGACGCACTGACAGGAGCACATTGGTGATGCAGCTCTCTGCTCTGGAGTGGGCAATCGAATGAGACGTTCGTGCCACATCGTGAGCATGATTCACCTTTAGGATTTGTGCAGTCTCCCACCAGCTGCTGCCATGCTTTCTAGTGCTTAAATACATTTTTTACACGACATTCACCCTTGTCTCTGATGTGAGCCCATGACCAAACCGGTGACACACTCACAGATTAGAAAGATCACATAATTCCTTATCTTGCCAGAACACAGCTGTGATTCCCAGTCAGCTGTAATCCCCAGTCACCTGTGATTCTCAGTGAAGTTTGTCACCTGTCATGGGCATCCCACTGTCTGAATGCCCCACATGTGGCACTGCTTCATCATCTTTCTGTTCTTACTTTCAAGTTGCCTCATTGACACTGGCGGACACTGAATGACTCTGAATATTGCTGCCCTTCATTAATAGCCACTGTAGATTGTTCCAGGAAAGGGGAATAGGGCCACTGGTAACCTAAATCCCTGTTCGTTTCTTCATGCCCTGGCTCCAATTTCCCTTTGGAGGCAGGTCAAAGGTGAAATTTGGCTTTATTTAGCCACCTGTCTTGCTGTATCCTCTTCTAGTGCCCAATATGGAACCTGCTGCCTGTGCACCTTAGCCTGTTAGAAGATGTTAGGGAGTATATAGAGAATGCATTGTTTCTGCCTTTGCAAGGTTGTAGCTGCCCGAGTTTCAGTACAATGGCAGCTGCTATAATCATGACATATTTAGCATGAAGCAGTTAGTGCTCTGGTTTCTGAGGACACGCTGTGCTTTTCTGTCAGCATGTGACCTGTGGAGGGCGATATGCAATCCCTGTCTCTCCTCATCCCCTGCATTATTGATAAGTGTGCTGAAATCCTCTGAACGCATAAGGCACTCTGCCTGGGACATCTTGATGCAAAAGCCTCTCAAGCACCCTCATGTTGAGCAGCCGGACCTGGCTTTAATTTGCCCATTAGCAAATCACAGAATTTGCATGAAACAAGGCTAATTGCTGCTTTGTAGCTCACACTGGAGATTTGCTTGGAAAGAGTGGAAATGCTCTAAATATATGGATTATATTGTGCTTACTAAGATGCACAGTTTTTCCTTTCGTCCTGCCTTCGGTTTCTATTGTTGCTCTGTTTGGATTGTTGCTAGGCCCTTGAGCACAGCCCTTACTTATAGTCTCTCGTTTTTTTTCACTGGCCTCTTTGTCACTCCCTCCTCTTCACCTCCCCCCTCAGTTCTGACGATGGAGGTATGCATTTGTCTAACCTCAGCAAACTCTCTGCATTGGCCCTGACACAGTGGAGGTTTGGTCAATAAAAGTGCAGTTTGTCTAAGAGAGAGATTTAAGGAACAACTGGGGTTAAAGATACCTACAAATATCCTGCAGTAAATTTTAGGCTCCTCCTCTCTCTGTCCATCACATATGCAGTGCACAGTGTGGAAAGCTGGAATACTTGTCCCAGGGGTACTACCAAGCATGGTTGAGAGGGATGACATGCCAGGCATGGCTGCAGATTCCAGTTCATTAAGAAATCTCTCTGTAGCCAAAGGGAATGGCTGGGTAGTGTGGAAATCTTGTGTCATCATGCCTTTTGCAGATACAACAGGTGAAGGCAGTATAGTGGGAGTAGGTTATTATTTAAATTCTATATTATTTGTCTTTTTTGCACCATTGTCAGTGCAGTGCATGAAAAAAGTTGGTCCATTCCCTAATGTAGGAAACGTTAAACATACACACAAAATATGCAGTTCTCGATCTGTCTGTACCTACATCATGTTGACATACAAATAAATTTGTTTGTTGCTTGATTTTGAGAGTTTTACCATCCTCAGCCGTGCCAGGAAGCATACATTTGAGCGTCTTTTGAAATGGTATATTACATGCAAACAACACACCTGCAACACAAAAGTCCATTTGAAAGTTTATTAAGAAGTGTGTTGACTTTCCCTAATTACCTCTCCACTTGGCCATGCGGGTGTCAGAGTAATTTAGACTCTGTTTAAACATAGAAGATAGTTGGCGCACACGCAGTTCTCAAAAAAGCCAATGGCCCATAATCAGTCACTTATTCATGTGACTTTCAGTTCCAAATGTATCACCCATAGTGCTTTGATTGAGGAACAGGATCTTTGAAGACCCACAATTTGCCAAACAGGAGAGAACAATAATTAGTATTAGTATTAGTATAATTAGTATAATAATTGGATCCATTTTTTGAGAAATTGAAATTTTTGAGGACCAGAACAAATACAGTAATAATCAGGGATGAGAATTTGCTTAGAGGTTATTGATGTAAAGCAGTAAAGCAACAACCGTCCCAGATAACCAGATGTTATCAAACACATAACTAATTTTGTTCTTCTCCCACAGCTATTTCCAACCCCAAAGCTCCAAAGGAACCAGCAAAGACCTTCAGTTTTGATTACTCCTACTGGTCACATACTACGGTGAGCTTGAACATTTTGTCTGCTCCATAGTCCAGGGTAATGACCAGTCAGAAGGGACATTTTACATATATTGTCAATTTTAATACCAATTTTGCATTTTAAGTATTTTCTCTGTCTTTCCCACAGCCGGAGGACCCCAGCTTTGCATCACAGAACCTTGTGTACAATGACATTGGCAAGGAAATGCTGGCGCATGCTTTTGAGGGCTACAACGTTTGCATCTTTGCTTATGGCCAGACAGGAGCTGGCAAATCCTATACCATGATGGGCAAGCAGGAGGAGGGGCAGGAAGGAATCATTCCTATGGTTTGTTCTACTTACATATGTCTCATTTTACTGAATTGTACAGCAGATATTAAGAAAGACTTTGCTCACTGTCGTATGCAAACTGTTCACTTAGATCATTGAATGTTTTAATGACCACCCTCTGATATGTTGAAACTGCACCTTTACTATGCCAGATTAAAATCCATGCAGTATTGACATATTACATGCCTTTGACCACAGAGACTTGCACTTGAAATATGACTAAAAGCCATTGATTTGCTGTGAAAATTACTATTGATTTTTTTTTAATGGTCCAGCTCTAATTGAGACCGTATTTGTCTGATAGACACTATAATGGCATTAGTAAGTAGAGTGTGACAAAGTCTACATATATGTGACCCGCATCTACTTCCAAAGGTATCCCCCAGGGTTTGTTAGTTGATCTCCTTCCCTTTATCCAACATGTTTCCTTTGATCATGTTATAAAATGTAATGGTCTTTGGTATAATCTCTATGCTGATGATACCAAACTATAAATTAATATAATCACTGAACCACCCTGAATCACCCTGCAAAATCATTGTCCATGCTTCCCCCGGAGCCTCTTCCATCACAACTAAGATTCTCTACAAATGAAAACTGGAGTGTAATCGCTTGTCTAAAATGCTGCCAAAATCTGTCTTGTCAGATATTTCTTACAATTCTGTAATTAGGTGTTAAATCTCATCTACTGATGCTCTTTAGATCTTACAGTCTGATGTTTTATTGCTCTATGATTTGCTATATATGCAAACAAATTGTTTTAGTAATTTGTTTACTGTTGGTCAGATGTCATCCTCCCTTTCATCCCTCCACATGGTTTTAATTTGCACTAAACATCTTCTTTCTCTGCCTTTCAGCTCTGTGAAGATCTATTTGAGAAAATCAATGAGGACAGCAACAAAGAGGAGCTCTCCTACTCAGTAGAGGTGAGTCTCAAGACTGCTGTGGCATCTGTTATCCATGTTCTCAGCCCCTGCCTCTTATGTTTGTGTTGGCTTGTCTTCAATAAACCATTCCGAGCCTTCTTCTAATAGTATATCTGGTAAGAGGCAGACATCAATCACACTTGGCCGAACCTTCAAAGATGCTGGGTTTCTTCAGCACATTTCGTCAGATTATTTAGTTAAATTGTACACTTCTTCTCACAGTTATTCATGAACAATAACACAGAAAATTTTGTGAGGATTCATTGAGCTTCACTTTACTGCTTTATGATGCATACTGCTTTTACAGTGTATGTTATTGCACTGGGGTACCTGAACTGATAATCTGCTACTTTTGCAATTGATTCTAGGTCAGTTACATGGAGATCTACTGTGAGAGGGTGCGAGATCTGCTCAACCCTAAGAACAAAGGGAACCTGCGGGTGCGAGAACATCCGCTACTGGGCCCTTATGTGGAGGACCTATCCAAGCTAGCTGTCACCTCCTACACAGACATCGCTGATTTAATGGATGCAGGCAACAAGGCCAGGTGAGCCAAGCACTGGGATCATGCTGGGATCATGTAAAGGGCGGGGGAGTAGTACTGGTGGTGATAACTGTGATGATTTGATAACCCTTGTCCTCAGGAGAATGAGATAATTTAGGCAGAAAATTGCCAACAAGATAACAGTGATTTGCAGTCAGGAAATGTTCTTATCACATAGATTCTCATAGCTTGATTGTGTTGATCAAAGGACTTCTAGTTGTATTCAGGATAGCAGAACCTTTTTAATATTACAGCAACTCCAGCTTGACCTGGAACCTTTGTTAAATTGCAGCTAGTATTTCCCATTGAAATGAGTGTCTGTGATCCATGTGTGTGCCAGTTTTGTTGTGTGTATGTGTGTGTCACGAGAGCTCCTAGTGGGAGGAGTGAACCCTGCCTTAATCTTCCTGTGCTGACTCAGAGGGCTTATTTCTAGAACATGGCGTGAACAGCCCGTATCTCCCCTGTGACCGTCCCTCTGAGTGTGCCTTGTGTGTTTTGTGTTTGGTGTCCTCACACTATTATCCACCTCCGCCACACAAAGTAATCCCTTCGCCTCAATTCACTCTAATAGGCGTAAAACCCAGTTATGATAGCTCCAGTAAAAGCTAAGACCATGAATTTTGCATTAATAATACTGAATAAAATGATTGAAGTGCTCAGAAAAATGTGTTAAATCCATTTCATTTTGTATTTCCTAACTATGCCTGTATGTGCTAACCTGCAGAACTGTGGCTGCCACCAACATGAACGAGACCAGCAGCAGGTCCCATGCTGTTTTTACCATCGTCTTCACACAGAGGAAACATGACAGCGAAACAGACCTCTCCACAGAAAAGGTCAGAGGAGGAAAGAAAGACATCTGATTCTTGAATTAGACCATTAAGTATTCACACTTGTTTAGAACTTATTACTGACTCTGCTCTCATGCTGGTAGAAGTGCATTTCTCTCTTAATGGTTTTTACTTAACTTATTGAGGTTGGTCCTTTGGTTTTGGTTAAGAGGTCTCCTAAGTTCCTCTTAGTTAGTAGTGATCGGGGACGGGAAAAAGAAAGCGCCATTTTTGATTTGACTTTTAGCGTTTCCTGTGACTGCGACAGACAAAGACCACTGTGTTATTGTAAACACAATGCCTATTGTGTTTATCCACTCTATCAGATTTTACTGCCTAGCTGCATCTCACTTGACAGTATGTCCAAATGTTTACACTGAAACATTTTCAGCTGTTTAGTTTATTAAGCATTTTTGAAAATCTCATGAACTTTGTATTTAGTAGCCAATCCTGTCATTCTTTCAGTAATAGCCTCATCTTCCTTGAGTTTGCTATCATTCTAATGTGAATAATTTATAAGCTTGATGCATCTAAAATACATTTACTCCCTCTTTAGGTCAGTAAAATTAGTCTGGTAGACTTGGCAGGAAGTGAACGAGCAGATTCCACTGGAGCTAAAGGCACCAGGCTAAAGGTAAGACTCCCATCATCACAAACCCCCAGAGTTGGCACACTGGTGACCAGTATTACCTTGATGGCTCTTTTAATATTATTTTTTTTCATCTTTGTTTGCAGGAGGGAGCAAACATCAACAAATCTCTCACCACGTTAGGAAAGGTTATCTCTGCCTTGGCTGAAGTGGTGGGTGTTTTTTGTCTTTTTGTCTTTATTTCTTTCTTTTCTCTCCTTGTCCTCCTTTTCAACCTTTGCTCTTACCCTCTACAACTTGACCCTGTCTTCTCAAGGAATTAATGTTTGTAGCCTGGCATGCTGTAATGTCTGCCCTTCTGTTTTCTCTTCTCTTGTCCTTGTAATGCCTGCTTACACAGGATAACTGTACCAGCAAGGTAAACCCTTTGACGGCTCACCACTAACCTCTGATTCCTCCCATGAGGCAGATTTGACAGCCTTTTGCCTTGTGCAATGTTGACATTGCTGAACAATCTTCTGTTATTACTATTTTTACCACCCAAGTGCACAGTAAAATCAACAGTCCTTGCATCAGGGCAAAAGTTAATCAAATCAGGCCTCTACTCATTTTACCTGATCTCTTGTCCATTACCTATAAAGAGTTTGTCATGATACATCATAATATTGTTCTGTGTTAACTGCCATCCCTAATTATTTGTGTTAAAACAGCCTTACATCAGTTATTTTTTCTGCCTGCCAAATGAATGTTTGTTTCCTGTAGAGCAAGAAGAAGAAGAAGACTGACTTCATCCCATACAGAGACTCTGTTCTGACATGGCTGCTGAGGGAGAACCTCGGTATGAACATGATTATCACCTCATAACCATCCTTTACCGGTGGAATATAGTGGAATTTCTGTCAGTAAAATGTGTAGCAAAGTCATTATTTCTGGACAGCAAGAAGCATATTTTGTATTGTATAAGCATGTGTATCCTGTAATACCAAGTGGGGGTAAAGAAATGACTGGAGCTAGTGTACATTACTCTGCCAATTTAAGAAGAACACTGTCAGCAGACTGTATTTCAACCTAACTAGACAAGTACACCCATCTCCTGGGCACAGACATGTGGAGGAGAGGTGTACAGTGTATCTTCAATCTTAGCTGTCACATGTAGTACATAGCAGTTTATTCCAAGGAGACTGAAGTCTTATATTAGTGGAAGTAGTGTTCAGCACTTATTTTTGCATGAAGTGTTTTGTTTCGTGTTATCTTATCTGCCAATCTGTCTAGTTAAGGTCTACATACAATGTGTTAGAACGATGGCATTTAACCCACATTGTCACACAATTGACCTCTTCACTGTTCCTTTGTTATCAGGTGGAAACTCAAGAACAGCCATGGTAGCTGCCCTCAGTCCTGCAGATATCAATTATGATGAAACTCTCAGCACACTGCGGTAAGGTTTCCACACAGGACATAGATAAAAAGAAAAAAACAATCCCAGCTATTTTTTTTTCGCATTTGATCCTCAACTTTGAATAAACTTCATTACCTTTATGATTTTTAGCTATGCCGACCGAGCCAAGAACATCAAATGCAATGCTGTCATCAATGAGGATCCCAACAATAAGCTGGTGCGTGACCTGAAGGACGAAGTGGCCCGACTGAAGGAACTGCTCCGTGCCCAGGGTCTGGGAGACATCCTGGACAGTGAGTTTTATGCTATTACAGTAGGCCATATCTGCAGCCACACAGCTTCTACCTTCTCTCTTTTAAGGGTCTACAACAAACTGGCAGCGTTTTCTTTCTCCTTCACTGTCTCATTGCTTTCAACCATCCAACTTTGTTGCCATCGCAGTGCTTGTACCTGTGCCTAGTACAAAACTAAAAGACTTTTTAAACTGGTTTATTATGCCTCCTTTCAGAGTGAAATATATTATAAACATTTTTTTTACTGTGTATGATACTGAACACTAAATTTATAGAATATTAAGGTTGCATTGTGCACAGTCATATAATGAAAATTTATATTGCCCCATGTGGTTGATGAAACTGACAACACAAATGGTTGTTTAAAGCCACATTAAGTTATCGCACTTCATTTGCTGTACACAAGAGTAATGGCTCATAGCCTAGTCAATTAGAGACATAATACACCCATTAATAACTTCTAATATCTGAACTGATTAATAACCTGCCTACTTGCTAATGCCTGCTTAGATCATGCCTAATGACATGGCACTTAACAAGTCATTCCATGGCATTTCTTCTCATCCTCATTATTGTTCTCATGCAGCTCACTAAGAAATGTCTGTAACCTTTTCCTCCCATTCTACTGGTGCTGACCTCTGACCCTTCTCATCTCTTCCTGCTTCCCCTCAGTTGATCCTATGGGGGATGATTGCCCAGGAAGTGGAATCAAATGTGTGTATATGTGTGGTAGTCATGAATTGTCGTATCGCTAATTGCCCTATTAATAATAGCTAACATTGCTTATGCCCCCATTACCTTTTATATTAAATCTGCAACCAGCTTTGCATGTAAATGCCGGAAAAGCTAAAGCTTACTAGAAGGAGACTCAGAAATGCAAGGCTTCTGTAGCTGGCGAGGCTTAGCATGCCACCAAGTTAGCATGCTTTGCACTTGTGTTTTGTTATTTTTCAGAATGATGGGGGTGAGGCAGCTGTATGCAGCTAGTTGCAAATCCAACTGCATCACTAGTTTACTTTCCTTTAGAAACTTTTAGAATGGTTCCTCCCCACCCCCAGCACACCTGCATCATTTTCTTACCATGTCAGCCTTTGATTCACCTTCTCAAGCTTCTTTTCATGACAGTGGTCTTTCTGCTTTTTATTTTGTTTCCTTTTACTAACCTTCCGCTGCAGGTGACAGTGCTCAAAGCTTTAGAATGGCATTTCTCAGTTCTGCTCAGAGCTACAGACGGAAAGGTGCATGGTTTAAAATTTCTAACTAGTGGCTGCTTAGAGTAGTTGCTACTTACCAGACGTGTGTCTGTATACAGAGTCTACTAACTTGATATGTGACAATAGTTTGTATTAAATAGTGAGTGTGCCCTCTGCTGTATTCTCTAAAATCCCTCTCTCCTCCTGCCCTTTTGCGCTAATAACCAGTGTAAATGTTGCTTTATCTAATGTGTAAGGTAAAAGCATACGTTTTGCTGCTGTTATCCCACCATGAACTCAGTACTTGGATCTTGATGCATTCCCTATTTTTCTGGATTGTGATAAGCCTTTAAGGCCGTTGTCAGCTGCACATATTTTTATCTCTAAAATGTCAACAAATTTCAAATCATTTAAACTCTACTTTTATTGGCTTGCTTTTTTTGTTGTTATTGTTCTTAGAGGGCACAGTCTGTGTTACCTTGGTCCTTGAGGCCATTATATTGACATGAGCTGCCTGACCTTTACCGTGGCTGTGTGAGCACACGCGTGCAAGTGTGTGTGTGTGTGGTGAATTAAACTACTCGACTGCGAGCTGAACTTTGGCAGCATGTGTCAGCGACTCTCATCTGTCCTCCCTCTGGGCCTTCTTGCAGTCTCCATCTCTTTCCCATCCTGTAGTTGATAGGTTGATAGCAGTTTTCACACAGTTTGTCTTCATTCGCATTAAGAGTTCACAACAAAAGCAACAAAGTGACATCATCGTTTTCATTAGAATTGTACACACTAGAAATTAAGTGCTCAGAGTTAATTGCTCTGCACTGTAATTCGGGCCCACTTAAAAACAGCCCTTTGGAAACTCTCTAATAGAGTACAAGCTGAAATTGGATGAAATGTTCTCTCGGAGTAGAAGCAAGCATTAAACTACCTGGAGTGAAAACTGCTGCTCTCTGTACCTGACCATTATGATGGGTGTTTGTCTTAACCCTTTGACGTACAACGTGTGTCTTACATTGGTCTTCCCTCCCCTTTGTCCTTTCTCTTTCCCCATCTCTTTCTCTCCTCTCTCTGTCCTCTTATTTGGTATTTGGTTCCTCCATTTTACATGGTTTATTCCCCCTATCCTTTCCCCGGCCCTGTCCCACCTCTCTCTGTGTTGCACTATTTTTCTCTCTCCCTCTTTCTCTCCTGCTTTTGGCTCAGACCTCAAAGACATTCAGAACAATAAGCATAGATACTTGATAGCATCAGAGAACCAACGCCCTGGCCATTTCTCCACAGCCCCTATTGGTTCCCTGACAGCTTCACCATCCTCTGGCTCACTGAGCAGCCAGGTGGGACTTCAGTCGGTGACCAGCATCCAGGAGCGCATCATGTCCACCCCTGGAGGAGAGGAGGCTATTGAAAGACTCAAGGTAAAATTGGCATGTGTAGACTGCAGCAGTCTTCAAAGCAGTCAGTCAAAGTCCCACTGCTATCTGCCCTCTCTGATAAGACCCTCAGCTCTGGCTACTTTTATCTCTTGCTTAAGTCCCTTTTTTTACTCACTGGAAAAAAACTAGAACACTTAGTTTTTTTATTTTGCCATTCAAACGTACCCTCAGTAGAGCTAGAAGCTGCCTTATGTTGTGCTGTGTGGGGCAACGAGATGCAAGACATGTGTTGAAGGGTCAGTTTTGATAAAATCTGTGTATTGTTGCATATTATAATAATATCTGCATACGGTGATTGTTAATCATAATATATTCATTAATATCATATTGTTTGATTTAGACAGTACAGGAAAATGTCCATTTATCAAATATTTGAAAAAAATTATTCAAAGGATAATGGCTGTAGTATTTAGAGTTGAGATTAGATTTGATTTAGTTGTTAAGGCAGAGAGTACAAAAACTGAGACAATGAAATGCAGTTTGGCATCCAACCAGAAGTGCCAGAAAGGCAGTAATATATTATTGTAACTGTAGATGGTATATCTTTCCAAAATGTTGAAATACGTTCATAAACCTTGGTCTAAAAAAAAATCATACCAGTTTACAATCAGAGCAGTTTCACACAATGTAATATTTCTTCAATTTCTTTGGACGTTCATTTACTGTGAAGACGGCTGTTTAGTTTTGGCCCACACAGCCTTTAATCCAAACACGTTGAGCCCGTCAGACCTCATGTGGCCTCTGAGCATTTTAGATGTCTCACTCTGCTGATGAGGAACACATAGGATGGCAACAACCAACCATGAGGAGCTGCAGTTTCCATGGCAACCGTGGTCCCCAGTCTGTCTGTCATCCAATGACGTCAAGCACCGACGCAGATTCGGAGGAAATTGGACCAAAATAGATCGTGTCTTATTGGCTTTTTGCTTTAATAGTGAGGCGCATCATATTCACATCCTTTGTTCCTTAAAGGTGTAACAACTTAGTGTGTCAGAAACAAAGATTGCCTTTATCGTTATTTTTCTTAAAGCTGTCATCATTGCCAGTATTGCCAGTAACAATCATTATGATGCTAACTTTAGATGACTGTGTACACTGCATTATTAAACATTTACACTAGCAAAAAACACATTATATGTCATTATCCAGAATAGATATCGAAGTACCTCACTGGCTTTAGACGGAGAACAGAGGCCATAGATGAAGAACAGATGAAATATTACCCTGTTCCTCTGTCTGAAGTCGTTATCCCTGACTCAAAATTTTCCTTAAACAAGTCTATAACCATGACTAAGAAAGTCATTCGTCACTAATATAACAAATTTAATCCGATTAATCAAGACTGGGTGTGCCTATTCTTACCGAGCTTAACTACATTTCAACGGTTGTATTTTCCTCACACTTTGCTTTTGTTTTTCAGGAATCAGAAAAGATCATTGCTGAGCTCAATGAAACCTGGGAAGAGAAACTGCGAAAGACGGAGGCAATCCGCATGGAGAGGTCAGTATTGGCAACAATGCCTGCTCTTTTTCATCCCTGTCTCTCAAGGGTGTGTCCTATGTGTGCCTCCACCTAAGGCTGTCAGGATGACCACAATAATGACATACAGCACTATTGACAAGCCAACCACAGGCACCCACTGGCAAGCTACCTCATGTGATGTCACAGACATTACGTTCAGTCTTGTTTTTTAAGATGGAAACAATGGCAGCTGCGCTGGTCCTAAAACCCAATGTAACCTCACCAGTTTGGCAACATTTTGGCTTTCAATCAAATAAAAAAGGGAGAGCCAGCTGATTTAAACCAGACAATATGCAAAATCTATGTCCCAGAGTGTCTCAGCTGTAGTCTAGATGGATTATATTTAAAATGCAGAAATAATCTCTTTTGCTATTACACTTATGACTCTACATTCGTTTCCCTGCTCTGTGCCCTAAATTATAACCATTCCAGTCATTTTCACCAGTTTATATATCTTTAAAGCAGATAGCAATATGTTTTTGGCAGACAGTCACAATTTTATTGGCACCACAGACTCAGGAGGAGAGCAATTGTAGGTGAATAGTACAAGTAGGTACAGAGTTGAAACATTGTACTAAGACATTATCCTGCTGCTCTCATAAAGTACTTTGGGGAAAAAAGCCTAAATCACACCCTAAATCACAGCAGCAACAGCCCTGGCCTTCTCTTCATCTGTGTCCTGTCAGTGTGAGACAACCCCCCATAGCTCCATCTCTGTCTTTTCACCCCTCTATGCTGTTTGCCTCACTTTCTCCACCTATCAGTCTCATTTCCCCTGCACTCGTTCTGTTTCCCTTCCCTCCTCTGTCGTCACACTCTGCTGCACAAACACCCCTCTCACGGCCTTACGCCCCCTTTATCCACTCATCTGTGGCTGCAGACGTCAACGGTGTTACTGTCTGTCCACTGAGTCTCACTGGTGCCAATCTCTGCCTGCTGTCATGCCACAGATCACTTGCTGTAATGTTGTACGCCATCACTTCTCATCTTCTCATTTATCAACACAAAGGCTCTTCGCTGAAAATAAATATGCAGAGTTAAAGTGTATGCAACAGGCTGTTTGACCATGTCTTCCCACTTAATCTTTAATATTTTTTTCTGTGCTACAGGGAGGCCTTGCTCGCAGAGATGGGTGTGGCAATCCGTGAAGATGGAGGCACTTTGGGGGTCTTCTCTCCAAAAAAGGTAGAACAGACATGAGACACAAGCACAGACATTGATGACAGCAGACTGTATCAAGTTTCCCATGGGTACTGATGCACACCCTTCCACCGTTACTTTCTCACTTCTGTTTCCCATGTTATCTTTTCCATGAGGATCCTCCCTGTACTGTCACTGTATTTTCTCATCTGTTCACGTTTTTGTTTTGTCTTTCCACTCTTTATGTGCTTTCTTCACATACTCAGCTTAGCCATGAAATACCATTTGATGAGCAGTTTGATTGTTTTTCCACCAAGGTTTGTTTAATTGAAGTAGCAGAACTCTCCTGCACTAGATGTAGCCCCATAATGGAGATTAGTTAAGTCTTTAGTAGTGATTTAGCATGATAAATCTGCTAATTCCCACTTTCTTTCATGGTTACTGCACCTTTTGCACAAATCTGGATTTGATGTACTTCTGGTTGCATATTAACTTTTAACATACAGTTCAGTTTTCACCTCTATGTTTGATTGACAATAATATATATATGTATATGTATGAATTTTTAAATGTTAGCGTCATATTAAGATTTTATGAGTGATTCTGAATTTAAGCTTCTTTGAAGTTACAGTTAAGAATATAATACTGGGCTCAGAGTAGATTATTCAAAACTTTCCTTTAGCTGCTTAGCGCTGTCATCAGGCTTATTAAATTACATGCAATGGTACATTCCCTAAACTCTCCGTACCTCTCCAGCATCTTCCAGTAGAGGAAGTGCCATGTGGCAGCAACATGAAGGCCAGGCAATGTGCTAGTTTGACTGTGACATAGAAAGCTGTCGTTAGATCAGCAGTGGTTTCAGATACCTCTCTTTGAAATGAATCCTCCTTTAGGCATGTTTTGACCTCCCCCTCCTCCTCTGCTGTTAATTCATGTGTTTTATTTTTTTCCTTTTCCTCACATCCATTTGTCTTTTTTTTTCTCTTTTCACTCACTGCTGCTCCATGGGTTAGCATTTCATTGAGAAGCCTTGTGATCTTTATACAGACTTTAATGGGGTATTTTCCCCAAAAAAGGTTGGTGGCTTTGCAGAGTAGCTACTAGCATTGTTTGTAGCGTTACTGTGATGTGTCCGAATTTAGAAGTGTAGGCACATGTGGGCATTACTGTCCATGTTCTTGGGGGCTGTGTATCACCTATCACTGACAGGTCATTAGCAGTGTTTGATATGAAACTGTGCCCGGTGGATTAACATTTCTAGTATTGTATGCTTTGATAGCACTGAATATTAATGAAAGTAGCAAAACACTAGAAATGTTTTTGTTATAACCTGTCTCCCTCTTGTGTGTCATCTGTAGACTCCACACCTGGTTAACCTGAATGAGGATCCTCTCATGTCAGAGTGTCTGCTTTACTACATCAAAGACGGAATTACGAGGTAACGAAAACCTGAATGATGACATTGAAATGCTGCAGAGGATGTGGAAATGTTTGGAATTTCTCCCGGGCAGGGGTCTCTGAAAAAAATGTTTTTCTCTTTTGATGTTAAGCAAGAGGAACTTTCGGAGTCAGAGGAAGCTGGCTTAAAATCTGCTGTTGATCACAAAAAGTTTCACCATCTAAAGTTACTTTCCTCCCCTTTTTGTCCTTCTGGCCCCCTCAATAGACTATTCCTGTTGAGTATTTTGTTACATTTGTGCCTCCGGGGGACAATAATAGATAGTCACAATTACGGACAAAAGAAACTATAGTGCTTTAGAAGTGCTGCCTTCAAAAAGCAATTTAAATTCTACCACTGACTTTTTGTTGAAATTGCTGCCAATACAATGAAAGGGAAGTATTCAACCTCTCAAAATGGACTCTGTGATTGTTTCAGGGTGGGTCAGACTGATGCTGAAAGACGGCAGGACATTGTTTTAAGTGGTGCTCATATCAAGGAAGAGCATTGCATCTTCCGGAGCGAGAGGAATGCCAATGGAGATGGTGAGGCATCAGATTATGAGTTTGCTTGCTTGTGTTTGCTCTGACGTATGCAAGG
Source organism: Centropyge bicolor (assembly GCA_037975185.1). Classification (NCBI taxonomy): domain Eukaryota; kingdom Metazoa; phylum Chordata; class Actinopteri; family Pomacanthidae; genus Centropyge; species Centropyge bicolor. Next base: position 7,928,741 of record JBBMOC010000011.1, on the reverse strand, counting down.
GTGTGTTTGCATCCGAGTTATTGTGAATTAACTAGTTAATAGCAAGCACCATAATAATTTTTCTGGTCTCATTTAATGGCTGATACTTATAGCCCCTAAAAATATGCAAGAACAACGGTGGGTACTTTGTCAATAAATGAAATTAGTGTATAAATATAGACTGAGACTTTATCTTCTGTTAATGGAAAAATTGTGTTCTAAATGTCAGTTATCGCTTCATGCACTGGATGAGATATTTGTCCTTTTAAAACTGAATGATGATCAGTTTTTCCAGTATGAGTCACTGATTCATTGGTTGGTGTGTTTTTGCTGAAGTCATTGTCATGCTGGTGCCCTGTGAGGGATCAGAAACCTACGTCAACGGCAAGCGTGTTGAGGATGCAATCCAGCTTCGTTCAGGTCTGTACCTCATTTTTGTAAATAAAGCTGTAAATCAATATGTTTGTGTTATTACTCTACGCTGAAATGACATGACGGACTTCCTCAGAGTAACTAGAAATAATTGAGTCCATATCTTACCATCCTTCTTTCAGGTAACCGCATCATTATGGGAAAGAACCATGTATTCCGCTTCAACCATCCAGAGCAGGCCAGAGCTGAAAGAGAGAAGACGCCATCTGCCGAAACCCCGGTGGAGCCGGTGGATTGGACCTTTGCTCAGAGAGAGCTCCTGGAGAAGCAGGGCATTGACATGAAGCAGGAGATGGAGAAAAGGTATCCAGTCGATCCTGTCAGCTATATTTAAATGCATTTCTAATAGTGATAATGATCCGATTTGTTTCAAATATAGATTGTAAAGTATATCATGAATTTTGTGGTGTATTTCACACTATGTTTTACTCATTTATTTAGGCTCACTGAGATGGAAATCTTGTACAAAAAGGAGAAGGAAGAAGCAGACCAACTTCTGGAGCAACAGCGACTGGTGAGTTCAAATAAGCTGGAATTTAATCAAACCCACTTTGTGAATTTTATGGCCTCAGTCTGTTTTCTTTAATTATCAAGTTAGTTGTAACTGCAGAGTGGGTTTAATAGATATTGAGTCATAACTTACATGATTCTATAATTAAAGGCAGCTTGAGAGATTCAGTTAGTTTGTGATATTTTGTGTGATTTTCAGTGAAATGTAATTCAGGATATCTGTTTTAAGTGGAATTCAAAGTTAAAGCATGGATTTTCTATGGTCAATTACAATTGGAAAGCTAGTTTTTGTTGTTTGCATTTGGTCAATTTTTATCTGACTAGTACTAATTCTCACTCTGAGCTCTGACACTTTTGAGATGTGTGTGTGTGTGTGTGCGTATCTGAGTGAATGGCACTTTTACTCTCGGCGCATGTCTGTTCCTCTTGCATGGAAGTTTTTCTGGTTTTGGGACAGATGAGCTTTTACTCGCCTTCCTCTTGAGTTTTAACTGATTTTTCTGTAGCAATTTGATTGAGTGAGAATTAGATTGTAAAGCTTTCCCCTTTCCAAATTCCTGTTTTCACTTTTCTTGTGTCTTCTATAGTGGATCTGAATCTTGCAAAACAGCAACTTAGAGCTAAAGTTGATTTGATATTAAGATCAAAATTCCTTTAAAACTGATTGAATACTATTGAAACATATTGCCTTATTTTGATAATGCATTGCTGCTTTTGCATGGTTCATGTTAATAGCATGTTTTCTTAACTCCTTCAGTATTGGTTCTGGACTAAGTTTCAGTGTTTGCTGTTGAGCTGGTCAACTTTGAAGTGGCTGTTGATTTGCTTGGATTAGATTTCTACTCTAGTTTTCTTGCTCTGTTTTGTCCTGAGTTTCATCTCTTCAATGCAGTTGCTGACATGTACAATGCATTGTGATAACAAAAAAAAAATCCTGCTGTAGTTTTTTGACAGATAGTGACAATGTGGTTTCTCATTGACTTCTTTGGCTACCTCTGTTTGCTAGCCTTAGCTGGCATCTGTGTAGCACACTGAGGGCACGGCTCAACAACACAGTTATCACTGCTTACAGTTGAATCAGCAAATCTGACTTCTTCCATACTTTGGTGGTTTTATGTGCAGAGCTACAGGCATAGGTTTCAGGCTCCCAACATGTCCAATTCTAGCCATAGATACAGTATCATACACAAGACCTGAATTCTCTGTACCAAATGGTTGTGATCTGTAATGTACTTTGTCTACAAAAAATGAGAAACTGCATTTTTTTCCCAACTAACATCTTTCTTGTAGTGGATTAACACTTACCCTCACTTTCGCCTCTCCTCTCTCTACTGGCTTTCTGATCAACTGCAAGAACACTCTGTCCTCTAACTCACCGCTAATACTAAAGCCACTCAAACCCGCTGGACTAAAGGGAGAAAGCTCCAAAATCCATCTACATGCATGCCACTGTAGCATGTGTTGGGATCCAGCTTTCAAATCACAAAATTTTCAATTAAGAAGAGGAATATCACAAAACAATACAGAAGTGCTCCAATCAGCAACTATCCTCCATTGATATTTCTTTTCTAATCATGATAGACATGCTTTACCTTTACTTTTAATATCAATATGCAACATTGGGAACAATACTGTAAAAACTGATATCCCCATCTCTGAGATGTGTAAAGGCTTATGAAGGTTTTAAGAAAAGACATTACTCATATCCATATTGCCATTTCACTAGAGAAAAGGAAAGACCAACTAACAAGAAAGTCAATGGAAGCCACTGTTTGTTGGATTTTCATTTGTATTTGTATCTTTATTTTGAACATAATTCTGGGAATGTGCATAATTCTGGGAACTGCATGTTGCCATACATCTTGTACAGTAATGATGTATGCGTAATATTAGATAACATTAATACAATGTAATAGTCATCTTTGGTAAATATCAGAAATCTTAAAATTCTGAAACGCAAAATTCTGTGTAAGCTTAAGTGTTATATTCTGATTTAACTTCGACTTTACTCATGGTTGAAGTTCCCATGTTGCATATTCATACCTTTTATTCATTCTTTTTTAAAAAGCCATCCTTTCATCCTCTCTTTGATTTCCCATTTTAATTTCTCCTTTTTTGGGAACCATTTTGGTTTGTTTCCTGTGTTGTTTTCTTAAGGATGGAGACTCTGATAGTGGGGATGACTCTGATAAGAGGTCTTGTGAAGAGAGCTGGAGACTGATCACTTCCTTGAGGGAAAAGCTGCCCCCCAGCAAGCTACAAACCATAGTGAAAAAGTGTGGATTACCCAGCAGTGGAAAGAGAAGAGAGCCAGTAAAAATGTACCAGATCCCTCAGCGGCGCCGCATCACCAAGGACTCCAAGTGGGTGACCATCTCTGACCTGAAGATCCAGGCAGTCAAAGAAATCTGCTACGAAGTGGCGCTCAATGACTTCCGCCATACACGGCAGGAAATAGAGGCCCTGGCCATTGTCAAGATGAAGGAGCTTTGTGCAAGCTACAGCAAGAAGGACCCCAACGAGCGGGACTCGTGGAGGGCAGTGGCTCGGGATGTTTGGGACACTGTCGGGGTTGGTGATGAGCGCATTGAGGATGTCATTACCAACGGGTCTCGACCAGGGCCGGCTGTTATGGATGACCTAAAGGTGCACATTGATAAACTTGAGGACATCTTGCAAGAGGTGAAGAAACAAAATAACATGAAGGATGAGGAGATCCGTGCCCTAAGGAACAAAATGGTTAAAATGGAAAAGGTCCTTCCACTAATCACCCCAGAGGGCCAAGAAAAGCCTCCGACCGTAGTCACTCCTACTAGCGCTGCTGTAGTTCCAAGCCCCCTAGAGGGAAAACCTCCTGTTCCTACAAAGCCTGATGGAGAGGATGTAGATTCACAAACTGTCCAAAGTGCAGGAGATGACTCGACCCTAAAGCGAGGAGGCCAAATGCGCTGGATGCGTCAAGAGCAGTTACGCTTAAAGAACCTTCAGCAGCAAGAGATCTCCAAGCAGCTCCGCCGCAATACTGGACCACATCGCTTTATACCCCCAGAAGACCGCAAGCTACGCTTCCCTTTCAAAAGTAACCCTAAGCACCGCAACTCATGGAGCCCCGGTACTCATATCATAATAACAGATGAGCAGGTCATTGAGCTAAAGGTTCCTAAAGAAGCTGTAGAGGAAGAAGAGGGAGAAATCCAGGCTGAAGAAGGAGTACAGTCTAGAGAACAGATGGCTGCCTCAGTTGTCCAAGTCTCTCCCCCATTGCCAAGCCCGTATGTCCAGCGCAGGAGCAAAGACTTGGAGCAAGGTTTAAGCCAGGGTCACAGACATAACTATAGGAATAACCAACATCAGCAGCCCCACGAACGAGTCCGCAGCAACTCCTTTAATCACCGCCAGCGGCCCTCTGGCTCCATGGAGTCACTGCAGCAGTCTGAGAACAACAGGAGGCACACGCAGGCTTTCTACCAGCCCCGCCACCATCAGAACCAGCCAGCACATCCCCAGCCACACCATCAACAACAGCCTTGCCATTATAATAACACCATGTATACAGATGGCAGATTCAATGGCTACCAGCAGTACCACCACACTGACCACGCCAACCACCCAGTCAACTTTCAGGCACCACCGCGGATGCGCAGGCAAATGTCTGCTCCTAATCTAAAAGCCAGCAGAGAGACGACAGTCTGAGTGGGACTTGTGGAACGAGGAACTAGTTTGATATACTTTTAGTAGGCAAACACATTACAGATCACAACAGCTCATCAAACAGCTAAAACTGACTGTGACATTTGCACTTGATCACTGTGTCATTGGTTGACCCAAAAGTATTGTATGTATTATAAAAAGACATTTTATCATCGTCATCATAATATATGCCATTTTATCAGTTTTTTGCTGCATTGTGTGCACTGTCATCAATTGCATTGGGAGAGCTGTCATAAGGAATTGAAGCCAACAGATGATAAAGGGACTGTTTTTTTGTTGTCGTTTTTTTCTTCGGAAGAGCATTGCCGTGCCTACTCTGTTCATTTTTCAGCATGTGTGACAATTCATCAATCATGCTTTGATTTGCCAAAATTATCTTCATGGATGAATCTCTGAGTTTACATCTGTGCCATTTTAGTATTGAGTTTTCGTGAATGTTTTTAACCACAACAGTATGAACACATTGAAGTGTCTAATTTTAATTAAGACTTTTGCTGTTGTTGTAGCCCAGAAAAAGAACTGAAAAACACCCTATATTTATTCCTTTCAATTTACCATGTGACTGAATGGATGGAAGAATCACTTCTCTTTGCAATTTCACATTTTGTGTTGTACCTCGTAAAACATGTGTCTGTCGTAAATCATCATTGGCCTAGATCTGGAATCAACAGACCAGTATGATCGATTATGGAATAACTTGATGCACTAGTCAGTTGTGTGACTGCCTTTTAAATAGACTGAAATAGTGGACAAAAAAGTGCCTTTTTATGCACTAACTATATTAATCCTGCTGTGCATTTAAACATGTTTCCCTTCTTTTTAATTCAGTGCTCATGCACAAGGGTGCAGCTAACATTTACAATGGAAACCTCACAGCTTGCCTAACTAAACTAACTTTTTAGCAATAACACACTGATTTATTCAAATTCTTAGTAAGCCACTCGATCACTTAATCCCAAACTTATGACTTTCTTTTTGACTAATTTCAAATATGTAACTGCCACCTACTTGTATTTCAGTATTTTGCGCTTCTTCAACTCAAAGATATGTTTAACTAGTTAAGACACACATTTTAATGTTAAATATCCCTTACAAACTACCCTGATTTTATTATTGATATATTTTTCTCCAGGGTGATTTAATTAATGAATCTGTCTCATTCCTGGAGTTTACTAAAGACCCTATCAAATATATAAATCAGTTTGCTGAAATGCTTGAAGATTTTAGCAAAGTTTCACTGTTAACCAGTCCAGCATGTTCAAAAATAATCTCCCTTCTCTTCCTGTATGAACCACACATCCTGAGCTGAGATCTGTCTTAATATCACATTTGTGGTTCACTAAGTAAGCACAGAGTTGACTGTGTTTTGAATGGACGGCCTACAGAGTGTTGTCACGGTTCCCAAAGACTCGCCTTAAAAATGTTGGAGGGAGGACATGGACTTTAGCTCTTTGCATAATGTAATTCAGAGAGAACTGTCCATGTCAAATGAGATTTTGAGGACCGCCTCAGTTTAGCTGCATCAAATGCCACACATTCACACAACCTGGACAGATCTATCAGGGCGATGGTCAATGAAATCACTTGTCCTTGTCAGTTTCTTTGCCTCTGTGCTTTAGCTGTTTCTTATTTGAGTTAGCAGCAAGTCCGCCTGTCAATCTGTCTTTGCCTTGCTGCGTTCGTAGCTTTAAAACAACCCAATAATTATTACATTTTAATACCAGATGGCCTTCTAATCATTTTCGAGAAATGGTGACACTCAGCAGCGTGAGAGAGACCTTTGAGGACTATCAAAAACTGAATGATGAAATGATTTTCTGTGTTTTATACTATTAGTTTCGACAGTATATATTCTGCATTACTATGCTGTAACAAGAACCAAATGATATAATGACATATGCAAGTCTAGTCTCTTCACCCTACACCTCATGTCTTTGACTATCTTTGCATGCAATAGCTTACATTTCTTCATGCCTAATAAACGCTCCATTAACAAATGTTATTTAATGTATGCACTGGTGGTGCTGATGGCGACCGGGTAAGCTGGAAAGTATACAACATCAAATGGACATTGTACTGTTCTATTGAAATATACTTATATGTCAGTGTTCAGGTCTCAATTCAAGGTGTCTGTCGAGTGTTGTACGTCTGCTTTTTGAATCTGCAATATCAAGCGCCTCATTGTGGCTGTGTACCAAGTTGTGTTGCTCTTTAATCAAGCACTTTGTGCAAACATACAGTAAATATGTGAACAAATGTGTTCACAGGTTTAAGAAAGTATATACTGAATCCCTGTGTTGCTGGAGGTTTATTTTCAAAGTATGACTGAAATAAAATGACATGCTCCAAGTGCAGTTATTTGTTATATATGGATGGTATTTGTTTTTCCACTGCCAGTAATCAAGTTAAGGGACAGAATCAGGTGAGACACATGAGACATTGTACAACAACTCAGGTCAAGTTAGTTACTGTAATTAATACAGGTTTACAGTAAAGTAGTTAACCTAAGTAGTTGCAAAAATTTGTATTATTAGCTCTTTGTTATTACTGTAATAATGTCATACTACATCAGGACATTATCCCAAATATACTTGCAATATGGGAGGGATTTGGTGACATTTGCATTATTCTATTAACACAACTTCAGGCATTAAAGTTAGTCCTTGCCATCTGTAAACTTCCATCAGAATTTAAATATTCATGTTTTGAAAGTGCTCCAAATGCTACATTCATGTGGTGCATTATGGTACTTATTGTGTTACAGTAGTAGCGTCAAGTCAAAACATGCTTATTGGATTTCCAAAGGCTGTTTGAATGGAGAGAATTCAGCTTTTAGTTTGTTGGTAGGAATTCAACAGGGAGGAGGTTAATGACATGAAAAGGCTGCATTGTCTTCCCAGAAGACACTGAACAAACAGGATGAGGTCATCGGGACCACAGCCTGTCCTGCTCTGATGATGGTGGCGCCCCTCATTGGATTACAGTTGACTCAGCTTCTACCAGCACCTCTCGTCTTGTACTACAGCCTTTTCTCTCAGAATATAAGCTGATATTTCGTTTTTTCATGAAGTTTTATTTCTAGGACACTGTGCACTAATGTCAGGGGAAAAAAGTCTCTTCAAAAGTTGAAAGTTTGTCATTCATTGCATTAGCTTAAGAACTGCACAACACAAGTTATCATATTATTTTTCTGCTTTTTTGATTTTTATGTCCTTTGTATTTTTATGGATAGGAAATGTGATTATTAATATTGTGTTTTCAAGTAGTCGTAACTTTCACTGCTAACATTTTACATACATTAGATACAATATATGAAAACACCTTAATATGTAGTGTTATGATACAAATCTGGAAACATACAGTTTAAGGAAAAACTGCAACATTCTTGTGTACATCTCATCAAACCCACTTTCATGTCACATTACTTACACATTCAGTTTCATGTATCAGTTCATCATTTGGGCCAGTAACCATAGTCTTCAGTACTTGTCTTTAACGTAGAAATAAAACTCGGGTAGTGTTATGGAATTTCAGAGAGCATAATATTGTGCATTCTGGGTTGAAATGTGGTGCGGATGGCTCGCTGAGCTCACCTGTTGTTGCGGCTGATGGACAGTTGTCCATGTCCTCTTCCCTGTGTGTTGGTGTGCAGGTGTACGAGAGCAAATTGCAGGAACTTCAGAAACAGGTGGAGACAATTTCCCTGGTAGCTGAGACCCCTGATGAAGAGGAGCTGGAGGAGGAGGAGGAAGAGGAAGGTGTGTACTGTAAATCTTCTGCCCAGCGGATATTTCTGTACTTCCTGCATTTAAGCACAAAAATGTATATAAATATGCACTGTATGTTTTCTTCCACATTTTCTGTCCAGAGCCCAAACTACTGGGATGTGCGTATAGTATTTTCTGTTTTATAATCAAAAGAATGTCAACTTCATTCAGATTAATTAAAATGTGTTACTATCACCATACTAATTATTCATTCAGGGTCAAACTAGTCCATTCGTAATATATCCTCTAATTCCCTTGGAATAAAACACTACTAATAATAGAAAACATTTTACTTGAAGTCTAAAGGACCATGCATCTATTTTTTCATGTTTAAGCCCATCAACTACAAATTGCCTATAATTTACTGGTGACAATGTTCCAAGCAAGCAGCCTTTCAACATAAATGTATTGTCCAAACAGCTGCTGGTTTCCATTGTTCTCGGTGAGATGTATAGTCCGCCACAGTAAACATTTTGACTCCTTGAGTGACACATTTTGACTAAAGACGAACAAATAAGCTTTTTGTCTGTGATGGATTGGATTGATAATATTGTCCAATTTTATTCCTGTGTGTATAAACATTATTGACTTCACCTTTAACAGCATCAGAAAGATTAACTTGGACTTAATATGCATTTCGAGTGGTGATATAATATTTAGTCAAAATCAAACTATTCACTGGAATACAGCTGTTTATCAAGTTGAGAGCAACAGCAGGTTCAATCCTCTGTTTTGAATTTTAGTGATGAGGCGAAACTTTTCTTTGCATTTGGATGACAGGCTGTGGCTTTATTCAAGAAACAACACATCATCCACATTTGCTCTCTGCTCGTCTTCCGGGTCCTAAAGCAGTTGAGAATTTAATGCTTTTCTGCAGCTGACTCTGTAAATTCTGTCCTTGTAGGTCCCTGAACACATCATAGCCAAAAGGTTTTGAGCAGAGTCACTGCTTGCAAGAAATATTGACTTAAAATAAAGTTGACAGCATAGTCCCCATGATGGATCACCTACAATTGCAGGCAGTAATGTAAAGTACACTAGATTTGTGGTTGGGCTGAAACAAGTAAAACTGGTATGGTCCTTTTTGGTTTTATGTGCATGCATTTTTATGTGTGAACGTTTGTTAACATCAACTCTTCATCCTGTCTCCTTGCAGTGCCGTGGACTCAGCACGAGTTTGAGCTGGCTCAGTGGGCCTTCAGGAAGTGGCGGTACCATCAGTTCACCTCTCTCCGTGACCAGCTGTGGGGAAACGCTGTCTACCTGAAGGAGGCCAATGCTATTAGTGTAGAGTTAAAGAAGAAAGTAAGCAAAAACTTTTTTTCTTTCCCCCTCAAATGTAGTTGCATTAGTTGCAGTAGCATTTGTTGAAGACAGGTCTTCCAACTTCAGGAGTAAAGAAAAAAATCATGAACTTGATTTATGAAGCAGAAAACAAAGAGTTTTCCAGTATCCTACTCGCCTGGCTGCCTCATGTTCAGAGGTGAATCACCCATCTGGTTCTGGGATGGTCGACTGTGAAGCCAGATGACGGCATGGTGACGTCATGATGGGCGCCACATAATTGATCAAGATTTCCATTCAGCCTGTGATGCTGGTGATTTATTTAACAAGGCACTCAACTTGTATGTTTTTAGATAATGCAGAAGGCAGCCCTTTAAATCACCCAGAGCTGGGTGTTGACTCGCTGTCACAGAGAGAAATTAAATTGGTTATGAATCAAAAGCTGGTCTGTCACTGTTTCCATCAGGAGACTAGTGTGATTTATATTCTTGTCCACTTCCAGGTGCTACATGATTGATACTGGAGATGGGTCGTCTGTCACAAAGACATTTTTAGATTTCACAATTTATTTATCTTTGGCTTTCTGTCTGTAATATATGTCCAGTGTTGTTAATTGGTTTAGCATTTTGCCCCCTGAGAATGCTGGAAAGAGACACAATCGAGGGTTATATAGATTTATTTGACCTCTCAACCTTGGTATACCTGCAGTAAAATATAACCACACCAGAAAAGATATCGAGGCACAAAAAGTACCTGATCCATCAAATCTGAATGGATTCTAATGCTTGTTTTTTTTGTTGTTGTTTTTCTTGACGTCTCTCCTTTTATTCTTTCCGCTGCATTTTCAGGTCCAGTTCCAGTTTGTGTTGCTAACAGACACACTGTACTCTCCACTGCCCCCTGAGCTTCTGTCACCGGAGCCAGAGAAAGAGCGCGACTCCAGGCCTTTCCCCCGCACCGTGGTGGCTGTAGAGGTTCAGGACCTGAAGAATGGAGCCACACACTACTGGTCCCTGGATAAACTCAAGTAATGCCCACACCACAGCTTAAACTTATTCTGGTTTTAGTTAGATTTGTTAATGTTTTCTCAATTAGCCTACTGTCTGAAAATTTCTCACAAATAGAACAACAAAAAAAAATACATTAATGAGACTGACATCTGTACATCCAGCAGCATCCCTTCCTCCCGGCCATTACGTGAGCCGTATATTCTCTTGCTGCTTCTCATTAATGTTAAGTGCACTCTGTCGTCATTTGCAGGCAGAGGCTGGACCAGATGAGAGAGATGTATGACCGTGCTGGAGAAATGGCCTCTGCGAACCAGGAGGATGGCGAAGGCTCTCTGACAGGAAATGATCCCTTCTATGACCGCTTCCATTGGTTTAAGCTTGTGGGGAGGTATGTATCAGAACTATGGAAATAACACATACAATACTGCATTATGTTAAAATAAATAATAACCAAGTAACCTTTTTGAATACTCTGTGTTGTGCTGGTTGTGGCCTGTTTGAATGAAATAGCAGGTTTTGTTTTTGTGGTTAAATAATTTGATATGGCTTCACTCAGGCAGCTTTTGTGATCCATTTATTTAAAATGGGTCTGTGCATTTACTTCCATTCCATTTTTCATTTTCATGGTCAAATTCTGTGAAACATATCTAATTTTTATATTTGAGTCATGTGTATAAATGGTCTCACATGTTTTGGATTTAATCATTTACGTCTGTTATTTTGTCACTCATCATAAATCTTTGTATCTTTTTGTTGGTATCATTTTTATAATTTCATGTTACATTTATGATTTTATTTTGTGCTTTTTATTTCATTTCATTCCTTTGTATATTTATTCATTTTATTGACATCACATTTTTGACTTGTTTTTCTCATAAATTCTGTCATTTTCATTTATCCATTGTGTCATTCTGATGTGTCTGTTGCCATTTTCATGTTGACATTCCTTCCAGCTGATGCAGAAGCTTGTAAACAACCTAGTGGATTTGGATAAAGTAGAAAATTTGCAGCATTTTGTATTTTATCCTCGTTCAGCCAGCGAACATTAGAAGATTTATATGTTAATCCTTTTAAAATGGCATTTCATTTTGGTATAGAATAGTCATGTCTCTATAAACTGCTTTGACATTTAGCAGCTTGTAATACCTGCTCTTTATGGAATGAATCCCTCTTTGTATTTATAACAGCCTCAAAGTAGATGTACTAGGAAACATTCTTTCTCGGTTGAAATAAGCAGGTGCCATCTTTACCAATTAATGTACAGCTGCTGGTGGTGATCACTGTGCTAAAAACGTCTTTTATATGTTAGTTAGTGATTTTATGTTATTTGTTGTAGGAAGCTACCTGATACCATTTGTAAGAAAACAATGCCAAAATGAAACATCACATCTAAGCCATACTTAATGTGGCCTGTTTAATGCTTCTATTACCCCATTGCTACCTTTCCTGGGTTCTTGCCACTCTTCCCAAACTACCAACCCTCCCAGCTCCCCCATCTTCCATGGTTGTGTGAACGAGCGCCTGGCTGACCGCACGCCTTCTCCCACCTTCTCCACCACCGATTCCGAGATCACCGAGCTGGCGGATGAGCGTCAGAGCGAGATGTCTGATTTAATTGACGATGAGGCGTTTGTGGACGACACCAGCTCGGATGCCGGCACTGAGGAGGGCTCAGACATCTTCAGTGACGGCCAGGACCCCTTCTACGACCGCTCCCCCTGGTTCATCCTGGTGGGAAGGTTGGTGACCGGCAGTGGTGTTCCACGTCCTCCATACACAAGCTGGGGTGGATGCTGGCTTGGTTTAGTGTAGTTTATATGTAATTACACAGATGTAGAGCAAAGTTAAACAAAGGAGGGAAGAAATAAACACTAGTTACCATAGGTGAGAAAACACAATCATAGACATACTGAAAGTAGAGAGATCTTAAAGCAGCAGCATACAAGATATAAGAGATCATTTTATGTTTTATCTTTATTATTCTGGTATCTTGCAAGCAGATTCTTAAAAATCTGAGCAAACGCTGTCGCCATATGACTTATTAATTATCAGTAAAGCCCTCCTTGGTGAAAAGAATAATTTCAGAATCAGATGTATTCACAGCAGCTTTGCAGAGATAAATTGGACCAGTTCTGGATTTAATGTGATTAGTCATACTTCTGTGCTCACAGGCCTGCTTTTGTATGACTTACTTTTAATTTAAACTCTAAAATTGAAAAGCCGCCATCCTTTTCTCTCCACATCCTCCCAGCGTGATGTCTCATCCCCTGCCACCATCACTGCGCTGACTGCATTAACTCCCGTCTGTGTGTCAAGCACATGTATTTGCTGTGTCTAAGTTAATTAGCTGTCTGTCATTTCATTATTTTATTTTTTTTATTACAAGCCTTGTTTTAATATTTTGTTTGTTTTATTTATTACATTACATAAACACATTTGTTTTTATAACCTCATTTGTATTAACATTGCTCTTGGGATGTATTGTAGATAATATTAATTCACTGGTAATCATACTTACTCGTGTTTGTTTTCATTTATTGTCAAGATGAAATAATAAGCTGCAGCAGCATTTGAAATCACAGCACGCGTTTTACCGAGACTGTGGCGTCAGCGCTGTAAACATCATAGCCTACTAATAAACAGCGTGCGCCAGCCTCAGAATAAGATGACAGATCAATGCAGGCTCTGAGCCAGCCAGACGCTGAAAACAGCCGTCGCTCAGCTCCCTTCTTCGCTGTGACTTCAGAGATTTCACAGATTGATCTCTCCGCTCCGCCTTGGCCTTGAGTCTGCAAAAGGATGGAGAGGAGGAGGGGAGGGGCGACGGAGAAAAAGAGTATGCCACCGGGGGTGCAGCGAAACAAATCAAGTCCTATAAAACAAAATGTCAGCGAATGTGTGAGTGAGAGCCTAACATAGCCATAAGACCACACAATAAACCACTCTTTACAGCTTTTACTGCTGCATCCCAGGCGACCCGTCATCACCCTGTCACACAGTTTAAAAATAGAGTAGATGGTTTCAACTCTGATTTCAGTGTCCTGGAGCTTGTATGATTTTATGTCTGTTTGTTTTTTTTCTTTTTTCTTTTGGTTGTGCTTGTTCCTTAACAAAATTGTCACTAATATTTTACTTCATGTTATCGTCGCCATTAATATGTGCTAAATACTGAATGAATTATAAGATGTTTAAATCATTGAAAAGACATATTAGTCAGTCTGTAGATAACATAGAGCTCTCAGAAAATTGTCTCAATGTGATTACTGAATTATTGGATTATCTATCTTGCTTTCAGTCGGCTTGATTAGTAGCAACAGATAACATGGCAGTTACTTAACAAAACCCTGCACCAGAATCAGATTTTCATATTTCGCTTCTCCTTTTTTCCTCCCAGAGCATTCGTGTACCTGAGCAACCTGCTGTACCCTGTGCCCCTGGTGCACCGTGTTGCCATCGTTACAGAGAAGGGCGAGGTGCGCGGCTTCCTGCGTGTGGGGGTCCAGGCTATAGCTGGTGAGTAATTAATGAGATTCTCTAATAAGCAAGACTGTCGAGATCTTCAGGCGCAGGTTGTAGCTGATCACTCATTTGTGTGGTATCATCTGTGGGAAACAGACTGTTCAGCTTATATTTGTCTGAGGAATAATGTGGTTGTTATGTGTAGTGGAGCAGTTAAAATCATACTTAATGCACCTTACTGTGTATCAATGCAATGGCATTTTATTTGTGTCACACTCTGGAAACCAATATATATTTTACTCAAACCAAATAAGTAGATAAATGCATGGGTATAATTTTGATATCAGCGTGAAAACATTTTGAAGAGCCTTCCAAAGAGAAAATTCCCTTCCCTTCGATTCTCTGTGGATTCCTTTTGATGTGCTTTGACAATTTTAGTCGGCTGTGTCTGTGATAGAGCCTGATAAGAGGATGGTTTGTCTCTGTGCAGCTGACGAGGAGGCTCCAGACTACGGGTCAGGAGTTAGACAGTCAGGGACCGCCAAGATCTCCTTTGATGATGAGTACTTCAAAAAGGTAAGCCACAAGTCAGATGAAAGTACTTTCAAACTTGAAAACGCGCCTTCGTCTTCTGTGGGTGACAGAGAGTGGGTGTATAATATTTGGGTTTAAACATGAAGTCGGCAGAGGAAATTCTGTTTTCTTGGAGTAACTTTTATATATTTTGTGAAAAGAAGTATACATATGAAATAGCAAAGATTGTTTTAGTACAGAAAAGCATTCACACAGGTGGAGGTTTGTTTCCTTTTCTCTCTCCCAGCTATATGCTAATGCCTTCCTCCTTCTACCTCTTGCATCTGTCTCCTTTTTTTTTGTCCAATCAGAATGACTTTCCCTCCACCGTTATGACCCGCTCCGGCATGTCCCTGGAAGAGCTGCGCATTGTGGAGGGTCAGGGTCAGAGTTCGGAGGTCATCACACCCTCCGAGGAGCTCAACAGAATCAATGACATGGGTACGGCTGCTAGACCTTCACCTCTCCACTCGTAAATTTCGACCTCTCCTCCCAGTGGGAAACACACTTGGCAGATGGTCCTGTTGAATGCAAAGGAGGACTTCACATGTATAGTTATGGAAATAAGAGTGATGCAGTTTTTCTTACTTTGTGAAGGAATGTGTGCAAAGGCTATTTGATGACTGAGTTTTTTCAGCTCGGTAATATCCAGAAATTAGTCTAGAGCTTAAAGTTCATATGCAGATTACACAAAGCATGATCGCAGGTAATTTTCGAAGAACTCACAGCACAAATCCTCCTAACCTTCCCCTGTGGCTTTCTTCAGACCTCAAGCTGGGTAACATCGCAGACACCAAGCTGAGTCTTGGTGACGGTCTGGCAGGTCAGCTGGAGGTTGGCAGCATCTTCACCTTCCGTGTTACAGTGCTGCAGGCCAACGGCATCCCGCCTGAGTACGCAGATATCTTCTGCCAATTCAAGTGAGTCCACAATCCTCAAAAGTGGAGTCTGTGGTAATTCAGCTGTACAGTTGTATGTATCCGATGTGGTGTCTTATATCTAACTGTAAAGATAGAGTAGTAATATTGTCAATGGAGTAATGACTCCATATATTAAAATCAAGACTGTTTTCAAAGGTTAAGCTGTGAAAACAGAGAGAAACATATGTGTAGCATTAAGATTCTAACAAAAAACATATTTACACAAAATATTTTGATTTGTTAGATTTAAAAATTATTTGATTTCACTAATCAAAGCAAAGTAAATAAGATGATTGATACAGCTTCATCTTTGAAATAAATGTCTTTTATACCATAAGAGAATATTTAGATTTTAAGGAAACGCCCTCCTATTATTTATAGTAAATGTAACACACTGACACTCATTTGTTTATGTCTTTAGTTTCCTGCATCGTCACGACGAGGCTTTTTCCACTGAGCCTCTGAAGAACACTGGCAAAGGAGCTCCTCTGGGCTTTTACCACGTACAGAATGTGAGTGCACACACACACACACACACACAAATATATACACACAAGCTATACTTCAACAGCTTGATGTTAATTCATTTTGACAACATCTTTTTTCCTTTTCAGATCTCGGTTGAGGTCACAGAGTCCTTTATTGAGTACATCAAGAGCAAGCCCATCGTGTTTGAAGTGTTTGGCCACTACCAGCAGCACCCACTGCATCTTCATGGCCAGGACCTGATCAGGTTGGTGGAGTTAATAAAGAAATGTTTCTGTGGAAATGCATCATTACTTCCAAGATGTTTTTCTTTAATGCAGTAATAATTCATATTTGATAGACCAGATAGATTTGGTCAGACTTTTCTGGTTGGTTACTGTATTTTAAGTTGGTTGTACATTTATTTTAACAGTCCTCCAACACCATCAAGGAAATACTATCCTATTCCCATGCCTCTGTCTAAACCAGGTAAGGATTTTACCGTAACTACGATATGTTCTCTGCCTGTCATTTTCATTTCTGCACATTTCTCTTCTTCGTTATGGTTATATCAGCATGCCTCATATTTCCTTCCAATTTTCTTTCATTTCTCGCTTCCTCTGGACTTTTTTTTTTGTCTCTTATTCAATCGCTCTCCCACCACCCATAATCCTCTTACCCCACTCCGCCCTCCCTCTTCCACATCTCCGTTTTTCACACATCCCCTCCAATCTTTCTCACCATTCATACAATAATGTGCACTGAAACCTCAGACCACACCCGTAAGATAGAGTTGGTCCGCTACCTGATGAGCGGCTACGTGAACGGCAAAGTGCTGGACACGCTGTCTGAGCACGCCAACGCCCTGGCCTCCTCTGCCGTGGCCAGTCTGGAGGACGATGCTGATCAGCTCTCTCACTTCCCGTTCCTCCCGGTGCCCAGTGACCCTGTGCTAACTGTGCCCAGGCACCATGGTTGGTACAGCGGACACTGTAGTAGCCAGCAGACCAGGCATTAGATGCACCTGTGTTGTAGTCATTAGCCTTGTGCTGTGCTTTGCTCCTGTGGTGCTTTGTGACTGCAGGCTGTAGCATGATAGAGCGCTGCAGTGCTTATGTGTGCTGCACCTCGCTGCAGGTCTATTTAGGTCCAGTCAGCTCAGTCCAACTCTCCCCGTGTCGCTTGCGAACTGGCCTGAGCTGACACCTTCAGGTAAATCTGCTGCATACGCCCAATCTTAAGCCAAATAATAAAATGAGGATTTATCATAATCGTTCAAGATCACTGACGTGGCTTTCACAGCATAAATCAGAATCCAGGGACTTAAGTCTTTATAGGTTCAGCTGCAGTCCAATTACGGTAGTTTTCATGTGAAATAATGCTCATTTCAACACAAATGAATGTTGCCGTGTGCCTCAGAGATTAGTCCGTTTCAACAGGAACGTAATCCTTATGTGTCAGACAGCAGGGTGCTGTCAGTGGTGGTGTAATCTGTGATTTAGCTCCTCATAGGCTCTCAGTACGTGTAACTGTTGGGTTTCAATATCATGTGTTGTATTACCTGTTATATCTCCAGCTTGCAGTAACAATTGGCTTTATGATTAACACATCCTATACAGCATATGTACCTTGGCTGGTGGCTCTGTGTCCAAGGTTGGCAGCGTGTTCACATCACAAATCCAGCCTCCATTTGTTAATCCAATAATGCAGTTAATGTCTATCCATTATTTTCATGAGTTCCCAATGAAATTAATGAAAATTACATATTATAATATCCGGTCTGTGTGTGTGTGTCAGTTCCAGCTACCAAGTTGAACACCATCACCAAGTCCAACCTGGGTCAGTGCGTCAGCAAGTACGACCTGCTGGTGTGGTTTGAGATCAGCGAGCTGGAGCCCACTGGAGAGTGAGTGTCTGCACATGCAGTATATATTCACAAACAGCAGCAAATATTAAGTACTCAAATATTTTATCTTCTTCATCTGCCATTTTAATATGACGTTGTGAGATCTCAAATTTATTTGAAAGTGTTCTTACTAATACTAAAAACAAAAGCAATACTTTAATCTTCCAAAAAGGCACAAATAACATAATAATGTAAGGGAGATATGAAAACGATTAAGTCAGAGTAAAAAGATGAAGAATGTATAGAGTCAAACACAGAACCCCTAGTCGCTAGACATCACAATGTTTCAGAATCGGCTGGATATAAGCCAAGGCCACAAACAAGTCCTCAGAATAGGCCAGAGAGTGTGATCATCTAAGGGTTCTACTGTGGCATATTTTGGCAGCATATAAACAGTAAGATGTAGTGTGTAGATAAGTGTAGACTCAAATTGTAAATATTTTAGTTTTGAATATAATTCATCAAATCCCCTTAAAGAATAGCATGAGATGTGTTGTTTGAAGTGTGACTTCCCTCCCTCCTCAGGTACATCCCAGCTGTAGTGGATCACAGCGGAGGGCTGCCCTGCCACGGCACCTACCTCCTGCACCAGGTACTGAAGATCTACACAATTCCAACCAACATCATATTTTCATTCTCGTAAAGCATTAACTAAGTTTTCTTTTTAAGAAACATTTGGAGGCTTAATTTTGCTCCAGCTGTGTCTGCTCTGATCCTAAGCTTCTGTCATGTGTGCTGCAGGGGATCCAGCGGAGGATCACGGTGACTCTCATCCACGAGAAGGGAAGCGAGCTCCACTGGAAGGACGTTCGCGAGCTGGTCGTGGGTGAGTAGTCTTCCCTCAGAGATTAACTAGTTCTACCTTTCTGCTGGAAACAAGCACCAGAGACACAAAACTCAGGTTGTTGGTACTTCCTCATTCACACACTGACACTGAGTCATTGTCTCAAAGGAAGCTTAGTTTGCGAAAAAATTTGCACTCAGTCTTGATTCCAGTCTGCAGAGTTGTGTATGTTACGCCTCAGGCTGCCTCCCTCTTTAAGCAGTTTATACTGTAGCTGTAGCTGATGGGCGAAATAATTACATTTCACGTTTCATCCTTTCAGCTGCTGACACTCTTATCCAGAGAGGCTCATATGTAAGCAGGCATTTGTTTGGAGTCTCTCTGCTGGACCATGTGACAATATGGCAGTTAAACTAAACTCTGAGTTTCTATATTAGGCAATTATGTTCCATTTGGAAAAGTCATTGTAGCTCTTGTGATGACGAGATGTTGACGTGCTGTGCTGTTCTTTCTCCCGCCAGGTCGCATCAGGAACAAGGCTGAGGTGGACGATAGCGCTGCAGATGCCGTCCTGTCCCTCAACATCATTTCTGCCAAGAACATCAAATCCTCCCACAACTCCAACAGGTAGCTGAAATGCTGAAAAAGTCTCTTTGTTAAATCCAGCTGAACTTGATGAACAGCATATATTCAGTAGACACAACATGTCAAGGTATATATTCACTGATTTATTTGTACTACATGAAGGTTTGCTAACACAGCAAATGTCAATTCATTTTTTTTGTCATGAATTATTGTTACATGTTGTAGTCGATTTCTTTTTTCTTAAAACCTGTTTCAGAACGCTATCAGGCAATATCTGTGTATGTGTGCTTGTCTTTATATTTGGTGAAGTCAGAGTGGAATCATTGCATGACCATTTCCATTTTCACTGCTGTTAATTTTCCTGTTAATTTGCTCCATTGTCTCTGTTGCCTGACTCTCTGTGCTTCTCTCTTTTTTGTCTGTGCACTCTCTTTTTTCCTCCTGCTGCGGCTGGACTCTTGATTGTGCTCAGGCTTTCTATTGATAAGGATATTGATAGGTACCAGTGACCAGAGAACATAAGGCTCCTTCTGTGAAAGACCTTTATGCTTCTCTTTAGATCGATAGATTCATAGAAATAAGATCTCCCCTTTTTGTGTTTTTTTGTCGGCATGTTGCATTCGGTCTGCCTTTATTTCCATCAATATTTTGCCTCTGAGAAGAAAAAAAAACAAATTCTCCTCCATATTATTTATGGACAAATAAAGGCAACCTTACATGCAAATGCAACCTCTCTTTTTTGTATTAGTTTGTCTCATGGTATGTTGATGTTGTGTGAAATCAGATTCCAAATGAATGCTTTCCTCTCAGCTGTTATTCACTGTGAGGCACCAACAGGGCAGCTCTGGCTCTCAGTCTGTGGGTAAGAGCGCCCCCTGCTGCCAGGACCAGTATAAGAACCCCTAAAGCAGTCATTTTAGAAAGCAGGTGGACACGGATCTATCAAACAATGTGCTGTAAAATAACAGTAGATTCATGTATTCCTCTTATATATATCTGTACAGGTCTCTATCTTTATCATATCTATATAACACATGAACCCTATATATTTTGCTTGCCTTCATTTCTGTGCGCCACCTGCCACCAGCTCGCTGCACTCGGCACATTCCCGACACTCTTGTTAACAACTACTGTGGCTCCAGATCACGTAGTCTCTCACCTTGGTGTGCTTCCTCGCATCTTGTCACGTCTGGGGATAAGTGTGAGGGTCGCTTCAATCACTGCACAGTGTCTCCCCGTGGTTGGATCACTGCTGCTGTTTCAACACAAATCCTACAAACTCTTGTTTGTAAAGCACTGACTAGGACTTTATAGTTAGTTCATTTGTAATTTTATTGACCTGACTGAGGATTCTTTCGTGTTCCCCTTCAGGACTTTCTACCGTTTCGAGGCAGTGTGGGACAGCTCCCTGCACAACTCCCTCCTGCTCAACCGAGTCACTCCGTATGGAGAGAAGATCTACATGACCCTGTCTGCATATCTGGAGGTCAGTCATTGCTCTTCTGTGGCTACACACGTTTTATCCCTGTGGATGTCAACACAGCTGACACACTCACTATGTCTCGTCCTCACAGCTGGACCATTGCATCCAGCCTGCTATCATTACCAAAGATATCTGCATGGTCTTCTACTCCCGAGATGCAAAGATCTCCCCTCCCCGTTCCCTCAGGAACCTCTTTGGGAGCGGATACTCCAAAACCCCTGACTGGTAAGACTTCTGTCACCCAAATTAAAAAGAGTTGGATCATGTTATTTTCACACAGTTTACATAAATAGAATCTCCTCTGCTTCATTGTAGTAATCGGGTCACTGGCATCTACGAGCTGAGCTTGTGCAAGATGTCTGACACTGGAAGTCCAGGTGAGAAGACTGGAGATCTGTTTTAAGACAAGCTGGCGGTTTAGCTTTGAGCTTTGTATTAACGAGTGCTTTTGTCCTGAGCAGGGATGCAGCGGAGGAGGAGGAAGGTCCTGGACACATCGGTGGCTTATGTGCGGGGAGAGGAGAACCTGGCCGGCTGGAGGCCCAGAGGAGACAGTCTCATCGTGGAGCACCAGTGGGAGCTGGAGAAAATGGAGCAGCTTCATGAGGTGGGTCTTTGAAAACCACATTCACCTGCAATCCTTCAACCTGCAATGCAAAGTTTTAAAGATTATCCCACAAGAAATGTGTGTTTAATCCTTCCTGCGTCCTTTGTCTAGGTGGAGAAGACCCGTCACCTGCTCCTGCTGAGGGAGAAGCTTGGAGATGCAGCTCCTGTGGGACCGGCTCCCACCACCAAGTCCCTGAGCGAGATTCTGTCCCCCAGCATGAGCTCGGGCAGCCTGTCCACCTCCACCTCCATCTCCTCTCAGATCTCCAGCACCACCTTCGAAAGCGCCATCACGCCCAGTGAGAGCAGCGGCTACGACTCCGCCGACATCGAGAGCCTGGTGGATCGTGAGAAGGAGCTGGCGACTAAGGTGAGAGCGAATTCAGTATAACAGGATACTGGTGGTAGTGATTTACTCTTTGCTGTCAGCAGCTGCTTCTCCTCCTCTGCTGTGAATAATCTCATCATTGCTGTCTTGTAGTGCCTGCGCCTCCTGACACACACCTTCAACAGTGAATATAACCAAGTGGTCAACAGTATCAGTGACTGCAAGGTGAGTAATGATACCTAAGAAAGTATTAACTTTATATCATAAATTTCACTTTTGTCACATTCTCTCATATAAAGTCCACTCAGTTTTATTGAATGTGTAGGTGGGTCTCACAACGTTCTAAAAGTTTATGTGTGAACAGTGTCTGGTTTAGTTTCATCTCAGTGCTCATAGTCTGTAGCAAATGGACAAGTGACTCCTAAATTAAATCAACTATTTGTCACCTAATAGTTAACTTCAATATCAGCAGTGCACCCTCCAAGTCTTTAATTATCTATCGCAGTTTCTCTTGGAAACATAAAACAGTTTGTTCAGCAAATATTTTTGCTCTTTTTCTCCTTAGCTGTCTGACATTTCGCCAATGGGACGTGACCCATCAGTGACCAGCTTCAGCAGTGCCACTCTCACCCCCTCCTCCACCTGCCCCTCGCTGTCTGACTCCCGTTGTAGCTCCATGGACCAGAAGTAAAACTTCAATTCATATATTACAAATTATATAACTCTCTATGAGTGTTTAAAATGTCACAAGTGGTGCCAGGCTTACTTTCATACTCAAAACATGTTTCATGTGTGTAAGTTATAGGTAGCTTCTCACTGTGATGCTAACCTATAGTGCTTTGTTCCTAAGGACCCCAGAGAACAGCTCCCGTGCCTCCAGTCCTTCCTGCTCGGATTATGAAAACTTCCCGATGGTTCCCACTCTGGAGACGTCCTACCTAGCACGGGCTGGAAAGAACGAGTTCCTCAACTTGGTGCCTGATATTGAAGAAATGAGGCCAGGGTGAGTGCTGACATGTTCGCTCTTTTGCTGTTATTTCTGTCTCTTGTTTCTTTTCATTTTAATGTGCAGTGATGCAGTTTAAAAATAGTCAATATAAGATGCATCAGACAAAAGCTGATAATCCTGTTTTCTAATCCAAGCGGAAATTATGTGAATTGATTGAACTGCTGAACCATGGGTTCTTTGAACTGGAAGCGAAAAGGATTTTCTTATGCAGAAGATGAGGAACATTTGATTTTTTTACTGATCTGTTTCTGCTCCTTTTCAGATCGGTAGTCTCAAAGAAAGGATTCCTAAGCTTCATGGAGCCGCGCTCCAACTCGTGGGTGAAGCACTTTGTGGTCGTGCGTCGGCCCTACGTCTTTATCTACAACAGCGACAAGGACCCGGTGGAGCGAGGTGTCCTCAACCTCTCCACTGCACAGGTGGAATACAGTGAAGACCAGCAGGCCATGCTCAAGGTAGAGTTTCAGGCCAACAAACATGTTCCTGTTCATCTAGTTTGCAGTCACTTACAAAGGGTTGAATAACTGAAGATTCACACTGTGTCAGATTCTGGATATTCTGTCTTTGACAATAACAACATTCAGAAACTCTTTGTTCTCCTTTAGCAACCTAAAGGCTGGTGTGTGCACTTAATAAACAGAATAGCCCAATGACTTGTGCAGTTTGACAAATATTATATGTTTCCTTTTCAGACTCCCAACACGTTTGCTGTGTGCACAAAACATCGAGGAATCCTCCTGCAGGCCAACAACGAGAAAGACATGAACGACTGGCTCTACGCTTTTAACCCTCTGCTAGCAGGAACGATAAGGTACACACACACGTCTCTCACACTGACAGAAGCTCTGCATTCTACACAAACGACATTCTCACCTCATGGCTACATAAAAATCCTGTTCCCACAGATCTAAGCTGGCGAGGAGGCGCAGTGGCCTAATGAAGAACTGAGTGAGTGGAGCAGCACACGGGAAACCACAGCTTCCATTCTTTCTGGGAAGCCTTTGAACATACCAAGTGTTAACACTTATTAATCATTGTGATTCTTGACGGTTTTCTCTTGTAAGTAGACTTTGTGGCTTAAGTCTCCTTTCATGCGACTAAAAGTTTCAGTTCCAGAGGAATTTGCCTCCCCCTCTCCCTCCAGCAACCCTCTGCCAACTTCGCTTTCCTTCTCTCTATTTCTCTTCCCTTCCTCCTCCTCCTCAGCTTTTTGTGTTTTCGTTTTTATGACAATGTTTGGGTCTAATTTTGTTCCGCTTTGTTGTCATTCCCTAACTCCCTAACTAGTAGCATGTTGTAATAGTCTACTTGTGTGTGCACGATTCTTCAGAAACTGTTCTTTCAGGCCACTAATTTTTCAGTTTGCCAATCATCTGTAAAAAAAAATTGTCTCTATCAGTGTTATTTGTCTCCAGAGCAGAGTTTTATTATTATGATTATTTTTTAATATGCCCGCATGATAACTGCAGCAGTCCTCAGGAGAAAACCAGTTTTGCTTACCCAAAAAAAAAGCCAATCAGATAACGTAGAGTTTAAACCATGAGGGGAAAATAAGTATCTCCATGTGACGCATCAGTTTATGTTGTGCTACAGAAAGCAAGGCTACTTCAAGATCTATTGCTGCTAATGAATTCATAGGTTTTATGTCTCTTCCTGAGATTCGCTTCAAGCCGCTGCCTCGGCCTTTAGAAACAAAATGTTAAGTCTGAAAAATTTCTCCCGACTCAGTCAGACATGAGGGCAGCGCTGGGTTTCCTCTGTCATCCATGTGACACTTAGATCCCACTCCTCAGTCCGTGTACATACACCAAGTCCAACCCCCGATAGTGCCGTCAGTCAGTGAGTGATTTGCATTTGTGTCAACATCGAAAAACACATGCTAAATGAAGAAACATGCAAAAATATATGACGATTATTTCATATCCGAGCAGCGAAAACGTGACGATGGATTGTTCCTGCAGGAGTGGATACTTTGTCCCTTTTGATTTCATCTCAAGATAAAAACAAAAAACAGGGTTTCAAGGAGAGGAGGAAGAGGAAGACGGACATGATTTGTACATACTGTCTGTTCTGGGATCAGCGCGGTAGTTAACTCTCATTTAAGACATTCCTCTCAGCTCCTCTTGCTCTAAGCAGTTTTTTTCTTACACTAACATGTCGAGCCTCAGACCTCAAGAGAGCCTCAATATTAGCTGATATTTTGTTTAACCATCACGTACGTGTGATACTGAAGACAAACCAGAACATGGTGAAATGGGGAAGGAAGATGAATGAAGTTGCTTTAGCCTCGATGCCAGTAGTTAATTGATGAAGCTGCTAGCACACAGCCTGCAGGACAGATGATAGTCTCGACTCCCCTCGCTGTCATGATAGTGAAGTACTTCCTGTTCAGCAGCACCGCACGTTACCATGTGTTCATTTTTCTTTTGAGTTCTTGAATTCAAACCTCTTAACTCATTTAACTTTCACTGGATTGACTTTTTATATTATTATTATCATTATTATTAACATTGTTTTTTCTATTATGCTTTTAATCATTCCATCGGGAAGTTTTATATGAAATGTAACAGAGGGCATTTATCTCTTAATTTCTAACTATTGGTGTTTAACCTTATTTTGCACATTAACACATATCTATAGCAAGACAAGGGCAGATCACACGTGTTGAGTCCAAGATTATTTGTGAGTATCAGGAACACTGTTGAGAGCACATATCAAGGCTACACTGGATAGCTGTTTCTCAGAATAAGGGTTACTATAAAGAAAGAAGTGATATTTAAGGGACGACATATAGTCAAAGGTTTTATTTCTGATATTGTTTATGAAAATATTTGCTCTGTAAATCGTACAGCTGCTACATTTGGATCCTGGTAAATTATATTTTTGGCGCCTCTGTCTCAACAAACGGTACGACTGGGATGAGCGCAGATGGGCTTTAAAAACTCTGGCCAACCAACCAGCAGTATGCCTACTGTATCATATGAAGGGGACATTAGGGTTAAACGTGTTGAAACAGAGGTAGCCACTGCCTGTTACAAGAATTAGTGGCATTATTGGTGACATATCCTCATTGTTTGCTGATGTTAACAGACAACGTTTGCCTCAGAAGTCAGAAACTTGCAGGACGTCACTTTCCTCAGGTCAATCAACCTGTTGGGTCAGAGATACAAAAACCTGCTGAATTGCTTCTGAGAAAATGTCTTGACAGACGACAAACCAGAACATGTCAAAAGTAATAATGAAAAACAAAACATCTATGCACTGATGAAGGCTCAAAGTGCAATGTACCTCGCATTAACCTCAGCGTCCTCCGCGCGTGTGTGTGAGATACAAACCGATGGGTCAGAGCAAACATTTTCACTTCAGTGACTAATTTGCAGAGGTATATTATTTTGAATTGTGTATTTATTGTTTGCAATGTACATATTAGTTTGCAGCTCTTTGCACATATCAATAAAAGGTTCAACTAACTGATCAAATAAACGTCTGTGCGGTTTAGTTGTTCTACTCAGAATGAACCAAAATGATGGTGTGGCAGCCTCTTCCAGTCTGAGCTGGGCGAGAGCGTTGAATGTACTATGAAGATGTGTGTTTTTCCATCATTAAAAAAAAAGGATTTAAAAAGAGAACTAAAATGTAACCCATCTTGAGGTGAGTTACATTAGTGCTTCCTCTTTATCAGAAAGCGGTTTGAGTGGAAGTCTGCTTTTGATTTGAAGAATATTTACTCACTACTCATGTTAGCCAGCCACTTGAAGTCATAACAAAATAAAAGTGGTTTTTAACTCATTTTATTTTTTTCTAATATCAGGGAATATAATACAAAGTAGCTAGTGACATCTAAAATGACAGTATACTATTGTTGTGCTGGTGTCTTTCTTCACCTCAACACTTCTTCTTTTTTTCTTCCATTGATGCCTTTCAAACAAAACTAGCCATGATATTTTCCATCTTCCCCTCTGACAATTAATATCAGTTAACTGCGTTCCCTTTGGATTTGTTCACCAAAAGAGAAAAAAAAACAACAAACCATGACATTAACACTGTACATTATTTGTCAGACTGGTTTCATTTTCATACTTATTTTGTAAATATCTGTGTTGTATGGAGCTTGAATTAAAATGTAAATATGTTTACTGTATTTGTAATAATTATAATCCATTCGCTGTATAGCATAGATGTGTCATGCAGATATCCTAATTCTGTGTATGGTAATCTTGCACCATTGAACTGTTTAGTGAATGAGGCAACAATAAAAGTGCAAACTGTGCATTAGCAGAACAAGCGCCGCCTGTTTGTCTTCTCCTTTGTGCAGCTTGACTCCATCTCTACGTGCTTTTACATGTTACAACTTCATGACACTTGTTTGCTGCAGAAGCACTGAGAAACAATAGATGTTAGGAATGGAAAACAAAATCCTCATGGCAAGTGATTATTTTTTGTGAACATCACTTAATTTGGTTTTTAAACAGACATGACAACCAGGGTGGAATAAGAAACTTAAATAATTCATATCTAGACAATGAGTTCTTAGTTTAAAATTTTAAGAAAACATTTTGATTTAACGCATGTGTGTATGTTAGCATCTCAAAAATTAGACTTAGAGTCAGGATTTTGTTTTTCGATCTTTCTTAGTCACTTTTACTTATCCTTTTTATAATTAAAATTATGACTTAATATTTTATTCAAGTCAAAATGTTTACTTAGTATTATTATTATTAGTATTTGCAATGAGTATTTTTACTTTGATCTTCCCCTACTTTACATTTTTTAATTTGAAGTGTTTGTATTTTTTTTTTTTAAACCCATTGATTTTCTACTGTGAAACCCTGGGCTCAGTCTATAGTACAGACTTGTGCACTTAAATAGAGGTTTTGTTGCAAGGGGGGGAATCATTATGCAATTTTAATCTGGATTCACCACTTCCTCCCCCCTGCCTCTGATGCAAGTAAAGACTTTCTGACATTAACCTTGTCTGAATCATTTACCTGTGATCTGACACAGATTTCCAGCAATTAGTAGAAGAAACTGTTTCATTACCATTTCTTACCTTTCTTAAATAAAAGTACAGAAGTATTTTAAGAAAACTCTATTTCAAGCATCAGAAGTGTAAATACTGATTCTGTTGCAATCTGTCTCCTGTGACTAATAAGATAAGATAATGTGTTATCTTATTATGTTATTATATGACATTATTACAACGATAATATTAATGCATTAATGTGTAAGTAGTATTTAACTATGATGGCGAGTATTAAAACATTCTCTCTGAAATGGTGAAGTACTCAAATTTATACTTCAGTAGATTCCACCTATTTAATTTATTGACTACCTGCTTGTCCTGAATTGAAAAAAAAAAAATCACCCATTCATGTGGGTGTGTGCTGACGTATACTGAGTGACAGCCAGTGAAGCTAGTCGGAAACCGGATAACTCTGCTCAGGTTTCTGGACCAATGAGAATTCGCGAACGCTATGGCTTCAGCTTGCTGAACATCGTCTGATTGGTAGACGCTGTACGTGGGCGAACGTGAGTCTGAGCTTGTCTCGTCACGCCGGGACGGAACAAGGAAGTAAAAAAGGAGGCGAAGTGAAGTGGTTGGTGTGTGAGCCCGACTGTCATTTGAACACTGTAACTTCACGGTTCATCTACCCGCTGAACAACATGGCTCAGTAAGTTCACCAATAACCTTTGACTTTTTTAAACAGTTGATAAAGTTGCAGCTGATTCATGTGGTTAAATCGTTGTGGACTTTGTCGTCGTTTTTTTCTAGTTTGCTGAGAGAAAGTCTTGATGAGTTAGTGAACGGAGCTGTTAGCTTGTTAGCTGACAAGCTTTAGTGTTTAGGAGAAATAAATGTGACATTTAGTGTGGAAATTAAAAAGCATAATTGACGTGGTGGTTAATAGGAGTTGACAGCTTTAAAATCACATGTGGCTTCATGTGTTTGCGATTTTTAAACCCATGTTTTTATTTCCTGTTAATGCAAGAGGACGCATTGAGTTCAAGATATATTATAAAAAAAAGATATAACAATGTAAGTGATGGCGGACAGTTGTTGATGTTCAGAGCCCTTTAGTAAATGTGATCATTTCTCTTCCCCTCTCAGAGTAGACATTGCACTCATTGGTTTGGCTGTCATGGGCCAGAACCTCATCATGAACATGAACGACCATGGCTTCGTGGTAAGATAAAGACTTTCTTTCCACAATTAATGGCAGCATAACTTGTCTTTTATTTCACCCAGTAGTCACCAAACCTCTCCAACAGGTCTGCGCCTACAACCGAACCGTGTCCAAGGTGCACGAGTTCCTGAAGAATGAGGCGAAGGGCTCCAAGGTGATTGGAGCAGAGTCTCTGGAGGACATGGTGTCCAAGCTGAAGAAGCCCAGGAGGATCATCCTGCTGGTCAAGGCTGGACAGGCTGTGGATGACTTCATCGACAAACTGGTTAGTAGTTTGCGCCATGTTTTAAATCGGGTGTGGAAAATGGGTTCCTACAGAGTTAAATCATTTGGCTTTGTGCTGCATTTGTTTCCTCCTCAGGTTCCTCTTCTCGAGGCTGGAGATATCATTATCGACGGTGGCAATTCTGAATACAAAGACACAACTGTAAGTCGTAGAGAATCACTGGTAAGCAACAAATCTTTCTTTCTCTTTGAGGATCTTCTCACGGTGTGTTCTGTGTTTCTGTCATCCAGCGGCGGTGTAAGACTCTGACAGAGAAAGGCTTGCTGTTTGTTGGCAGCGGAGTCAGTGGTGGAGAGGAAGGGGCACGTTATGGACCCTCACTCATGCCGGGAGGAAATCAAGATGCCTGGTGAGTGTTGGCAAGCTGTGTGTTGCACTTTATAATTCCTAACGCTTTCAGCTGCACGCTAGATGTTGAACGTGGAGCAGACACAGGCTAAAACAAATAGTTACTAATGATAAAGTTGGTCATTATTTGGGACTTCGGACATGTTACAACAGTGAATATCCTCATTTTCAGAAGATGATTCAATTTAAACACTTGCTGGTTTTTTTTGTTTTTTTTTAAAGGCCATACATAAAAGACATCTTTCAGAGCATCGCTGCCAAGGTTGGAACAGGAGAACCTTGTTGTGACTGGGTGAGTGGGATTTAATTTGTGTCGTCTATGTGATGTTGACTAAAGCCAGTGGTTGTAGAAGTTGATTTAATGTCATCTCACAATAATCTGACTGGCTTGCTTTGGCAGGTCGGAGACGAGGGTGCAGGGCATTTTGTGAAAATGGTCCATAATGGCATTGAGTATGGTGACATGCAGCTGATTTGTGAGGCCTATCATCTGATGAAGGATGTTCTGGGTATGGACCACGATGAGATGGCACAGGTGAGCTGCATGATGTCATCTTCATTAATATTTATTTGTGTGACGCCTGTATGATTCTAGTTCTGTATAATCAAAGGGAAGAAAACTGTGGCTGACTATATTTCATCACAATCAGGCTTTTGACAGCTGGAACAAGACAGAGCTGGACTCCTTCCTGATCGAGATCACGGCAAACATCCTTAAATACAGGGACTCTGATGGTACACACCTTTTGCCCAAGATCCGCGACAGCGCTGGACAGAAAGGCACAGGGAAGTGGACGGCCATTTCTTCCCTTGAGTACGGCACACCTGTCACTTTGATCGGTAAGAGGAAGAAAGGAGGCTGTAGACCAGGAAGTATCTGGTTTCCTACTCTCTCCTTCCATTGCTGGCTGCTTTCAGGAAACTACTTGTCATGATGACATGGCAAAATGTATAATGTCACATGTTGAGATTTCAACATGGCTTGAACAAGTTAAAGGGCCGTAGGCATCATGATCAGACTTGTTTTGCTAATGTTTAGCTTTGCCAGTTAGCTGACACACAGTGTGGCCAGTGAGCTTCTTTCAGCAAGCATGGTTGATATGTGGCTCCCACTAAGAAGATTGAAGGCTTTTCTAGTAGCCTGCTCATCTCAAGTGACATAAGGAGGATTTGTTATACTCTCTGTGGCTTTGGGCTTTGCTCTGACTGTATGATAGTCTGTTTCATAAACAGCTACAGACAACATGGAGGTCAGGAAGCACAATTAATAATCCAGGACAAAGGGTGTCATCATGTCAGCTCTGCAAGAGTATGTAGCTGATGTTATAATGATACCTGATAGACTGTCAGTAAGAGTTCAGTCATGCAGATATTTTGTACCAAAAACTTTCCTGTCACCAAATCCCTGCAACTATTATTCAGATTAGATTTTCAAAAAATAATGTGTTTCCTCAATCCCTGTCAGTGCTGTACATGTTGTGATAGACAGAGATAGAGGCAGTACAAAAGGCTTCATTGTGTGAGGGCTGAGCAGGCCGACAGGCTGGTACAGTGTGCATGGCTGGAGTCTGCCCCCAACATTCCTCACTGTGATAGTTCGCTCACCGGACACATTTTGTGTCTCACCGTCTGTGGATTGCATCACTTATGCTCACTGTATTTTGCAAGTCGTGCTTACCCAACAGTTTTTCCTCTTATCTTGATACAGCTGCAAAGTAATTATGATGTTGAATGTGGCTAATGCCAATCCTTTTTTTATTTTAATATAGTAGTGGCAAGCCCTGCTTATACAACAATATTATCACTACTGCTGAGTCATGCTGATGTGATGCCTGGGCATTGTCTTTATGTTAGCACGGTGTGTCTGTGGCGTGGCACAGTATAATCTTTGTAATCATATGTTATGGTTTTAGGTAATCTAAGTGACTCCTCTGTTTTTGCGTGACGTGTGCAGGGGCCTAACCTTGTTGTCCCTCTCTCCTCCTGTCTCCTCCACTCTCCCTCTCTCTATCTCTCACTGTGTTTCAGGGGAGGCTGTCTTTGCCAGATGTCTGTCCTCTCTAAAGGATGAGAGAGTGGAGGCCAGTCGCAGCCTTTCAGGGCCACAGGGGGTTAAATTCAGTGGTGACAAGGCCGCCTTCCTGGAGGACATCAGAAAGGTACAACACACTCATCTGCCAAGGAAGAGTTTTACTAAAACTAATGCAGTCTAATACAACAATCCCGAATAAGTTCTATCCTAATCAAGGTTATAATGTTCAGTTTTCGTTTAGTTTTTTTATATATGAATTTAAAATGTACCTTTTTTTTATAGTGACTCCATTAACTTCTAATTGTTACTATATCAGAAACAACTGATTAATTTTTCTCTCTTCAGGCTCTCTATGCCTCCAAGATCATTTCCTACGCGCAGGGCTTCATGCTGCTGCGGCAAGCAGCCAAAGAGTTCGACTGGTCCCTCAACTATGGCGCCATCGCTCTGATGTGGAGAGGAGGCTGCATCATCCGAAGGTACTTTTAACCTCGCATGCCCTCATATTGGCGAGTTTGCCTCCCTTGCTGCCTTGTGCAAGTTGATGTCAACAGGCAGCTTTCACACTGATGGTGAAAACTGTGGCTTGGCAGAGTAAAAGAGAGAAGTTCTTGAGAAAGGAAGAAGAATAAAATGGAGAAGTTTTGATGTAATTCACTCTGTAAGATTTTAGAAATGCTTTTAATTTTAACTGTAGGACAAGGATAAGTCATCAGTAAGTCTTAATGTAGTGTCATAATGTGTAATGCTGGAATGAGAACTCTAGATGAAAGCAAATGTGAATCCTGAGAAATCAGTGTGAGCGAAGGATGTGGAAATATGGTTGCGACATTGGTTTGCTTTGTGTAATCTGGCAAGGACATTACATAAACCTAAATCAAATATAACATTCAGTATGACTTGCAGTGTCTAGCCACCACTCCACCTGTTCATGGTGGCAAGGGCGTTGTGCTTGTTTGACTGGATTATGGTGTTTGTAAAATGCAGTTTACAATTATCCAATGAAAATAACACTGCCCTCTCCCCTCCACACCAGTGTCTTCCTGGGTAAAATCAAAGAGGCGTTTGACAGGGACGCTGGGCTGCAGAACCTGCTGCTGGACTCTTTCTTCAGTCATGCTGTGCAGGACTGTCAGGTATGAGGAAGTGTGTGTCCAAAGACCAAACTGCAATACCCACATTGACAAAGACACAAACAACCAGTTATTTCCTCTTTTACAAAGAACAGAAACTGACCCCATGAAGACCTCTTGTTCTTGGCTTCACAGGAACACAGCCATATTAACAACAAATGAATAAGTGCTCCATGAACGAAATAAAACATTTATTGCTGCTTAATCTCTTTGTTTAGGACTCATGGCGTCGAACAGTCAGCACTGGAGTCCAGCATGGCATCCCTATGCCCTGCTTCACCACAGCTCTGTCCTTCTATGACGGGTACAGGCATGAACAGCTGCCAGCAAACCTCCTTCAGGTAAGACAATGGTAGATAGTGCAGAGCCTACTGAGCACTGGACCGAGTGTCAAGCAGATTACAAAGATCACATGTAGTGTGTTGTGTGTCTGTGTCGGGATGTAAGACCCTGACAGTATACAGTGTGTGACTCCTTCCCTCATCTGTCTTTGGACCTGGCCCAGCATATAAATACAGAGTGGAAACTATTTGTCAGTTTATCACACATAGAAATCTAAACTATTACTGCTTTTAAATAAGAGGATTTGTTGCTTTGTGTTTTTTTTATATATTGTTGATTGACTACTGATTTCTCAGTATTTACATTAATCATTAGTTGCATTTCTATTTGGAAGTGAAATTGGACTGAGATTGTTTATGTTGTGTTTCGTCTCTTAGGCCCAGAGGGATTACTTCGGAGCCCACACATATGAACTGCTGTCGAACCCTGGTCATTTCATCCACACCAACTGGACGGGCCATGGAGGGAATGTCTCCTCTTCATCCTACAATGCTTAAGGAGTTTGTCTTCACATCACTGAAAAACAACATAGAAGGCCATGGGTGAGGGAAGTTTATCCATTAGAGAAGGAGACATGTTACACATTCCAGCTTTATACACATGCCTGAATATTTGAGAGCCACCCACCCAAACAATGACCTTAATCCAACTCTTTGCTCCCCTCAAAGACGTGTTGTTGCAATTTTATTTATAAAGAAGTGGAATCCTAGATTATGTGTTTTTGGTGTAGCGACCCAGTCACAAAAGGTGGAGCAAAAAAGTGTTGACTCCATCTGGATGCTGTTGATATTGGCTGGCTATCAGGCTAACGTTCACCTGTCATGTTGGGCCCAGGGTTCACCGTGTTAACACTGGATTAAGGTGAACCGTTGCACTGCACTGTATTAGGCTAAATAAAGATTTCAATCCCTTTATAATTAGCTTGTATGGTCCTTACTCCTTGGCTGCTGTAAACAGGATTGAGATGTGCTTGTGTGTAGCACTAAATTAGGAAACAAGTGACATAAGTTGGCTACTATATAAACAAGGTCTTCAGTCTGAAAGACCTGTTGGGTGGAAGATAAACACTTTGAGCCACTGGCTTATACGGTGAGGATCAATACATGTCTTAAGTGTGGATGTATATGTATATTCACTGAATATTAATATATGGTCTCATTATACAAGATAAAAATGCACAACTCCACTGAGGCTGCACAATCATATAATTTAGTTATTTTAGAGACTGAAAATTTTAAAATGTATTAATCTGTATTTAGACCCATACCTGCATCTAAATTAAATTGGTGACAGAAAATTATGGGATACTTGTACCAGATTGTTTTAATTCCTGAAAGTGTAGTCGCTTTACAGAAAATCGTGGAAATACTCTAAATTAGTTAATCCTGTCTTTGTAAATAGAACTCTTCTTTGGCATAACCTTCTACTAAATCTAAATGAAATGCATAATCAAGTTTTTGATTATAACTGACTAACAAACAGGACTGTAAACACGACCTTAGCTGTCATGGCTTACAATCAATTGGCACAACAATGAAATGTATACTGAACCGTTTCATGTGTTGTCATACCATTGACTGTCCAGCAGATGGCCCAAAGAGCCTGACACATGCTGCTCAATGCACAGTGATTCAGTAGCATGAAATTAAAGCTTGTGATAATACATCAACCCCTCACAGTTTCAGTCATGTTAAGACAAGACAATCACAATAACATGAAGACATGTACAATAATGCAATATAATGGCTCTGCAAATAATACTTATTTGTCACTTTCTTAACATGGTGCCAGAGACATACTGATTCAACTCTATAGTAAATTTCCCCACTGTGGGATGAATAAAGGTACAGCTTATCTTATAAAATGCTCATTGACACATCCAACCTTTGATGAAGGGTCATATGCAGATATTGGTTCATGGGGTGACCTAAGAGTTAAAGTACTGACCATGAACCTCGGAGGCTCCACGCAGATCCCGTTGCACATCAATACCAATCTTTCTGTCCCCTTATTTCTTGTCATCTCTCTACCCCTGGTCGTCTAATAGACAAAAAACACAATGCAATACTTTTGGAAATAACGTTAAATAATTAGCAAACATCCTCACATTGAATAAGGTCAGTCCTACAGAAAGATTAGCTCCTAGTGGAGTGTGTTTTAAGAAACAAAATAACTGAATGAAAACTTGAATTTACACTTTTATTCCCTGCTGTGCGCTCTAAAGCTCGGCCAGGGATTCTCAGCTCTTCTGTCAGCTGCTGAAATAAACAGTGCTGCTTTCACCCCCACAGTCAGCGAGGGAGCTTGTATCTGACAGGAGTGTGTCACAGCTGCTATTTACACCTACTGCAAGCACCAAACAAAGCCTCACCTACGTGCACCTGTGCTGCGATACCTTTGGTGATTGCCAGGTTGATGGTTAGGTCAAGCTTCTATTCAGCCGTCCCGGGACGCTTCAAAGACCCCTTGTTTGACACCTCGTGGCAGAGCTTTGATCCTGGAGGGGAACACAGCAGAACAAATACTCATTTATATGTTCAGCTACAATAGACTTCAAATACCATAAACCTCAGACTGAGGTTCACCACTCTTGGCCCTCACAGAGGCCCATCTACCAAATTATTGCTCTGTCATTTGGATTCGTCTCATTGGCTAATGAAAAATAAATGTCTGTGTGCCTTTTCTCTAATGCTTAATTAATCCAAAGGACAGAACATTCGGAACAATTAGAGGCCTTGTGTTCTTAATGAGGCCCGATGCCAAGTGGAGGTTGCATTAGAGCACAAGAGGCTTTTAGAGCTCAGTGGAGGCAGTGCAGGTGGAGGACGAGGCCGCTGAGTCATCTGCAGACTGAAGGGGCAGCAAGGCGACACCAGACAGCCTAATGAAGCCGGGGGAGGAAGACTGGACGACAGATGCGAATGGATTTCATCAAGATCAAAGGCGCTCTACTTCCTGGATGTCTGAAACGAACGAACATCATTCAACCAGTGACCATGCAGTGAATATCAACAATTTTAATGGAAAATATGACTCAAATCCACTGGTTCCTACTGGTTATGTCATTTTTTAATAGGTCATCAATATATACTTTCAGTTTTTAAAAAAAGCTAAAAACAGCTCAGCATGGTAAACTTGAATTAACTGAAATAGTTGTAAATGCATAATTGCACAAAAGTGCATTTGTTGGGGGATGATATTCAGTCACAGATTTGGTGCTATTGATCTTTAAAATGAAAGAACATGTCATCCAGTGTAACAGTGCAGCTCACTGATGTGTTTCTAATGTAGAACAATGGGGGTCTGTGGCACAGAGGAACTTAAAGTTAGTAGGTTTCAGTTACACAGACTATACTTGTTTGTAAAATCAATTCATTTTTCAGAATATTACATGTAAATGACACATGAATATTCAACTTTAAACAAAGGATCTAGACTGTGCTTATGTGGACATGGACGTGACTAAATTGTGTGAGATTTCATGGAGAGTTGGACGATCGTACCTTTGACGTCAACTGAATCACACTCAGGAGAGACGGCCTATAAATCAGGCAGCGGTGGTTAAAATCTGATCTTCAGCAGACATCATGGGAGTGAGTGCGAGGAAGTTGAAGCAGACCCTTTCAGGAATGACTGAGCTACAGTTTGGGATCATGGATCCAGGAAAGTACCTCGGTGAGAAGACGGCTGAGAGGACCCTCAGAAACCACTTCGCCTCCTGGGACAGACCACCCTGCAAGAACTTCTTCTGGAAGACCTGCTCAACCTGCTAGCTGCGGGAGAAAGCACATCAATTGAGTTCCCAACAGCGGCGAGCCTCAATGAAACTGCAGCTACAAAAGGGGTGTTTGAGGCCCATGACTGTCAATGCAGGAATGACAGCCTTGTATGACTTTTCACTACCATTAGAGAGATTTGACTATTTTAGAAACCTGTAAAATCTTTTTCTTTTATTGATTTATTATTATTTTTTATTTATTTGGTTATTTGTTTCACTACATTTTTTAATTTTGCCCTTTCAGCATTTGTTTTGGTATAACAAAAAATAAGTCTTATGAACTGTACTTTCAACTTTTTTTTACAAAGCTCCAATGTACCAAAAAAATTGATTTCCCATTACTGACACTCTTCAAAGATTTCTTTCTTAAAACATCCTCCTCCTCCTTCCAAAAATCTTGTACACTAGCAGGTCAAAGGAAGTGATGACACATTTTACACACATTTCCTAAATTAATATCAAAAATTGTTTTTCATAAAATCTGCAGTTGTTGACATCCAGCAGGAATATGTTTTAGGTTTTATATTGTATACAATGTCTACAAGTGTCTTCACAGTCTTTGACTGGGCAAGTTTTTAACTATAAATTGTTTCAATTACATTCCACAATGCTTTACAACTGAGACTTATTAGATATACCATATCGTTATTAATAAAAGAAAACCTAGGAGTCTTGTCCCACACTAGTAACAAAAAGGCAAATTAGCACCACCAACAGGTAGAACATGATAAATACATCTATCAGCCAGTCTCAGCACAACAAAGTGCAAATACCTTACAGCCCAGTTCACACCAAAGACCAAATTGAAGGTATGGAAAATGGTAACCAAAAAACAGGCATAAGAGCTAGAGGTGGAGGCCTGTCAGAAAATACTTAATCTAAACTTTATCTACATTGAGAGACGACAGGTGATTAAAAACTCAAAACTTTTATTTTCCACCGCAATACTAAAATATTTCAAGTCAACACAAAGTGTGAATTCCTGCTGGCATGTTCAATCAGTTGTTGAAGTCCCTTTGAAAAATCACTCATCTCGTACATTCCAACCACTTTACAATCCAAGTAAACAAAATAACAAGAACACACACTGCCTCAATGAAATTCTTTTTGATCACATTGAAAAGAAACCGACCAGTTTATACTGTTATCAGTGACTTATGAGGACAAAGACATTTACTGACAGAAATGCATGTGTCAAATCTAAGGCAGGCTTTGTTTCACAAGTTTGGAAAAAGAATAAGTACGAGCACTGTCAAACTGCAGGTGTGACTTTGGTCCTATTTGTGACATTTGTAGGTATAAACAAGTACCTCTGCCCAATTGAGTACGGTCCGCTCTAAATTTCATTATGGGATGGTCCAAGGTTTCTTGCTAGTGAGGTGAAGAAGATCCTTTTCAGGATTAAGGCAGTCGTGCAGCAATTCCATTGTTGGTTTGTGCCGGCCCACCCAACAATGTCTTCAGCTTCTCCATAACTGACTCCAACCTGGATTCAGACGAAAACCTGGGCTGTCCATGTCCGAGGTCCCTATACATGTGAATTAAAGTGTTGGCAGTTCAATTAATGTAAAGTCAAAAATAAGTCACTGTCAAGAGTGTAGCATACCTAGTCAAATTCAGTTTTATTTCAGACTTCCCTTTAATTCACAAAACATAGAAAATGCATTCGTAACCACTTCAAACACAAACTTTCAATGGGAACTGGTCAAACATACACCACGTCAACCTCTGAGCTCACTTGCAAACTTCAACACACTTTCAGTGTTTTCCCTCATACAGACTTCAGCACAGAGTCACATTTTCACACAGAGAGGGTGGTAACAAGGAGAAAATAAAGCACACAACCAGACACAGCATTCACGTCAAATCAGACAGCAAGAAAAAGCTACGAAAGAATACAAATACTCATAGCACTTGACATTTCACTGTGTTTTTAAAGAATTAAAGTAGATAGAAAACGACGAGAGAAAGCAGAGACCATAGGGATCTCGAGACGCGATAAATGTCCTTGTGATGGCCATTAGGAACACACTCGTACTTGCTTCTTCCTCTCACACTCGCACAAAGCCACAGGTTCTTCTCAACTCTCGCAGGCATTTGTCTCTTTAAAAGAAATGTGCACAAACAGTCCTTCTCACACGTGCTTTCTTGCTCTCCCGTTCGCTCACTCTCACTCGGTCCAACACCAATCCCACTCATTGATCTCGAAAAGCGACAAGAGCAGACACGATCTCTATATCCATAAAAAAGGGGAGAGGAAAAAAGACAACACCCACCGTCTAACACAGTATATGCAGAGTGAAGCTGTGTTCTTTGATGACAAAGCATTTACACATGGGAAGAGGGGAATTGATACTGAGATCTGTCGAACATTGCGGCCAATGAGGCGCTTCCTCCCGGGAAATTGGGAAAGACTTGGTGAACTGCAGAAGAGATTTTCATGAAGGCGTTTCCAAAACACGTCAAACAAAAACAAACAAAAAGATGCAATCAACTGCATACACATATATAATTATATCAAGCCCATTTTACAGGTGGCTGAGGGGGCTCTCGAGATACTCGTGCATGTATGTAAATACTTATCTTGCATGCACATTTGTAACATTTTCTCATGAACAAAAAAAGGGAGTGTGGAAGTTTCCACTAACAAACTATTCACCCATTCGATGCATGACTACATAATCAGTCACACGCAAGTATAAATTTTCTCTTTAACAAAATAAAAGGCAGTGTATTTTTAAATAATAGGAACATGAGATATAAGCATTTCCCCCCTGTAGGTATACTTACCAGATTAACCTAATAGCAACAGAAAAGGTCAACTTGATGCCATCTACATTCCCCAACTAGAAGACTTAGACTCCATAGAGTTGCCAAAGCCAGAGCTGAAGCCACTGCTAGAGGCGGTATTAGTGCCTGCAGCCCAACCAAGGCTAGCTGAGCTGGGGCTGCTATAACTGGTGCTGGCAGAGCTATAGGTCTGGTCTCGGGTCGTCGTGGCTGTGCCTGCCGTCGTGGTCAGACCCTGCTGGTTAGCCAGCATGCCCATCATTCCCCAACTGCTCTGCAGCGCCGCCTGGGCAGCTGCCACCATTGCTGGGTTAAGACCGAGAGCCCCAAAGTTAACCCCACCGCTACCACTGCCTAGCCCACCGCGATTACTGCCATAGCCCTGACTGAACCCACCAGCCCCAAACCGCCCTCGATCCATCATTTGCCTACTATTATTGTGTTTAGGCTCAGCATTGGAGATGTGAACGCTGACGCCCTTGATGATCAAGTCCTCTCCACACAGGGCTTGGGCGACCTGAGAAAGAAGTGAGGAGAACATTACCACTACTGTGATTACTATGCTGTGAATTAATAATCAAACTGTCAAACTGTTCAATCTCACCTGGTCATCTGCAAATGTGACAAACGCAAATGCTCGGAAAGGTTTGGGGATAAAGACATCAGTGACTTCGCCATACTGCATGAAGTACTGCCTCAGTTCATCAGTTGTCATGTCCTCTGTACAGCGGCCAACAAAGATTTTACGGCTCCGCATGGGCTCATCAGGACACGCCTGAGAGGACAAAGAGGCACAGCAATAAATGAAGCAATCTACATGACATTTGAAGTGATGTTTCTGATTCATTCAGAATTAGCTTTTCAACATTTAATATGATTATTTATTTGTGACATACATTTAAACTTTTCTCCATTTCATCAAGAAATCTAGCTCAACTCACAGAAGGAATTCAGATGATCACCAATATCTTCTAACAGATCCTTGACTTACAGATCTGAATTTATTTTTATCATGATGTCCTTGACTATTCTCTGCAAACAATGGCGCCAAAATACCTTTGAGTTGGGCAGCTTGCAGTCACACCATCGTCCATCAATCATGTGTCTCTGAGCAATCACTTTGGTTTGTGTCTCGTAGTCAGTGAACCGGACAAAACCAAAACCTTTTGAGTTGCCAGTCTTTGCATCTCTCTTGACCTGAAGTATACATAGGAAATGTAACCTTTATTATCAATTTTAACTAAACCACAACAAGAAACCCCTTATTACACTCTAAAGTACACTCTCAAATATTCAGCACCAAATGAGATGTCACTACCTGCACCATGATGACTTCCCCAAAGGTAGTGAAATAATCTTTCAGGTCTTGTTCTGTTGTTTTCCATGGCAGCCCGAGGACAATGAGATCTGATGTCTTCTGAAAGCCCCTTTTTATTTTCACAGCTGAGGCAGCGTCTATTTCATCCATCTTCCTTTTGTTATCTGTGAACAACAAATAGAGATGAGTAACGGAAGGAAACAGAGCAAATCACACAAATCTCCTTGTTATAAGGTGAAAGGTTGAGCATTAATAATTCTCTTAGATGAAACTAAGGGGCCAGACTCTGTTGTCAATTTATTAGGTACATCCAGAAAGTCTGATACAAGTTTGGAGGCAGCAGTTTGTGGTGCTGTTGGGTTGCATTGCACTATATTGAGACATACTGTTGGTGCCAATATTTTGACCACACCATTCATAACAGTGAGGTCAGATTTAATATTAGAAACACTTCTCAGTGTTTGGTAAAGCATTTCATTTGCAAACTAAAGGCAAAATGGCAAGTCTCAAGATTAAAACACCTTCATTGAGGCAGGACTTGTTACAGGGCTGGTGTAATAGACGTCATTAGGTGTACCTAACAAACTGGCAACTCAGTGTTTGTTGACAAGTTTTACCACATGCTTTTGATCACATAACACACAGTGAAGAAGATGAGGAGCTCAAGTCATCTGCACCAACTCCTGCCTCACCTTTGGGGTAATTGACCACATAGACCAGGTTCCCCCAGTCGTTTTCGGGTGCATGCAAGACCCCCTCCACCAGCCGAACCCCCCTCATGCACTGGGACTCCGGGTTCCTGTAACGCAGCCCGCACGCCCCTGGAAACTGTGCCGCTACAGATGACAGCAAAACGGTGCCATCGTCCTCTGAGGGGATCTCCATGGGCTCCTCGTTTTCATCCTCGGCCACACGGATGTACAACTCCGACATGGTCTCTGATCGGCTGGTCCAGCTAATGGAGCTCAAGTTGCTAGCAAACACCGGGATGATGCACACGAGTTTGCAGCGTCGATCCTCGTTAAAGTTTACTGCTGTGAGCTGGAAACAACTGGAATGCAATGGCAGCCAAACGCAAACAGACAAACGGTGTGAAACACTCGCTCCACAACTCTTCTACACTCAATATCTTGCGGCCATGAGTAACGTTACTGTGTGTTCTTCTCCGCTGACAACACGAGTAAACAAGTTAGCCCGCTAGCTAACAAGCTAGCAAACTCGAGACGGCTAGAAAAATGAATGAGCATCCAGTTTCGCGCTGTGTTTGCTGTCACTAAATACACCAGTCGTCCCCTTGTCTATGAGCGTGTGGTCGAAAATTGTGCGCAAATAACAACATCGACAACTAGTCCGATTCGGTGAAATTTAAGCACGAAATCGTCAGACTACAGTGAATATTTGCAGCAATACTCGGCTAACCTCTCTAACCTCAAGCTAGCTAACAAAATGGCTGCGCAGCTTGTACGGATGACATCATCGAGTTGGGAGGGCGCACTGTTCATTTTTTTTAGGGGGGACAAAAGTTTACATTAAAAACATCTAACAGAAGATAGGACAATTTGATTTCAGATCACTAGCTGTTGTTTAATTTTGATTAAAGTGGTCTAAAAATGTATGTGATTAACTTAATAAATCGTGTTGTGTTTCACAATTTGAACGGGATAAAGTTGTGATCCACCCTTTGAAGTCGAACCATAATGATTCACCTTAAAGGCCCAAACAAAAGATGCGTAATGAGAAATAAGAATATAATTTATTTAATACCATGATACCTTGTATCATGTGAAAGAACTAGTAGTATAAGTAGAATATGAATTCAATCCATATTTTTGGATTCTTGTTTTACATTTTTCGGGAATTCAATAAACCAACATTATGATGAAATATTATTATGATATGTGCAATAGGCTTAAATAGTATTTGTCAAAATATAATACAAGGTGAGAATAAAACAGTGTTACAGGCATTACAAACTTAACCTGTGCAACCAAACATTGCAACAGTTTTTTTCTGTTGCTGTTTTGCTTTTCACTAGATAACTGACTAATAAACTATGTTGGAGCCACAGTAATATTTTCGTTTTTGTTTCTTGCTTAATTGATATAGAGGTCATTGTTTGTGGGTAAAGATGCAATTTTGTTGTTTGTACACGGGGTGGAGCACTGGAGCAGGGGCGCAGGTGATTTCGGTGAGGTGCGGGTGATGGGCAGCAGGTGTGTGAACTGGGACAAGCAACAGTTTTTCGACCGTGTGTGTGGCAGCATGGACGATTGCACCATGTTTCTGAATGGAACCTGTTGAATGTAAACTCGCCTGAGTGCAATCATGGACTTGTAACATGTGAAGGTGAGCACTGGAGATAATAAATGGGTCACCGCACTCAAATTAATCATCGTATTGGACAAAAACTGTAAAAACCATAGATATGATAAAGAATATACAATTTGTGTGACTGTGGCGTACAATTATTTCAAAGCTATTTAAGACAAAATAAAAGGGGAAAACTGTATTTTAAGGTGTAAATTTATTTTTTATATAAGAGATCATCCTCACAAATTCTTTAGTGACAAAAACCTGGATGGTCTACAACTGCTTTTAAACCTGTTTCACACATGCTGGAGACAATGATCATTCTTTGTGACTTTTTTTGTCACTTACCTTCAAACATGTCAAAGCAAACACACCTGTTTTCCCCTCCCCGGTGACATCAGTCCACTCACCTACAAATAGATGGAGTAAGAATGTTCATGGGTGTTTTCGTCAGTGGAAACATCATGGATCAGATAAGATTTGGCTTCCTACTAAGAGCTATGTGAGTGGCATAATGCTGTATACATTTTTTTCTAAACTATCTTCAAATTATAAGCTCAATTCTACAATCTTCTCTACAGTGTTTTGCAGTGTTTTATCATGAGGAATGTGTTTTCCATTCAGAAAAGAGAATGGATTTATACCCCAACAGCAAAATTAACAGGTAAACCTTTATTTTGTGATGATGTGGTTGTTACTGATGCTTTCACATGATATATGAGGAAAATGTATTTGCATTTCCAGAAGGAGATGTGGCTTGTTTTTCTGAATACATGGAGATGTGGATCCACAGTGCAAGGATTGATGGGTTGGGCGTCTGGCTGTCTGGGGCCTTACAGATCCAAGGTAATTATTTCTGACAGAAAGGAGGAACACCATGTTGAGATTAAATATACAATATGTGTATTCTTAATTACATTTTGCTTTCCATAAGTCAACTTTGCATCTCTGGATCACCTGAACCTCCAGCTGTCTGCCTGTGGATTCTCTCTGCACAAAGACCCTGATGAGAACTTTATTTTTAGAGTCACTTACACTGGATGTTTAGTCCAGCAACAGGTACGTCACCCTATTAAGAAATATTTAAGCCTTGACACTTGACCTTTGCAGCTCGGCTTGGTGGTGATAGTTCCCTTGTTGCACGTTGATTGTTCAGGATGGCCACCATGTCCTGACAATGAATTTGGTGAAGAGGATAAGTCGATTTGGAGGCAGACCTCACAGTTTGATGATGAAGTGTCCTGTGGTTTCTGCAGTGCCAAACAGAGAGCAAATCCAGTGTGACCCTGAGTACATCCAGGTAACTGCTGCCTGTAATAATTTTTCACTCTTTTGAGCAA
This sequence comes from Centropyge bicolor, assembly GCA_037975185.1. NCBI lineage: Eukaryota > Metazoa > Chordata > Actinopteri > Pomacanthidae > Centropyge > Centropyge bicolor. The sequence goes on along the minus strand of JBBMOC010000011.1, from coordinate 7,884,065 downwards.
TTTTTTTTTTGTTATTCTGATAAGACTTGTTGTGTCTGTAGGTGACCAGACAGGTTCCCTATGACAGTTGGGATAATGAGGTACTAATTGAAATCAATCCTATGATCCCTGAAAATAGGATTACACAATACAAGTAAATTTATCTTAGTGCATGTGTTTGGTTGAGAGAAAGAAAACAGCTAGAGAAAATCTGTCTGACTGTGTTTGCATGTTTGGTTATGCGTTACAGTTGCATTGGTCGCTGTCACTCGGCGATCGCCTCATTGTAGCTCTGGAGGACGCCAGTCTGATCCAGATGAACACTGACGTGAATGGACCAGACATCACAGTTCAAGGCAGGAGGAGGGAGGTCTTGAGCCCTGTCAAAGTAAGTAACCTGACACAGCATCCTGCCACCTAGTGACCATCAGCAACATTACAGCTGAATTATTCTGAGCTTTCTTCGGTTAACGCAGGTGATGGAAAATGAAGGGGAATTCTTGGCCTTGAAGCTGGTCAGTGGACAGTATGCATACAGTATGGAAGCTACATGTCCAAAAGGTGGGTAGCAAGCAGAGAATCCGGAATTCTGCAAGTTATTTTCCCTTGTCACGGCACAAGCTTTGTTTATCTCAGTCAGTAGTGGAAGAAGTAATTAGATCCTTTACTTAAATAAAAGTACCAGTACAGCAAATTCAAAATATTCAATTACAATTACAAGATTAACCAAAGTCTTACTTAAGGTAGTTAAAAGTGCTAAAAAGATCTAAATACAAACAATATTTAAATAGTACTCTGTTGTCAATTTCCCAGAGGGAACCTCCCAAAGGGATTAGTAAAGTACTCTGTTTGTCTGTCTGTAAATAAAAAACACAGAAAAATTGGCTATGTCAGTAATACATTAATACATGGTTGGATTAATACCGATGCATTCAATTTTTATTGTGTCAGCTGGTCAAGGTGGAGCTAGTTCTCACTACTTTATATCATGTGAGGCAATTTAATGTAGTGGTTCCCAATCTTGCGATCAGGGCCCTTTCAAAGGGTCACAAGATAAATCTGAGGGGATGATGTGATAAATCTGCACTTTTGTGTTCTTTGAAATGTTGAGTAACTGTACCTCTTTGGGCCTTGAAGAAATATTTAAATGAAACCATCTGAGATGTTTATAGAGTCCTCAGCCCCAAGGCTATTTATGTATGTCATAAGATTATCAAATGTTTGTTATGTAAACTCATAATCTGTAAAGTAGCTAGAAACTACAATATGTCTGGCTGAAATATGTGAAGTAGCATGAAAAAATGTACCTAAGTGCAGTGCTTGAGGAAATGTTCTGATATGTATTTGATCCCTGATGTAAATTTCAGTGACCACGTCCACATCAGAGGAGACTGTGCTGCACATTTTCAAACGACACATGGGTTTGACCAAACGGGGCAGCTATGACAATGAAGCACTGACTGTCTATAATGTGTCCGTGAACCAGACAGAAAACTTCACTGTGCAGGAGACAAGTGAATTTGTGACACTCATCATCCCCACAGCCCAAATCCTCCAGACTAAGGTTAGTGCTGAAACACAGGTAGCTTTGAATAGTGTTGCTTCCAAAATGTGATTTAAAAAAAATATAAGGACTGTGTGTTTTTTCCAACAAGAATTCATTGTAATGCAAAACATCTAAAGCAGGTTTGTTTTACAGGCCTGTGCGGACAACAAACAACTCCTGCAGCCGTTCTACAGGGTGGATGTTGTGCTCACCTTTAAAGAGACAAATCACAAAATGCATTGGAGCATGGAGAACACACTGCCATGCACAGGTGAGTGTGCTGCTGACGAACACAGTAAAACTAAAGTGGTGATTAATTAATGGATGATATTTTGACCACTCACCATTGAAAGGCTTTTACTGTAATCACACCAGGCACTTACTTTTGTTTGTCGCTCAGTCAACCAATCATCTAACTTTATATGGCCCCCTTTCGTACAATTTAAAGTGAGGCGGAAGGTAAAACAAAAGTGACTGACGGAAAATTCATAAGTAGTAAAAGTATAAAAGGCTAAAATCTAAAATAAAGAAGGACGAAATTGAATCTCAGTTATATTTGAATGTTAACATATTTGCACACAAGAAGTGACTAAATCAACATGTAGCCACATTAATGTTGCTGCTGCTACCAAATTAAACTGTATTATCCCTTTGTGGTAGTTTTGTTAGTAACCTTATAGCAATACATATCTTCATTGGACCTCTATTTTAAAACCGGCTGTTTCATTAAATTCTTTTAGTCACAATAAAATAATAGTGCCAGCATTTTTGTGTCAAGATCCCTTTTAGACATGTTATCAGACAACTGAAATTTAGCTGATTTGAGTAATAATTTTCATCTGTAATGGCTTTCAAAATAAGTTAAATAATCTTGTGAAAAATTCTTAAAATGACTTCAACTGACCCATGTTAATCCATCAGCTAAAATTTACATTATTATTAAATCAAATATTGAAATGAAAATGTAGGATTATGAATATCAGTTTTTGATGTTAACTTGTTTCACCTTTGGTAAAATCATACAACCATACCTTCACAGTTGGGCCTGCTGAGTCACACATCACATCCACTCCTGGTCCAAACAACACAAGTGTGTCCACAATGGCCTTTAAACCTGAAGATTTCTCTACAGGTCAGCCGTCATTGGAACAACTGGCAGCACCTGTGGGGAAAACAAACGGCAGAGCTGCAGAGTTTTCCACAACTAAATCACCTCACACACAGATCGAGGGCCACAGTTTTAACATCCACATCAATGAGACGTCGAAGAGTCAAAGTGGGAATTTGTCTTCCGTGTTTGATACCTTTGCTTACATTAACACAACTGACACAAGCATTTTTGATTTTTCAAATGTCACCACAAATACAACAGATTCACCTGAACAAGAATACCAGCAATTCAACACAACCAGAGAGAATAAAGTCCAGTAGAAGCAGAGGAGGCTGAAGGAGATTTGTCTAGAAGCCTGATGACAATCGTGATTATTGCATATAGTTTTCTTGGTTTTGTGTCGTCTGAGTCATACTAGACTTCAAAAGCAGTTAAGGGGTTTTTTTTGGTTAAGACTTGCGTCTTTTGTTTGATTCTCATTGGTGTCACATCTACATCTGTTTGGAGTCTTTCAAGGTGATGCTGTGGTCAGTCGCCGCTGTGAAGGTTGATTATACAAGCAGAAATACAAACAGACCTCTGCCAGCCGCTGCCTGAGGGGGGGACATTATCCAGACGTGCGCAAGGCGGGCGTTAAATAAACACGTCTGTATCTGAGCAGCACAACAGGCTGATGTAGAGAAGACCCTGCAGTTGTTATAGCTGATGCCACCTTCCAGAGCAGCCTCACAGAAACCCCATGATTTTCACTGTCTGTCTGTCTGACGATCAGCTATTCAGAAGTTTTGTTTCTTAAGGTGAGACTGACATTTTGCAAACACGTTTTTTTTATTATGTTAAAAACCAAAATCTATCATCTGACTCTTAACTTGATAATGCGGCTTTATTGCAGTATGTTGAACCACCAGAAGAGGGCACTATTGCATGTGTTTTCAGTAAACCCTTGAGATGGCCGCAGCCTGTCTGCAGATGCCTTCCCAAATAAACCAGATTTACATATTGTTGCAATAAATGTGTTTTCATCATTATTTTCTTTTTGTTGATTGTTTTTTTTTTTGTGTGTGTGTGTTTTGACATTTGATCTGTTAGTGAATCATGAATTCCCGGTACATGTAGTAGAAGGGGAAGTTTATTCTAACTGGGCCTTCATCTTTTCCAATATAGTTAATTAGTTGCTTTACATATGACTACCCCAAATGTTCCATGAAAAAATCCGTGCACCAGGTTCCTTTTGACTGAAATGACTGAAGATGTTTCACTCTTGTTTCCACCCTTTTTTTTCCACCTTTGTTATTGTGACCTCCTGGTACGCACCAAAGCGTCTGTAAATGATAACAGTGCAGCGTTACGCAGTTACATGCATCATATACAATGGGCTGTGGGGCAGAAAATCTAAACTTCCTTGTGCCTTTGGTCCCCATCTGCTCAGTGAACTTATGAGCAGGAAATGGAATAAGTGGTGCAAAAAGCATGCCAACATCCCCGCTTCTTTCATGTGGCCTCTCTCGGTCATTACCCTATCTGTACCGACTGTTAACTGCCTTTACAAAGTTAAAAATCCCTTTCATGTTTCACTGTTTCTTTTTTGTTTTAATTTCAGTCAGAGCATATGGTTTGCACATCTGGGAGATGCTAAGCATGGTGGCACCCAACCCCCACACACACGGCTTCTGTGAAGTGATCCATATATGGTCTTCATTGTTATTGCTCATAATCACTCATCATTATTATAAACAAGCATCCTGTCTTGATTGGCCGCTTTGAGTTGGCTATGTGAAGATGCTCAATAATGTGAACTCGTACAATTTCAAACAAACACCAGACTTTTGGAGAAAGTGGCAGGTTTTTGTAGTTTAATTCAGAGCTTTGAAACGCCATAGAAGTATTTATCTTTAGGCTACCCTGCAACTGAATTAGCCACCTGTGACTAATCCCTCCTGTATGACGTGTGTGTCATCATTTTTTGAAACAAGGAACACTCTGTGGAGATGTTTGCTATAACTTCCTGGTGTGGGCTACGTGTTTCTCCTGATTAGATCTCTGTGAACATTTCTGCAGAAACCACCATGATGCTGCAAAAATGAAATGTTTCTAGTTAATGATCAGCGTCGTCAGACCTTCCAAAGCGGTCCGACAACAAGGCCGGGTGACAAAGCGTGCAGCTCGCAACATGTGACCGCAAACAAGCAATCAGATCAGATCAGGAAATTTGTTAAGTGCATCTCATCTCAGCTCATTTTAGAATAACCACATTTGATCCTGCATAATAGAAAGAGAGCGTCATTAACTGACAGGCAATTTAATGACACCAAAATGAAGTCAAAATTACTATTGTGGACAACTTTGGGTCATTAAATGCCACTTCAGCATCCTCTGCTCTCCAGCTACCAGCTCTTAGCACCATGTTTTGGCGAGGCAGACGGGATTTCATGCCACTGGAGAGACGTGGGGAGGAAGAAGGGGGGAGGAAGGCTTTGTGTGGCTTTGAGTGGTTTGCTGGGCCTCTTCATCTCGCTCGGCGGGTAATTACAGAATCATGGGTCAACCACGCATGTAACCACGGTTGCGTTGCACAGTAGCAGATGTGCTCATGACATTATCCAGCACCAGAGCAAAAGGTAAATAAAAACAGATGCAGCTGGTTGCTACGGACCTTCGCCAAACTTGCGTATACCCCTAATTGTTCCCATGTGGGCCTGCTGAGCTGGAGTAGTAAAAGGGGCGGGCATGCCCTGTTTAAGATATGCCCGTGTTTCTCAACAGGAGAAATTTATGAATGGGACAATGAGCCTCTGATGGTGGTTGTGGTGGTGTGTGTGTTTATATGTGTGTTTATGTGTGTGTTCAGTGGAGGGGCATTATTATCAGTAGACGTTCGCTCTCCCTCGCTCTCTCTCTTCATTTTCTTCTTCTTCCTCCTGAGAGGATCGCTCCTGTCCTCCAGGCCTTCTCCGAGCGCCCCCCCCCTTCTTCTCTCCTACTGGTCTTGGTGATTTCTTTGTCAAACCGTGCTCGGATGTGTGTGCGTGACACTGCACAATGTCAGGGAGGTCCCTGGTTGGGCCTGAGCCAGGGCTGCTGCAGGCCAGATGAAAAATTGAGGAAGAGGCTCGATTTCAGTGATATCCTGTCTTTGCTCGGCATCTGATTAGTGCACGCAGCCCGTGCATGGGCAGAGGTGTGCTGCGGTGTGTGGTTGAGTGTGTATGTCTGCAGGTTTACAGGTGCATTTGTTGCAGCGTAACGCGCAGTAATGACACACAGGTTACAGTAGGACGCGGCCTCGGGCTGGACGTGAGATTCCTGATTTGGGGCCTGTTGATGAACAACTCCATGTTCCCGTTGCTTCTGTTGAGCCGTATGTGGTCTCTCCTCTATTTCACCACACACTCACACTCACACTCACACACAAACACGTCTTACACGATGAAGCTCGCTGCCAACAGCGCGTGCCTCCTCTCCCTCTCTCATTAACCGCAACTGTCAGATCCTCCAGATGAGGAGCAATTAAACCAGATAATAAACACTCGCCATCAATTCCTGTTTGTTGATGTTGTTGTTGTTGTTGTTGATGTCGACGAGCTGGGGGCTCCTCTCCTGCCACCTTAGTGCTAACTAGTACTTGAGTAACACACGAGAGCAGCGAGGGGAGAGTCCTTCATAACACTGAAAAGGCCTCTACCTGCTGCATGTATGGCAACACCGGGCTCGATAATAAAAATGGCACGGTGAATGTTAACAATTAGATCCTAATCAGAGGCTCACAGAGGCTGCTCTTTTATCCCCAGGCTTCACAGAAAAGGCAAACAAAGCGCTGCAAACTGTCAAGATAAAACACTGCTTGGGATTGGTCGTGTCTTAGGGCTTCTTAAAGGGCAGTAATCTTGCCGCGCGCTGCTTCCTGAGACGACGCGCTGTAAAGACTCCTGTGTTTGCTCTTGTATCGGAGTGATAAGGCCGCTCCTCATCATGCCTCGCTTCTGACGAGGCTCATCTCCCCCGGCGATGAGAAGATGGGGCTTAGTTGGGGAGGGCAGCGAGGGCAAGCATGGAGGGGTTTTTACACTGTATGATAGATGATGACAGAGAAAAGGGCAAAAAAAAAAAGTTTCAAATGAAAGTAGAACCTGATCTGTTTTTTTTTTAGGAACATTTTGAATTAGAGAGTTCCATTTGTGTGTTAAAAGACTCCTAACATCTTGGACTCACGAAGAGCAGTTTTTTAAAAGTGGATGCAGCAAAACCAGAGAAGACCTGGCTATATTTCCCACAATGCTTTGGTCGAAGATTGAAATGTATTATGCTAGTAAGACTCATTTCCTTCTTACTTCACACCTGCAGGTTTTTTTCCATTTTCAAACTTAAGCCAACTCAAGTGACATCACTTGAGGCAGCTTGTCAGACTTGACACAGCTCCCTCTGGAGCCACAACATTTTTTTTATACACATATGCAGCAGTGCTCCACTAGGCCTGTACACAGGCCTTGATAAAACAAACAAACAAACAAACAAAAACTTTTAACATACGCTTGCATTATAAGAAAAGCTGATGACAGTTTGAACCTGGATTTGTTGTCTTGAGATGAACTCCAGCTGACCTCAACAATAAGGCAAATGTGCATGTTCACTCTTGATTGTTCAGCCTGTGGAAAAAAAAGGGCCTGGGATGGTTTTCCACTTAAATTTGAGGGCTGGACCGAGTATTCTTAGGAATTTAAAGACAATACCCTTTCTTTCAAAGGCTATAAAAACATGTATACAGCTGTACAAGGAGTTTCCTGATCCAAAGGCAAAATATGGTGTCAGATATTCCTATTACCAATCAGGATGGCGTGGCCTGGAAAGTCATGTACGAGATGAAACTGCGGCCTGTTCAGAAAAAGCAGAAAAAAAACTGATCCGATTTCCCTTTCTCAGTGGAAAAATGGACGTGGCCGCTTGTTTTGAAACCATATTTCCCTCAAAAACACTCTGAAAACTAAACAAAATTGACAGTGCTGGATTTATTGTCCCAGCTCTTTTGTCTCCGGCGGCTACTGTTTGTGTCTTTGCCATGGAAATGGCAAGGTTATTTATCTTTACAGCCCTTTTACAATAACGTCCCTTTCCTGACCAAACAACAGAGGAAATATCAGGTCAAGCCTCTTCCCCCTTCTAATGATCAGGTCAATTCAGCCTCAGTATTTCAGACAGCTCGTGCACATTCACACGTGTGCCGGCCTGCTATTGATGAGAAATGTGCGGTTTGTGATTAAGATATCCGTCTTCTCAGCGTGTCTTTGGGTTTTTTTTTGGACTTCTTGTTTTTTTAATGGCGAAGGAAAAGGGACGTGATGGTTTTCTATTTATGCTCCGAGTGTCGGAAAGTGGCTTCAGGCAGAAAGAAACACTAGATGGAGACAGAGAAAACTGACTCCCAGGTTGCATTTCAGACAACAGTTCACATTGTTTGAAGCATTGGACAAACACACACCCACAATGAAAGGACTCAATATATTGTCTCTATTTGAATGCATGGTGCCCATTTATTTAAATGCTTGCAGGGCTGTTCACAAGCTGGTTTCTCTTGTGTAGAAATTTGGAGAACGTAATGAATTTACTTGCTCTGAGTGCCGTGTTTTTCCCCTTCACAGGATAAATCTAATAATACACTTTTCCCAGATAAAATGTGCTCTGTGCAGTCATCTGAGAACATCTTGCAAATCCTTGTGACTTGTATATACTCCAGTATACTCTAGCTGTCGGGTGCTGTCCCCTCTCTTAGCATGGGGGAGACGAGCAATTACTCCTTTTAAGGAGCTGTTCTCATGAAAGTTGCCTAGAGTATATGCAGACTACTCTCCTCAATCCACATAAACAGCGCAGATAATAGAAGAAACTGACAATTTAGATGAGGAGGAATAGGCATAAAAGCATGAGGTGTGTAGAAAGTGCATGTCACAATTAAATTACTTAATGGGCGAAAGTCCCACGATAGATCACATGTAATTTACATCAAGAGTCACTGTAATAAAGACTTTGTAAAACTTACATTGAAATTCAATTAGAGTGTTGAATGCATAACCAAAGCCGTGAAAAATGAACTCATTGGGGGTCCCTTTTCATTACTGCCCTGAGGCAAAAGAGACCATTAATTTAATACATTCCATGTTTTTTCACATGAGCATTTTTAAGTTAGTGCACATTTCCGTCCTAATGTATCTAATACAAAGAGAGAGCCTGCCAAAGACTGCATTATACAAGCAGCAAAGAACCCCCCCTCCCCACACACACACACACAACACACACCCCCTCTCCAGTTGTTACCTTGAGTAGTCAGACCACTTTCAATCAGTCAAGCTTGAAAAACGACCCGGCCCTTAAAAAAAAAACAAAAAAACAAAACAACAAAAGAAGAAATTATGATATTGTTTTATTGATTCACAGTGCGGTGAATATTCCTGTACTGCAGGTGCCGCCCCTGGCACAGAGGCGCTCGCAATGGCTCTGACTCCGACTGTAAACAGTTAAACGGCACGTCTTAATTAAGATATTACTGTTTTATCTTAGAACAGTGGATCTGCACCTTTCAGTCAACCACAAAGCCAAAACAAAACAGGGACCCCTTCAGATGTTCCACCCTTAAGAGGAGTGCTAATTAAAAGACTATTTCATTAACTGTTCCAGCTTGGTAAATATAAGTTTACTAGGGGTCAATAGACTTTACAACACATAATGATTTGGAATATAATTACTGTGTAAAGGGAGCCATGAAAATACCTTCAAAATAAAGCAAAGTTGTTTGTAGGGCCGACAGCGACCCGCCATGTCAGTCTTGGTTAACAGAGTTCAGAGGGCAGGTCATGTTCGCTGCTATCAACTTGATGCACCAACAGTTTATCAACCTCCTTTGCACCTTTATACAGTGCACACAGCTGCCATTTGGCGAGCGCCTGGGGAGCCACAATAAACCACAGGCACTAATACTTTTGCTCAGTCTTGTTTCAAATAGGTGCGGTAATTACAGACCAGTTAATATTATCTATAACATTGTTCCTCTGCTTCGAGAATTTGCTGAAAACGCTGAAACCGCGTCAAAAATATAATTTAAATCTCATTCCTCACGTTGCAGGAGTGAGAAGATTGGAACTTTCCAGCACTTTTTCAATGCTTGTTTTCACGCTGAGGAGAGAAAAGCCATATGCAGATTTTCACATGTAGAGATTAGTTTGACTTCATGCTACGGTCTCGCTCAACTCATGACTCTTTTTCTCTCACCCCCCCTCCTATTGTTTTTCCACTTCTGCACACACGGGCTGCTAATGAAATCAGCCCATAGAACAATGCTTCATATAGTCAACAATTCCTTTAATGAGTGGATGCAAACAGCAGCGCCGCATGTGAAAAGTCATAAACACATATATTTTTAGGATAAAGACGAGGATGACACTGAAGCCAGTCTGGGCGAGTCCTCGTGAAGCAGGGAAGGAAAAAAAAACATGTATTATTCATTGAAAAACTGTGAATGTTAGTGCTTCTTTTCCTTGTTTCAGCACGCATTTTTCCATTTGTCTTGTGATGCTAAATTTTTAACGTTTTCCCCACATCGCATTGATGTTGCATATAATTAGTGACTTTACAGCAAAATCACTTCTGACACCACCGTGTTTGCAAATTAGAATACTTCAGATAGGGGAAATTCAGCTGGGAGAACGGGGCTGGGAGAAGGATGAGAGCAGCCTAAATATTATATGCACTGCCCCGGAAAAAGTGACAAAATCATTTGAATTAGCAGAAAAGACGCGAAAGCTAATTGAAAACTCTTGGTTTATTTATATACGTTTAGAAAGCTCATGGTGCTTTCAAGAGCAGGATGTGCCCTCCACAAACACGACACTGTATCCTATGCAGAAAAAGGCAGGAAACGCTGAAGTGCATATTTGATTTATTTATTTTCACCCAGACGGATACTCAGAGCTTTATACAGATTTTGCCATTTGGAGGTTGAAATAATGGATGGGGCGCTCATCCATTTTTAATTCCTCCATGTTGTGTGAAGGGTAAACATGCTGTTTGAGATGTCTTTTCTCTGCTGAACTGTGTTTTCTCATTATGAGTCTGTGTATAGGGAGCGAAAACTAGTCACGAAAGTGCTTAAAGTGTATTGCAACAAGTCATTGAGGGTGCCTTTCCAATAATGCTTATTCCCAAATGCCACTCATTTTTCCAAGAGCAAAATAAATAAATAAATAAATACACCCAGCTTCCATAGGTGCTGCTTGTCGCGTTGTATATACGAGTACAAATTCAATGATGGTTGTGATTTTCCTTTAATTAATTTGTAGTGTTCAGTGATCTAAGGACAGGGATCTTTGTTGACAGACCGTCCACCCATGGGAAGTTATTCTGCGAGTAATACAGTGCAACAGCTCTCAGTTTGGACCCAGACACCAGCCCACAGATCCACTGATAATTTGGAATCATTTTTAATAAGTCGTAATTACACAGAGGGTCTGATTGTGCTCTGCAGCCCTTGAAAATGAAATATGTTACATTGGGGCCTGATGGTAAAGGATATTGCTTGCCGTTCATACATAATTGAGCGATCTTGAATGTCAAACCAGTGGGAGAAAATGCAACAGAAGCAACAGTACACCTCACCACAAAGCTACACAGCATCCTCTCCAGTCTGAGCCAGCCAGCAGAGAGGAACATGTGTTATGTGGTGTACCAAAGTGCCCGAAGGAGGTGTACATTGACAGGTTTTCTATTCAAGAGCGCTTTCCCAAACTGCTGCTCTTTAAGTAACTGCAGATTTTTTTCCCCCTTCATGGATCTTAAATAGAAAAAAAGCCTCCTTTTTAGGACCAAACCATGTGCAAATCATGTGTTTTGCCCTTAGCTGACAAGGGATTTTTTTTTTTTGCATTTGAATTAAAGGGAAGGCTTAGATGATGAGAGATGTAAACGTGTGTGTCGCCTTTTTCCTTCCGGTCTCTTTCTCTGTGATGGAGGGTGGAGGTCTGACAGGAGGAAGAGAGTTGTCTGTAAGCAGATAACCTGACTTTGTTAGTAAATGAAATACACAGGAGCTCGGGGATGGAAGCTTTTTATTTCCTCCTCCTCTTTATAGATAAATGACTCGCTGTCTCCAGAGCAAAGAGCCATCTTTATATTTTTGACGTTTTCACGTTTAATGTGTTGTATATCTTATACAGCCCGTCTTTATGCTCTGCCTTTTTGCATTTTATTTTAAAGCTCAAATGCAGTTATTGATGCCCTGCCTAGTACATTATGCATTATTTGTTAGTAAGTACCATTTTTGCATATTGATGGTAACAAGAAAATGCACATATGGAAATTCTAATATAAATTGACTTATATGTATAGGCTCAGACTCTGCTCACTAAGCTCTTCTGCAAATAATACATAGTTCTTCATGCTGCTAATCCTGAGGAGCAGTCCTAAAGACTGCCGGCTCGAGGAGAGAAAAACAAAACAACCTGGACCTTTAGCTTTTAAAGACTTTTATCTTATATTACAGGAATGACAGATTGTGCCTCTTTCTGAGGCTTTTATGCTTTGTTTCAAGAGCCCGGGGAAGGGGGGGGGGAAGAGAGATGCATGAGGAGACGAAGGGTGATATTGATAAGGATGGAAGGTGCAGAGGAGTGTACTCCAGTGTAATGCAGCTTTATGATGCCCTTTTTCATTTAGCATGAATGGTTTTTATGATTCCATTTCTTGGGTGAACAGGGATGAAAGAGGACCGAGGGGTCGAAACAGACAAAGGACATATCGGGGCCGTAGAAAAACTTTGCCATCTGCATCGCAATAAAACCTTTCCACTCAAAATGTCTAACCTCAAAGTCTAAAATTGATATTCAGGCAAAAAAAATGTGCATGAATTTGGCTGTGAAACTGCATGTGTTTCCCTCCAAACACACACAGCCTGGCTGCTAAAGCTGCTCTCAAAGCATTCACCCCTCATTAACAATTGCACATTTTGGCTAAGCTACTCAGTTATTACCTTCTTATTAGATTTTATTTGTCTGGGAAAAGACCCACTTTTGTCAAAGCGTCACATTTAACACACTGAGCTCTTATTCACACGTTAACACTGTTTTTCCTTCTGAGGAGGATTTCTTTTCTAATTCCTACTAAAGTTACAAAGCCTTAACCCTCACCTGATTCAATGCATTTTAATGGATCTTAACAGCATTCAAACAATATATGTTTTCAATCCCGTCAAATATAAATCGTCACCTTTCTGTCACAGTAAAGGCCAACAAACAAAAGATGTAATCTCACTAACCTGAGCTACAGAACATCTACAAACTGGCAAAAGTAGGGTAGTTATTTTTTTATGCTTTTTTAAATTTCATTGCCAATTCTTGGACACCTTCCACAACTGAACTCCATATCCATTTTATGCAGATTTGTTCTGATGGAGAGATTGTCCTATATTAGTGTTGGAGGGACAAGATGTTGTCTTTGTTAACAAAGAAAACAGAAAGTTAAATACAGTCAACTCCATAGTGATGATTCTTAGTGGCAGTAGAAGTATTATTGTTGTTTCAAGAACTTTTCTGAGATTTTTTTAGAAATGGGTGTGAGACTCTTGAGAGAAGACTAAGAATAAGGGATCACTGCTTTAAAATCAACTTTATTGTGGAAAATTTGCAAAACTGACTTTGCAATAGCTGATTTTTATTTCACTTACATTAAGAAAATAAAAATCTGATCGGACCCAATATTTTAGACACAAATTATTTAGGTAAGTAGCGTAGTAATAAAGTGCAAGTACGTCAAAACTGCACTTGAGTACTAGTAAATGTTCTGCAATTGTAAATGTTGCTTTGCACCACTGTTGATTTCTGTAGAGAAATTTGCATTAATCTCAAGTCCAAAAGTTTCAGTAAAGCAGGTTCTGCTTTTATTTTAAACTCCAATTTATTTCTTTGCAATCCCCATATCTCTTTGTATTTATTTCATTTTATTGTCTGTCTAATGCTCCCTCAGATAACTGGCAGTCCAAAGCGTTTTTCCTCAGTTCCTGTCGACACCGAGCTCTGCACAGTGTGTTGGAGTTTCCTTTATCCTCTACACATGTTTGCCAGCACTCTGTGTCATCTCCGTAGTGGAGATAAGTTAAAAAAATGAATCAACCTTTTTATGGGCTGCCCTTTTGTAGCAGGTCATACATCTGATGCTTTTGTCATTTCAAGGACTTCAATGGGCTTATTTCTACCAGTTACGTCTGGGTTAAATTACATATATAGATTAGGGATTTTCTCTCTAATTCAAAAGCAATAAAGTGTCATTTCTCTCAGTAAAGGCTGGTCAAAACAAATGTCTAATATTCCACCACATGGATATATGATGATGTGGCCCGAGAGCAGATCGTGCATGTGACTGCACTGTTAGATCTTTAAGAGTTAGAGTTTAAGCAGAACAGCTGATACGTTTCTAAATAGGGAAATGAGGAAATTGCAATGTTGTGGATGCTCTCAGCATCTGATAAACCCACGTAAATCCTTTAACTCTGCATGTGAGCAGACCTCGACGTCGAAAACAGAGACCTGAAAAGGTTTGTAAAACGTATTAGAGGAATGCTTTGGATGGACGACTTCCTTGATCCTTACTTACTCATCTCCGCTCTGTGATCCCGATACCGATACTGGCGTTTAAAGCCTCCCCTTCCCGGGAACAGGGCATCATTTTTCTGTCTCTCAATAAGGTTTCGCGGTTTTATCCTCTGTGTCTAAGGCACATAAAGGCTTTATAAGGGTGCTTACAGACAGACTCGAGCAGAATCAGGCTTTTTGAATCTGTTTAAATGATTTTAAAGGCGGGGCAGGAGGCTATGATTCTCTGATTTATTGCTTCCCCCTCTTAGTTCAGATTGATGTTTTGCTTTTCCATGTCTTCCTGCTTTTATGGCATCATCTTGTGTCCAGAGATGTGGCTCCTCCAATAAAGAGCCTTTTAACTTTGCTCACATTTCTATAAAAAACAAAAGGATGAGAAACCGGTTTGAAAACGCATGGAAATTCATTCTATTTTAACAGCGTTGCTCCACGTGTGCACGAAGCATGTGCGATATGAAAGAGAAACTTTTGCTATTCCTGCACTCTCTGTAACACAATATATAAAGAAAAGACATTGATATTTTATTACTGGCAGTATATTTATAATTCTCCTTGAGGCGTTCGGCAAGGGACAGCCAATCACATGTTACTGTGCGCCGCTGTATTAAGACTCATGCAACAACAAAATCCTCTGAACCACGGCGTCCTCATGTCATAAGTGTCACATTGGGCTGTTGTCTAAACAAAGACATGGCCTGGAAACAAGAAGGAGTTAGGGGGACAGGTTAGGCACAACGAGAGACATCCATTTTAATTAAATGTTACACAGTCCCACTCCCAGGCCTTAATACAAGTAGGCTTACTGCAAAGATCTCATTTAGGACAAACAAGATGACTGCATCTTTCTCTAACTATCACCCACAGCCGAGGAGCGCCCTGTGATACAGGCCTGTAAAATGACTGATGTTTGTAAAAAGCGACATTTCTGCCTAGTAAGCACTTCTACAGGGACGCTCCTGAGTTTTTATGTGCGGCTTCATAAACTCCCAGACTAATGCACCCTGACACACTGTTTTGATATCATTACAGCATTATACTCATCCTTTTTTGAGTGAAAAAACCCGAGTACTTAGAAAGTCGAAATTCATAAATAAATTTATGTCAAACTGCACTTAATATTGATTTTGTTAGTGTACAGATTCAATAATAAGGTACCGAGTGCATGAATATTTAAATATAATCTTCATTTCTGCATCTCCTAATGGCCTTTTCTCCTCTACACTCAATTTAAACACAATTTGGAAACTATAATGTATTGAAAATGACTGGAATTCAGCAATAAATCATTGCTGGGATACTGTGTGCCTTTTATAAGATAGTCCAATATTAGTCTCCAGGGGGATCTGCACAATTAGATTTCTGTTTTTTAAACTTAGCAATTATCATTCCAACTATCGTTTGGCCAGAAAGTGTTGTCTCCCCTTTTCCAATTTCCATGCAGAAATGGAGCAAAGCCTAAATGGACTGCCGGCTAACCAGAGACGTCAAAGGTCAAATTACAGGCAGTCAAGTACAACCTCGGCTCGCCACAAAGCATGCAAATGATGCCTACCGCGTTACTTTGTTTTCACTGTTTGCTGGAAACTCGGCAACCGGCATAAAGTCAGTTATTGTTAACAGCTAATGGATAAAAGTAAAAGAAGAAGAGTGATGCGTCGTTCGAGGCAGCCGTCCAAGCTAGCGTAAATGAATGAACAAAACCCTCTAATAGGCATGTGGAGCCACAGCGTGCGATCCATATGATGGCTATCAATAATTCATTCTTGGCTTTGGCCTTTTGGGAGACATTAAGGTAATATGAAGAGCAGTCAGGCCAAATGGTTTGCAAATCCTTTTTAAGCAGCGTACACGGTATCATTTACCTGATTTCTGCTCAAGTAGCAACTTTATAGTGAGTCTAACTGTTTTAGATAAGCACAATCAAAGACACTTTATTTGAAAGATTAGAGGCTGGATAGTCATATCAAAACAGTTTTGCTCATATTGCACGCTTCTTTTTTTTTTGGCGGCGTAATGTGATACAACATAAAAGGTGTCATTAAGAATAAGAGAGAAGAAATAAAAAGGTATCCGCGGCAGCACACACAATTTAAAAATGTGAGAATAAATGTTTGCATGTAAGTCATTTATAAACTGGTATAAGACTGGGACTCGCTCATATGGACTTCACACTGCCATCGTGACAGCTGCTAGTAGTTTGTTGTTGGAACTTCCTCTGTGAGCATCATCGCCCCGGCCCATGTGGTTCTGGTTCCTCAATCACACTTTGTTGTCTTTACTCGGCCTCAGAAAAAGCCCCGCTTCAGCATTAATAATTGGCTTTTCAGAGACATTTTGATTTGTCCCCGCATTTGGAAGAACATATGGATGCGATTTGTTTGGAGAAACAGGCTTCCATTCACACACAAACACACACAAACCGGTCAATTGATGTCATATGATAAAAGTTAACAGAGGATTAGCCAGACTTTAATCGCGAGCCGAGTGGAAGGATTCTCCCGCTTTTCCGTATCGTCGCAGAAATCCCCCGCGACACCCGAGGAGTCTGTTGTCATTTCTGGATCGTACCTTGTTCCCGGACTTAAAGCACTTTGACTCCTCAGCTCAGTGATTAGTCCACACACACCATATTATGTAAAGGTGGCCCGGCAGTGGCGGCTAATGGCCTCCCTGTCTCTATAAGTTATGGTTGTAGCCTTTTGTGCTGCAGGGTCGCACATAAAGGCCCCTCTTTTTAATTCACAGTCACCCATGGTCAGGCTAAATGGCTGACAGTGGAATTGGAGGCCCCACGTTTATTCCTGTACACACACTTTGTTTCAAAAATGGCGTTGACTAAAGAGCTCGAGCTGCTTTTTCCCGTGGTGTTTTTACAAGGTTAAATATCTGACTGAGTGTAGTTTTTTTTTTCTTGCTTGTGAATGAAAACTGTCTCCCTATGAGAGATCATTAGAGACACATCAGGTTACACAGGTACGACTGATGATGCGCTACGTGCTAAGAAATTGACGGTTAAAGCGCTTTTCACAATAGTCTCAGCATCACCTGTATTTCAGCCTGTGTTACTTATGTTTTCATTTGCGTTCAAATTAAAGAGTGTGCATTAAACTTTATGATCGCTTGTGTAAATTAAAGAGAGATTTAAAAGATATGTACAGTAAAAACACAAGAGCTCGTGCTGGTTGCAGAAAAAAAGACACCTTTATTTTTAATAGTTTTCCTGCACACGTTCTAATAAAAAAGCAGAATCTGGGCAGTTAAACATAAACGTGCCATGCATTGTTTTAGTACATGTACACCTGGCAACTGTAAGTAATATCTCTAATTCAAGCTTCATAACATAAAAGCCATAAAAGCTTGGCCTGGCAGCCTTTCATGTTAATTGTGTCTGCGCCTTAAAACAAAGCTTGTTTTCGCAGCCTAACACTGATTACAAAATGTTGCAGAATCCTGATCTGTTCATTTCTGAGCAGCACTTCATTTTTTTTCTTCCCTTGAGTAGATTATTAAAAATTGATCATTCTTTGTAATAGCCTCATTTCTGTCAGTTTTCATATTTTAATCCTGTTTTAAAGAAAACACGACACATTAATCAAATATGACAGAACATACTCTTAATGTAATCATGCAGAGAAATATGAATTGCAAATGCCTTCCCTCCACCACCACCTCCTCCTCCTCCCCCCCCAAATGTACTTCCATTAATGTTACAAAATAAAATAATCATGACCATTTTAAAAAGAAATCAACTACATGGAATACGACGGAATATTTTAGAATCGGGTTTGTGCGAAATGGCAAAATGCGGAGGCTTTACATCAAAAGCCACAGAGTGATGCTGCGAAGAAGCGCCGGCGCCTTGGGACAGCAACTCAAGACAAATGCGAGACGACGCACGCTTCGCCAGGCCCCATTTCCTCACTGATCGAGATGGAACACAAGTTTTCTGTGTCAAGAACAAAGATTCTTCTTAGCTGAGATGATTCTTGACTAATGGTACATCATCGCTTCCTACGCTGTCCTTGTTGGCCAGATTGACAGGTTGAGCCCAGGAGCTCTGCGTGTATGCGAGCGAACTGCAGAGATTGCACTTCTCCCCACTCACAATGGGTGATTAAGAAATATAAGATTAAGGCATGAGATTTAAAAAAAAGCCTTCAACAAAAACAACTGGTGCCTTTGAGTTCCTGAGAGCTGGAAATTAGTGCACGGACGATATCCTGCAATTAATGTAATACATTATGAACGACCAGGCGCCACTATAGATCTGTACAGGATTGCATTTATGGACTAAAATATCTCATCAGCATTTAGAAGTTTTCCTTAAAGAGATTGGGACTGAGCATTCCAGAGACATTCACTTGAAATGGAGAGGCACCTTTCAAAACAAGTCAATATTCAGCACAGAAGAAAGAGGTCCTAATTAGATTCATTTGCCTCTTGGATCAATGTTTTCCTAGGGATGTGAGTTATAAAGTCAGAGTGGAGCATAAATAATCAAAAACAAATAAAGATGTGTGTTTGGAGAAATACGGCTGATAGTGCTCATAAAATCTGAGCCCGGCACGCAAAAGCAGAATGAATATTTAAAGATGGGAAGGAAAGAAAATAGCTCAGGTAGGAAAAAAAAAAAGTCAGTTTCTAAAAAGGTCTGACCTTGGCCAGCAGAGTGGAGGAATCCTTTAGAGGGTACCTTGGCCATACTTAGTGAAAAGTAGATAATTTGTTAATGTCACGCACTTGTTGGAAATGGCAGATAAATGGATTTCAGCCATTATTTTCCAGCCTAAGTGAAGTGAAGGAGGAAACGTTGCGGAGAGGACAAACCCAGTTATGACTGATAAGTGTCTAAAAGCTAATGAAGGCTGGCTAGGCCAAGGTCAATGGCTGCTAGTGAGATGCTATGTGCTGCTCCGTTGTCCTGCCGCTTAAATATAGAGGAAATATACATTGAGCTTTTAACACCTTGAAACATAGGAGAGACTGGTATATGAAATATGGGCATGTAATGGCTTTTTAATGACGGCCTCCCAGCCCACTATTCTGGCCTGAGATTGGAAATCGGAGGTGAACCTTGATATCACTGCGCTAAGTGCTTGTAATGCACCGTAACTTCTGGCCATCCTGTTGAGTGAGACAGTTCAGGCCAGGAGATAAATGCTCCTGTAACTGGACAGGGCCTCTGCTGGCAGGAGGACACTGCACTCCCCGTGATCCCAGCCAGAGTGAGTCCGTGGTTCAAAACAGTGACGGCCCAGTAAGCACCCATTTGTTTGTCTGCAGGTCAAAAGACTGCTTCATGAAACTGGGCTCAATTTGAAATGTTTTCAGGCATCTATGTTTTCAAATATGCAGCTCTGTTTCACATTGAAATATAGTCATTTGAATGCAGTTAAAACATCAGAAAAAGAAAAAAAAAATTCCCACCAGATGTGACTTTCATTTAAAAACCATCCTTTAATAAAAGTTTTTTGTTCCAGTTTGTCCATAAAAAAAAGGTCCAACAAACACTTTAAAGCTCATTTGTTCTTTCTATGTCATTGAAAAATTGATGACCCATAAATCTGCAAATATGTTTTGTTTCAAAACTTTATATGCTGCAGCTGTTTCCCACTTCACCGAGTGCATACGTTCAAGTTTCTCCATTGCATTTGTGTAATTTGTACAATTAGGTTAGTTAGGAACTTTGTGCAAAATGTGCAAAATTGTCTTTGGCGTCGCCGCGTGGTGCTAAAAACAACACAAGACAATAACTGAAGACAGACGATGAAACGTAGCATCAGCAGACAAAAGAATTTCAAAAGGCAAAGTTTTAAAAAAGATTGAATGATTAATTATTTTCTGGTCCAGCATTTGGATCATGTTTGGCTTCTACGGCGCTGAAATCTCAGACTTCAGCAGAGGATTGTGAGAGCAGTCACAGACAAACAAACTCATCGTCTGTCTGAAGAAGGAAAATCATCCAAGTGAGCAAAACATTGTCTTTTATCTGCTCAAGAAAACAGATTTTCTGAGTTCTCTGACTTCTCTGAGAATTTGCAGAAACATCAGACGTCGGAGAGGGAGAGTGGAAGTTGCTTTAAAAGCTGCTACTACAGTTTGGATAAAGCTGACCCTTGGCTGGACTCTCAGTTTTGACTCCCATAATCCAATCAGCTGGGTGAATAATTACAAAATAATAACACCGGTGCAACATCATCTTGGCTCCATCCAGTAGGGTGACTTCCCTTCCGCCACTTGTGTGCTTAATGTCCTCTAAAGACCCATATTACACCCCAATTAGATGGCACTCTTGTTTCCTTACATCAAGGGCTTGACTCTACTGGCTTGTCACCCTCCCTTGGCCTAATCAATTTCATTACTCCAGTTACAGCCCCAGCCCCGGGAAAGCTGTGCCCTTAAACTTCAGCTCCTGCTTCAATCGATCAATAGCCCGCGTCCCTGCCAAGGTTCCATTTAAAGTTCATTTATTTCAAGCCATCATATAAAACAAGACAGAGCATCGATGCAGCCCCACTTTGTTTTATTTGACTGAGGGTTTCCACCATGACACTCAAATCCACTCCGCTTTACTCCCAAAGCTGTTCTGGGAACAGGCAGCAGGTAGGATCACAATACGGCCCAGCTTATTTACTTCCTGTTTTTCAACCCTGTGCTCCGAGTCACATGTGCACTCGTTATGCAGACAAAAAAATATATTGATTTCCCTTATTATATTTTTATAAAGCTGTAGCCTGATGCGTCCAAAACACATGTGATGCAAACTCTGATAATCTCCCTTTTGCCTTACAAACACTGAGCAATGTGAGCATACTCTTTTTTTCTGAGAGCATACGTGTGAGTTTCTGTGAATAATCGCACACGCTACGTTTCACAGAAGGCACCTCCTGCACATTTCCTCCTTCGCAGTTCCCTGTCGATCCCGCAAGTGTATCCTATATTATCACCAGTTAATTAATGTCAATGATTAATGAAATATTTCTAGGTCTGTCTCCCCCATTACATACTTTATTTGTGAAGTCTATAGAGATGCCAAGCTTTGGTGCGCAATTATATACAGAATTAAGATCCTTAAATATTCATAAGGGCTATATAGAAGATGATCATGATTGTGAAAGCCTGCATCTTCAGCCCTTCATTAACCAGACAACTTCATTATCATTCACAGCTTGACAAATCAGAGGCATGGTTTTGGAAATCTAATGAAGATAATTTGCTTTGGATATTGTGAATGAGGTCCCAATTTACATGAAAGTGGCCCCCAACATTGATTGAAGTGGTGTGTTTTACTTATTTTGCTGCTTGGATTGTGTTACTGTATTTCACAGCGTACAGTAGGAAAAGATTATGGCTGAATATGAATGTTTGTTTGGTGCCGAAAATCCACTCAGAACTTCAAATCAACAGTTTCGAACAAACAAATTAGGATCTCAAGTTGCATGACAGGTGTCAGGATAAAGCTGGAGCGACTCCTCAGAGTTTGTTGATTTGTGCTGCCGGTGAGTCAAAGCTGACAGGTCGACCTGGCACCAGAGCCAGACTCCTCAGACGTCCAGTCACCGCCTCATGCCAGTGACTTCACAACTTGTCAGAGGACATTTTCACCCAACATTTGTTCTCCTTAACCTTCTGTAGTCACAGCTGTCATAAACACCTTATTCTCGTGACATTTATGAATTAATAATCACACATAAAATGATGAAGCGACTGGACGAAACTGGCCACAATTCAAACTTTAGTGGACGATTAGATCACCTATTATCTCTCTCTTTTTTGTGAGAATCAGGTTTGCATGTCTGTATAATCTTGCATCACACAAGATAGAATTTTCAGTCAGACATCTTTTAAAAATGAATGAATGCAAACTATTAACACATTCACCAGGTATAAATGATAAACACATGCAAGACTTACTAGTGGACAAAGATATCTTTAAAATGTGTACATGCCTTAATCAATCAATCAATAACATATACACACAGTCCTTAATATCTCTATAATAACAGCCCCTTAAAGCTCTTCAATCAAATGCCTAAACCTCCCCTTAATTTGCAGGATTAGGAACGATTTCTCAGAAAACCCTCTAAATCATATTATTGAAACTCTTAATCTGAACATTAAGGGCTTTACTTTGGTTTGGTGAAGATCAAATTCAGCCTTTTTTCTTTGCATAAAAGTGCTTGTTTTGTGCACATTTTACCTTCATCCTGACGTAAAAAAAAAAAAGTTATTAAATGAGCATCAAATTAAAGGCTTCTGTGTGAAAAATTACAGATGACCTCAGTCTCCATGAGATTTTAATAACAACTCGCTCGGTTTTAAGAGCGATGTTTCATGTTGACCTGAGTGGCACTGACTGAGTTACACTGTGGTCTTTCAGAGCGCCACTTTGATGGAGCGAGCTCGATTCAGTAGCACATTTGGGTTTAAACCAAAAAAAAAAAAAAAAAAAAAAAAAAATCTCTTTTGGTACAATGAGCATGTCAGCTTTGCCACACATGGCAAACCCTGCTGCAGTAGGGCTTGGCAGGGAGAGGCCCATCTCTGGGAGTGATTTCTTCCAAAGCTGGCCCAAATGAAAGCATCTTGTTTTAATCAGGGATTCTGGCTGCGATAGCTGCAGTGGGAGCTGTGAGGACTTGGCAGTCGGTTGCAATGCAGACTGTGGCACTCGTACAAAATACACAAATATTTCCACAGTAATTATGTGTCAAGTTAAACAAGCAATTGAGGGCTCGGGTTGAATGTGTTGGGAGGGAGTACTAAGCTAAAGAGCCCGGTGTGTTAGTTAGATGCAGGGGATTGAGTGAGACCCCCAACAAGACAAATTAGGCCATCAGACTTTGATAGGCTTTCGGATATTTTTTTTGGCAAACGCAACAGAACGCGTTGTAATGTTCAATACTCGGTGGATCGAGCGATATCATGTGGTACTGCCACGTCTTGTTCCAGTGGAGGAAGGCGCTCTCAGTTCACAAGATAGAGTTCAAAGACTGGGTGGATGGCCAACGGGACTAAGTAACTGTGAGATCAGTGACTTGTGCTTTTTTGTGGTTCCTGGTTTATATAGGCACATTTGTAAATCTACATTGGCATCGGTGCTTGAAAATGAAATATGATCGCTGTCTGACTTTATGGTTCAACTAAAGCTGCTGGAAAGGGTGGAAATCTAGATTGAGAAATGACTTTAAAATTTATGTGGGCTTTTTTTTTTTTTTGCAGAATTTCGTATCAACTCAAACACGAGTAGAAAGCTGTCGCAGTTCTGTCACGGCTGCACGATCTTCTAAATTTGTTGTTGAATGACAGAAAATGTTTAGAATTTCTCAATATGTAGTTGGAGCCAATGTGCTTCGAATATGGTCTATTGCGCCATGCATGGGATCCATATTCTTTTATTGGAGAAGCTTTAGAAAACGCTTGGAAAGAGCTTAAATCTACCTCACTACTCACACAAACAGAAATATCACGAACAGCAAGTAAGCAATTTTGGCTCATTTAATGGGGAATAATAAACCTCTGCTGAGAAGAAGAAAAAACAAAGTAAAACTTTGCACCATATTTCACTTAAATCTGTTGACACATTTGTGAGGACTGACAAACAAACAGATCAGTTTGGTGCTTATGAATACAGCCTATCAGCATTATTCTCTATATTATAGGTGCTGATGTCTTTATATAGACAACAGAGTAGATTTGAGTGCACGGATGCCAAAATGAAATCTTTAAGTCACCTGAGGAGTCGTCTCACCTGCCTGAGAAAGTCTTTTGCAGCCACTCTGTCGCTCTAACTTCCCCATGACCTTCCAACACGAAGGAACTCTCCACACGCCGTGAGTATCACAGCACCTGAGTTAAAGCCGGCTGATCTGAACAGGAAACCAAACACTCGCCACTCAGCAAAAAGAAAATCCCCCTCTTCACAGACAGACGCGTCCCAGTGCCATCCGAAAGAGGCTTATGAGCTCTCAGGAGGCTGAAAATGTGGCATTGCTGAGGTTTTTTTTCTAATTGTCTTCAGAGCAAGAAGTTCTCACATTAGGACAGCTACTAATGATTATTGTTGTTATTGATTAATCTGTGAAAATAGAAAATTTCCCAGAGGCCAGGTTCGTGTCTTCAAATTGCTCAAAAACAAACAAACAAACAAAAACTTATATTAACTTTGCAATGTTATTACACAGAAAACAGATTAAGTGACTAATCATTTCATCATTCCCAAATTCATAATCTTTATTTAAGTATAGTGGCAATATCTCAGTTTGAAAAAAAAACAAACAAACCTAAAAACTATTCAAAAGTAAGGAAGTCAAAAGCAAACATACTTTTTTTTATGATGAAAGTGACTGAAGTGATTGAAATCTCTAAGCTTTCAGAACAGCTAGAGGTTTACATGCACTTCTACAGGTTCACAATAACAGCTCTCATTTTAATATTTTTTAATTTTTCCAGATTTATAATACAACAAAACAATTTTCTGGCTACACAACAACGGGTCAGATTCCTTGCTTCCCTCCATTGGGACCAGACAGTTGAGAATATCTGAGAGATTGAAAGCATGTTTACAATAAAAATAAAATCATATCATGGGAGTGGGAAGAAAACCTCAAGACCCTTGTGTCGGCATGATTACCTAATATTCAAAATATGGACATCGAAATAGTCTCTTTGTTCAAAGCTGACATGATTCAACTCTCAGAACCGATGTGACTACTGCCTGGATCTTGGATTCCGAAGCTGCTTACTACAGAGATCCCCAATCCAAATAATCTTCAAGCCAGCTGTCTATGTTGAAACAATTCAATTTCCTGACCTTCCAATTAATAAGTATTGTCTGTTTCACTGAGAGAAAGGCTAATCCAATCAAGCGCTGTAATTCTTCAGAGGTTAGTCCGTCTATCTCACTTCCCAGTAGACCCACTGTTGGACATAATGGGAAATATATTCAATATTTTTGCATAAGAAATCTGTCACATTTATCCAAATCTTCGTACCTCTGGGCCACAGTTCATGCTTAAAGTGCCAGTCACCCCGCAGCCATGCCAGCACATATTTGTGTGTGTTGTGATCGAGGCAAAGTGAAAAGTATGGCATGATGATCTGTACAGTTTGCACACTGTTCCTCTGCCAGTGGCTGCGTCCCCTAATTGAATATCATCATTACCAAGAGTCATGTTTTTAAGTGGGTAATTGTGCAGAAAAGATTTGCTGGAAAAAGTTTGAATTATTGCATCTAAAATTTGTCTCAAGTCCATGAAAATGCACTATATCTCCATCCTTTAGCAACTGACCCGGCTCAGCAATATTTTTATTTTGCCAAACGTCATTAGAAAGAGGTTTACCACCGGCTATAAATAATGGGTTCTTCCATATGGGACAAAAAAGCCACAGATTTTAAGATGTTTATGTAACGCTCTAACCACTTTGCACCAAGACAGAATTAAAGGGTTTTTGATTCGCTTATCACATTTAGGGCGATGCCAGAAAGAAGCTTGGGGAGCATGTTTGTTATTTTCGGAGACGATCGTCTACTCCAGCTGCCTGCATCTGCATGATTTGTCTCGTAGGCCCAGGATATTGGATCTACACCCTGTAAGCCAAGTAATATAAATACACATCTGGTATCAGTAACTCACCTTTGTTCTGAGGGACAAAGGCTGTTTTAAGGCTAATTTTAGACTTTTTATTTTTCCAGAGGAACACTGAGAATAGTTTGATAATCCTTCTTTCTGAGGAAATTTAAGTGGGGTTGGAGGAAAAGTTAATGTGAACCTGGGGAGTTCCCATTTGTTCATTTCTTTAAATCTTCTCTGACAGTTTAAAAAAAAAAGCAAAAAAAAAAAAAAAAAAAAAAAAGCTGCCGAACTAAAAAATACTATCAATAGGAAATCTGATGTTGACTCCAAGATATTTCATTCCTTGTGACTTCCACACAATATCAGTGGAGATCAGATGTCCAATTGTAAGATGATTTAAAGAGTCAACCTTTCTGATTTTTGGACCCAAAAAACAGGCCACAATTGCTGATAAGTTTAAAAAGATGTGGAAGTGAATGATCTCGACTGAACAATATTGATAAGGGATCATCTTCAAAGCCCCGATGGCACAGGCAAGGGACTCACAACTGGATCTATTGTTTGCATATTGGAATAAAACCAAACTTTGGCAGCGTGTGAAATAAACAAGATCACTCTATCCTGTCAAACCCTTTTCCAGCATCGAGCGAGATTGCAACAGCTGGGTGTTGGAGAGAAGCAGCCTCTGACATTACATGAAAAAGTCTTCTCATATTATGAGCAGCATGGCGTCCAGCAATAAAACCCACTTGATCTAAATGAATTAATGATAACTTTTTCAAGACGCGAGAATCTCAGCAAACACTTTATAATCATTTGTAAATGGTCTTTACCTGGTTTTGGTAACAAGGAAATAACAGCTGTGCTCATACTACTAGAGATGAACTGAGTGGCAATAATGTCTTTGTATAATAAGGTCAGAATTGGAGACAGGACGTCCTGGAAACATTTATAAAAATCTGTACTATCCTGTTCTGGTGCTTTACCATCAGTGAGAGCTTTAATGGCTGCCTTAACCTCCATTTCCTGGACATCTGTCTCCAAGTAAGCCTTTAATATATAATCTATCTATCTAATAATATGTCTTATTTAAAAGAAAAAAAAAGTCTAAAATGAATGGTGTCATCAAGCTGAAACAAGCTCCATATACTATATATGTACTTAATATGATAGTTTCTGAAAAGTTGAGCACATTAGTATTTTATGTACTTATCTCATGGTGAATGTAAAATGTGAATCTGCAAAGTACTTAAATGTAAGTCCATAAAGATAAATGTAGAGTAAAAAAAGAAAGTAGTGGAAATACTCCTTCAGTCCCCCCCCCCCTCGCCCTCCGCCTCGTTCCTGTATCCAGCATGCATCTCTTCCTGTTGAGCACAACTCAAGCAGATATAACTTATAATAAATATTTATAAAGACCGTCCTCCGACAACAAAATCTCAGCATCTCAGGCTGTTACTGCACGTCTGGGCTCCTCTGCCGAGCTTCTCACAGCAGTATGGCTATGACACTCTCATTACACCCAATCCAATATAAGCCCCCTCATTTCTCTCCTTACTGTATGGAACCAGCACGCAGAAGTGACACCACCTCTCTGAAAGAATGTGCTCATTAGCAAATCCGGCTAACAGTAGATCTCCCCATGTCTATTAGTGTTACATTTACCTCTGGCGTGACAGTGATTCATCACAAATATTAGCTTTGACTGGAATCCTGTCTCTGTACACTTCTATTGCTGCTGTGACAACCATTAAATCACCTGCCACGCTGCAGCCACTTTACTGATGCCGCAGTTGATGCCTGGCCGACCCGTCTGAGCCCCGGCAGTACATACTTCTGTTTTATGTCACACATCGTTCAGGATCAGACAAGCCTCCTTTGTGACTGTTCTTGTGAAGTCTTTAACGTTTTTCCCCGCTGCAATTCATGCAAGAAAAGGGAAAGTGAGAATGACATGCGAGTGCAGATAATTATTACATATCATACAGCGACACTCTCCTTCCTGTGTTGCCTTGTTGGGCACATGTCCCCTGCTCTCTGTTTTTTTTTTTTCTGGGTTAATTTCTTTTTTTCTTCACACCTGACACAAAAGTGACTGTTTCACTTTTCTACTCTTTTTTTTGTTTGTCTTTCATGAACCGGTGTGGGAATAGAGAAAATAAAGTAAACAGTTGGGCTCAGTTTCCATTTCTTATTTAAATGCTCACATTGTCTGTGCCGAAAAACTGTGATTTCCCTCCTCACTCTGCTACGCACAAAGCCCACCTTCCCAGGTGCCTGCTACAGATGGTGATAAAAGGTATTTGCTTTTTGAAGGCGTTGTCATGGGGTTTTGTGTAAATCCATTATTTAGGATATCCTTGGTTGGATGTTTATTGTTATGAATTTGGAGAAAACTTCCTGGTTCCTGGCGGTGTGACGCATGAAGGGATGGCCCCCTGGATATTTCATCCGTGCACCACAAATCTAAAAGTTTTGATGAAAAGAGAGACGAGAGTTTATTTGCAGCATTGCCGGGGCCCTGCAGGTTTCCACCCGAACCAAAAGCTGCAGCTGCTTATTTAGCTGATTGACACACTTCTAACCAAAGAGAGGGAATATCTGCTAAAATCATCTGGGCTTTGGTCGGAAAATAAACTCACAGATTTGTGGGACACGGCGGCACATTTCTGACACACAGATGTAATTAAGATCAAATTGTCCTGGTGGCTTATTTGGCAAACTCACCATGACTTCAGAGCCGGACTGTTGTTACATCATCTGTCTGCCATGTTTCCTCTCTCACTCGCTCTCAGCTGTGAAGTTGCCAGTAAAACAGAAATGTGCCCTAAATGCTTTTAAACACAATTGAATAAACAGGAATGGCATTCGTGCTGTAAAACAGATTTTTTGGGAACAGGGGCCACAACGACGGAGTGGACAAACAGGAGCAATATTTATTTAGTGAATAAGGCCCCTAACCCCAACTGTGTCTTTGTAAATGTGTCTTTAGGGGATGATTGTACCAGTCACAGATTAAGCTGGCTGGAGCCTTTTTTAAGAGCTCATGTTGGATTGTTCACATGAAATGAAAGCAAAGGGACATTTCATTAAATGTCCACAGAATGTGTCTGTTAACATGATATTCTTAATGATAGGAAATTATACTTCACCAGCCTCCAGAATCATTCGACTGACAATCTAAAAGTCACTCGTGCAAAAATGTCTCCTCACTCTTTCTTCACTGCATTGTTTTCAAACCAACTCTGCTAGCCCCCCCCCCACCCTTAAATACTGTCTTTGCTGGAAAATAAGAGCAGTAATAAGAGGAGAAGTTGCTCAGGTGTCTGATGAGCCATGCAAGGAAGCTCTGGTACCGAGAGTGGCCAGTGGGAGGCGCTTTAGCCGTGTTGGATTGAAACAGCCTGTGTGCAGGATGGAGAGGCTTTCTGCTCAAATTGAGAAAACTTTTCTGACATGCACTTCTTTTACTTTGCACTTTAAATTGTTGCAAAACTAAAGCTTCATTATTTCGAATATAGGCACACAGAGGAAAACGCAGAATCAGACATTTATTGTTGTTTGTGTTTGCAGAATAATCGGTGGTTTCTAGAGATGCGTGACTATATTTCTTTGCTATTTTATATACAAAACTGCAAATAAAGTTTTTTTCATTGATGTGGAGCAATTGTTTCCTCACGTATGTTTAAGTTTTTGCATTTTTTGCATCCGTCTACAACATGACAGAGATAAGCTGCACAAGTATGTTGCTGCAAAGGTAAATAGTTTTAACCAAAAACTCGCGGCCGTGAACGCATCATTAAAGAGCCCAAATATAGTTGATGCGAGGGATAAAGTGGGTGCAGCTGCTGACGGATGGGCTGTGGGTCAAGGTGCTGTTTCTCACATTTCAGTTCATTTGCACAAAGAAAATCAGGCGCCTCGACCCACTGCGAGTCAATATCGTTATTAACAAAGGGCAGGATCCTCATGTGACGACGCCTTCAAGTTGCACATGTCTCCGGATAAACTGCAGGCAAGAAAAAGAAAGAAAAAAGGACACATGCAGAAATGCAAAAGTGCAACCCGGTGCTGCAAAGAAAAGAGAACATATGCACCTAAAAGCAGGCTCTCCCAGGACTCTTGTCATTTAGCTGTTTAGCTTTATCACAGGGGACCTGCTGCAAATAGCAGGGAGGAGAGAAAATAGCTGCTGCTCTCTTCTTGTTGGGTATTAAACACTTTATAGAAAATTAAACCTTTCAGAGGTAGCAGTAAAAGACCTGGGTGCATCTGTCTTTTCTCGGCTATAATAAGGCATTGGTATCCAAACAATGCTGGGATAATGCATTTAAATACAAGTCCTATTATTTTTTATTGTTATTTTGCATTTTCTCATTCCCTGCTTCGCATCTTTGGCTACCAGATGTGTCTCCACATTGAAGAATTATTTCTCCTCCCCAGAGTCAAATAAATGCAATCAATATGAGTATTGCTCTCAGGCCTTGAAATATTACATTAATGTTCCATGTGGTGACATTTTAGCCGGAATTTTCAAATACATCATGAAGGCTCAAATTAATATTTATCAGCGAGAAGCTTTTATGCTTTGCAAAACAGTATTAGCGTGAACTCCAATAATCTTGTCTTCTAAGCAGGGAAATGGTGTCTGTACATAGGCTGGAACAGACAGGTTTTTGGATGTGATAAACCTGCATGGGATCTCATTTTTGTCTCATTTTAGATACATTTGCAAAAAAATGGAAAGAATAATGGCGCAAATTTCTGTATTTTTGCATGTGATTTGTAACAGTAACACATGTTCTAAGGCTCATTAGTAAACATTTACATTTCTCATACATTTATTGCTTTTCTTTTATTCCCTGGAGGTGGTGAAAGTCACTCATTTGATTTAAGTGTGTGTGTGTGTGTGTGTGTATGTTGGGGTGGTGGTGTCAGCATTGATATGATTATTTATTCAGGCATGTTAAACAATTTGTCCTTCCTATCTTTGCTGATCAGTGCAGAAAAGCCTAAGAAATTCAGAAAAGATCGATTCCTCAATATGTACTTGAACTCACCAGATAAAGGCACGGAGCCACCAAACAGGGCAAAGTGTGTTTATGCACACACATGTCTAATGTTATAGTTTTATTCCCCCCCTCACACCCACATGTGCACAAATCCTTGGTAGAGCTTTAGGAGATTCATCCTGTCAATCTAGAAAATTGTTATGCATCTGTGACCATAGGGAATAGCATTCTATCGTTTATAGATCTGTTTTAAATTATTCTTGTCATTGAGCCCCAAATTTATGCCACCATTGATCCAGCAACGAAAATATGAAACGAATTGGGGTTGTTATTTGGTGACCTGCAGGTCAAGGAGATTTTAACATTGGTATTATTGAGCGTGGCATCTGTCGTTTTTCACCTGGGCCGCTGCCCTCTTCACTTTCCCCTGCTCGCCACCGCCAGAATGAAAACAAACGGCTTCTTTTCTTCAGGACGAAAGCTCCAAATCTGACGACTGAGAGGTGAAAGATCTGCAAAATACACTCAAGAATGAAGCTGGGTTCATTTTACACTTATTTAATCCTGAGGTGTAGTGCGAAGGCTTTACACCTCAGTGGGCTACAGTCATGATAAGTTATATTAAATCCTCATGATTTGATGCTAAAAAACATCTGTTCATTCATTCATTAAATCATCCATCAAGTGTTATTCAGGGCATTTGCTTTAGATATTTTTTCAACATATATACTTCATAAGTCATGAATTAGTGAGAAAAAGACATAATGGGTGTATTTAGGTTAAATCTCTTTGTTGTTGATACAAGCCACTGATTCTGCTCCGTTAAACACATCATGTAAAAACTGAAGTAATTGTAAATGCAGGTATAGAGGAGAGGCTTATGACTTCAAAGGTGTGCACGCACGTGTTCAGACCTATACAGTAAATGCATTGTACATCCACTATTTATTATTAATCCAACAGATTGCTGCTGAAGTTTGCATGGAGGAGTTTACATGACACAGCCCATGTGAACAGTGGATCCGGCACTATCCTAGAGCTGTGTGATTTTCAGTCTGATAGCCAGACTGTGGCAGAGCATCCCCGCTCTGCCTCCGAGCTCTGAGCAGAATGAGCCAGGTGTTGTGGTAACAGACTTCCCCTGTGGCCCACTGATGAAGAACATCTGGAGTGCTTCTGTTCCGCCACTTCTTTCCTGTCCCCGATATGACCAGGCGATGTAGCTAACAGTGCGATGCATGTCGACACATGGCTCCAAGGTCCCCAGATAGGGGATGAGATGCTCCGATATTCAGACCTGACAGGGCTGCCCCATTGACACGCTGTGCACTTTATCCATATGTGTGGCTGGTGTAGGGTGCAGGGGTGCTGAGCTGAGAGTTTATAACTTCACAGGTAACTGCTCCCGTGACTCTTTCAGGCCTGAAGGCAGGGAGACAGCAATGCTCAGAGATGTCTGATGAGGTAAACTGTGACAAGTGAATGAAATTACAAAGTGGGGAGCTGCGTCTGTGAAACTCACCTGAACGTAAAATATATGAAAATATGACCTATGTTGTGTTTTAAAGACAAATTAATATATGTAGTGTGCCATGGTATAGTTTTTAAATAACCGGTGGCTGATTTAGTCCAATTCAGCCTTTTTCTGGTGGTGTCTTTGGTTGGTGGCTGGTTTGACTAAAAACAGTCCCGAGAAGTTGTCTGTAAGTAGTCACAACTGTAATTAAATGCTACAAACTCTATGGTAGCTTCACTAGCTGTACTTTTAAGAGATTAAAACTATATCCATTTTGACAACCTACATTTACAACATGATTAATAGCTGGGAATAAAAGTCTAAAGCAAACAAAGTAATGCAATAATCCAACTTTTACAATGCTGAAGTCCAGTCCGAGTACATAGATCTTAAATCATGAGACGAGCTCGCTGGACCTCACTGTCAGGTGAGTTTGAGCATTTGAAAAGCAGATGCGGATTCAGCTGCAGAGAAAATCACACATTTCATCCCTTTTGAATTGATATTTGAAAATCTCAAGAGAAATAATTATTTTGATAAACAGATAAAACACATATTCAATCCAGGGAAATGTAATTATTTTCACAAACACAGCCTTAGGTTATTTATATTTGTGACAGCTATTAATCCCTGACTTTTAGATATGCATCTCATATAAGTCCTATCCTTTATTTACATGAACGATGCATCTAGCTTTGTTCCTGTCCTTCTCCTCTCTTGACAGCTGCAGCTATAAAAGAGTTAAATCTCCTGGAACCTTGCCCTGCTGGCCAATTGAATGGCAAGCACACTGATCCAAAACACCCTCTGCAGAAATAAAACAATATATAGAAATGTGCAATACAGGGATTTAATTTTCCCACCACCATCCATTTATATAATACATGAAATGAACCTCAAATTAATTTGCACCGAGGCTCTAAAGTAACAATGTAATCTCAGTGTTATAGCACAGTTGCAAATGGATTTCTGTCTCTTGTAATTTTATAAGAAGCACTCTAGGGGTCACCTTAAAAGATGTCGCTATTTTTTAAAAGCCAAAACTATCCCGTGGCCTGTCAGCAAAGGGAATCTTTGCAATGCAATCTGTTTTGTGCCATCGATTTGTCTGGTATTGCGCCTTGTCACATGGTTTGCCTGTTGGGTTTGCTGGTATTGGCAGAGATGACTAATATTATACCCAGATGTCTATAATAAAGTGTGGAGTATCTGCTTACTTGTGCGCAATCTGGTCCTTACAACTTCCTGACCAGTGCAGAATGACTTGAACCCTGCTAAATGTTAAAGGACCAACATTACATTACATGGCACAGCAAGAGTGAGGGAGAGAGGGGCTCAGCAGAATATGATGATCCTTCTATTAGTGCCCTCCTGCTGAAAAACCTGAACCAGATTTCTGCTAATGATGCTGGATTGTAACACCTCTGCATTCATTTTATGTTTATTTGTTAGATGCAGATATTTAACTAAAGACACAGGGTAAAGATTTTAAACTTAAGGTCAAACGTCTGATGAAAAGAAATAATCATTTAGGCTCATCCATTCATTTCTAATAAATCACAAAAATGATTCTGTCACGCAATCAGTCTCCTCAGAGCTCTCCCCCACGGCCTTGACGTATTTCCTCTTCTACTTCAAATCCACTCAGCGTTTCCAGAACTTTTCATATGTCACATGAGCCCACCCAGATATCTCCTCGGCCATAACTCAGTGCCTAAATTTAGGCAATATATCAAGACGCTCCCCTCCGAACCCGATGGTGACTTTTGCCTTTTTTTGGGAGCAAAGCACAGCGTTTAACACAGGCTGTCCTTGTGTAGTGTTTTAGTTTTCAAATGACCACAAAGACTCGGGGAAGGTCGCGCAGAATACACAGTGATTTAAAGAGTGTTTTCACGACGGTAGCAGGAAATACAGTCGACAGCGCCATAGCCTCAAAAAGACAAAATACTGATTTACATGATCCTTTTAGCTCTTTGATAAAACTTTATTGTTAGTATTGTAGACCGCAATAATATCATGATGATGACACTATAAATGGCACTTCTAGATTTACTCCTAGATGACTTTGTTTCACTCAAAGCGCCCGTCCTTCGACCTCGACGCCCCGATCAGATGGCTTGTTAATTTCCTCATTTCAGAGTTATATGGATTTTCCAGTTGCTGCCGTGTT
This sequence comes from Centropyge bicolor, assembly GCA_037975185.1. Lineage (NCBI taxonomy): Eukaryota > Metazoa > Chordata > Actinopteri > Pomacanthidae > Centropyge > Centropyge bicolor. Next base: position 7,849,522 of record JBBMOC010000011.1, on the reverse strand, counting down.
CATAAACAAGCATTTCAGCCGACCCCCCGCCTCCTCCTCCTCACTCTTTGTGTGTCAGCGTTTTCTCTGAAGGAGGAATTTAGAGCTCAGAAAGTTTATAAATAAGCCTTCTATCAAGTTCCACAACAGGTGTGACCCCTGTGTCCTAAAACTGAACACTTTCAGTGGGCGCTTGTTTGGTAAGCGAGGAGCCGAGGACATGCCGCTCTAACTGCCTTCTCCTGTATAAACGTTTCCTCTGTGCGTGATGAGTTATTCCAAAAAAAAGGATATGTTTCTCTTTTTTTTACACCCTTTCCAAATGATGACAAAGTGTTAGACATGAGCAGTTTAACAATAGGGCCAGCAGCTGTAGTGAGGACAGACATGTCAAGTTCCGTCCCTGCCAGGGGAGTTTGAGGTATTCAATGAAGCTTTCAAGGATAAACGCCATATCAGGTGATATAGTGCGCACCCAGCAGCACTCAGCGCGACACGCTGAGAAGAACGTGGCTCGTCCCTATGGTGTTTCAACAAAATGCAGTAGGAGGAGGAGGGGGGTGGGGGATTGCAGAGCTTGCCAGGGAAGTTATGAAGGACCAGCTTCTTTTCAACACATCGCCTCAGAGTTAAGCAAGCACCTATTTACTGTTGCCTCACATCCCACTGTTGCTCAAGGTGTAAACAGGCATGGGAAAAAAACGAGAACATGGTTTAAATGAAAGGTGTTCAGGGAAGAATTACCAATATTTGCGGGATGAAATCAATGTTAGGACAAAGCTGCACGCAGAGGCTATAGGATGTGCACCACTTTTCCCAATATGGCCACTTTACAGAACGATAAAACAATTACAGCTGTTGAGCAATTTGCAACCTACAGTAGGATTGAAGGGAATTGCACAGTGGCAAGGTGTGAGTGGAGCGCAGGTGTGCCTGTTTGCATCTGTCAGTGACACCTGGAGCAACAGGAGAGCGCTTCTTGTTTTTCTCGCTCAGATGAAATGCAGAAGTTGTTATTAATAAAAAAAAAAAAAAAAATCTGCCACCAAACTGGAGACAGTGTTTTCATACATTGCTTAGGCTTTGATTTGACTATAGGCAGGAAAAGTTGAAAAATTGAATTTGGAAGGAGCCTTCAGGATCCCAGGGGAACAATTACGGTCAATCATAAAACTTTATCACAGTCTGATACAAGCGGAGTGACAGAGTCGGGGCTGATTGCTCGAATACAGCCTAAACAAAGACGCTCGGTCATGCGTGACTGATGTACTTTACTCTTTACTCCTCTGCAGGTTATCACTTACACACTTTCCTATCTTGAGTTTACATTTCTCCTGTAATCTTAGTGTATATAATGTGCCATGCCCATATATAATGTTTAAACACTGGTGTGCAGCAAGTAGGATGTGATAAATATACAGTAGAGTAGTTGTGGAGAAACCTACTTAAAACCAGTTGACCAGCATTTTTGACCTCTGAGACACTTTGCTTACTTTAAAAAGTGAACATACTGGAAATTATTTTGACATGAACACATCGTACACATCAGATATGGTGTATATATAGTTTCGTTTTTGCGTCTATTAGTGATCGTGCTCAAGGGGTTTAACACACCATTTTATTCGCCACAACATCGCCGGTAGGAACGGCGGAGAAATAAGACACGCTGGGCAATGGTGGGTAAAATGTGTCCCTCCATGTCACTCCCATGTCCTTAAATGTCCCTCCCTGTTCCCTGTCAACTGAGAGCAGTCTTAGAATCAGGAGCAGGTGAGCCAAGAATGAAAGCTGGCTGGATTACTTTACATTATTTCAATCAATTATTCAAATGTCCCCATTGCCTTCATGATGGCTTGACGAGGCACGCCAAATAATGATCCCTCCCCACACGCACATGCTCGCGAGCGAGGGAGGACGCACGCTCGCGCTGGCTTACAAATACTCGACTGGGCATGAAAAATTCACGCGCGTAAGCTCACAACGGCAGCAAAACATTAATTTCAGCGCTGTTGATTGGGCCCAACTGTGGAAAGATGTCTGTGTCAGGTCGACCTGTGTGAGGTCAGCACCAGTGCGGACTGGAGCTGGTTGCGTTTAATGTCTCTGTCATCGTAGTCAGAGATAAGCAGCTGAAGCAGCACAGCGAGGAGGGGAGAGGAATAAGTATAGCCAAACAAGTGCAAGAGGAACAGGGTACCCTTTGTCCCAGACTGTGACTTTAAAGAGTGTCAAAAGCTAATAAATATTTTAGAATTAGGTGTGTGTCAGGGGCAGGCCCACTCTATCAGGCGTCTGCTCTGTTTACTCTCCCAGGGAAACAGGTGCAGCCACATGAAGGAGAATTTCATTTCAAAAATAGCATTTAGCATTTTACTCCTCCTGGAGGCCTTCTCTGAGAGAAATTCTCATGTAATCATACACCATGGTTACTGAAAACTTCTGAAGTTGATCCACTGAGACATATGGTGTCTTAGGGAGGGGAGGAGCCGCAGGGGCTTGAGGGACGTAAATAGGATTTAAATGTTTGGTTTGTGATTATTTGCAAGGGGCAAATTTCTGCAACAACTACATGAAATGACTTGTTTTGCTGTTTCATAATCCAGGTCTTAAAAGCAAATACTTTACAGTTAAAACAATAAGGTGTTCTTAAAATATTAAGCATTTTCCATTACAGTTAAAAACATAATAATTAGTATAAAGAAGCTGCAGTAAAAATGCTTAGAGTGCAAAAGGAAAGTCAAAGCTCTGCAATGTCCTTTATCCACAATCTTCAGTTACACTATTGTAACATCTTCGACATTTTCCCGAGGTGGCTTTGTGGAGAGAGCGACTGTTTATTTTCATCATTAGAGGACCGTGCTGTCTCCTGAACATCCAGGTCGAGCTCACACTCCCTCCGAGCCTTTGCATCTTTTTTTTTTTTTTTTTAGTTTTTCCATTCGCGTCATCAAATGCTGCCTGCAACATAATGAGAGATGTGGCAATTAATTTTCTTTTAATCAAGGTCGAAATGAAGTAAATTGGTGCAGCTTGGCGAGCCCTCATTTTCTATTTTTGCAGTGATGCAAAACAAATACGATAAAATTATGGCCCTCCTCACCTTCTGTAATTAGAAAGCATGAATGATCAGAGGGAGATGATATGTACTATACAGTGCCTCCGACTATGCCTCTCCCCCCAGAGATCAGATTTCAGCTCTTTTGAAACAGATGACCATGTTTGCCTCCCCTTGCCTCCCTTATTTGTCTGTTCTTTTTTCCCTCTGCTGGAGTTACAGACAGTGGGAGCAGCTCAACATGACATTGACTGCAATGTTGTTGTATGCCTCTCAAATCTTATTAAAGACCGCAGCTGTGAAAGACCTTGCTGACTCTACACATTTCTATTAACTATGTTGTTTCAGTATCCCTCCAAGCTGATTAGGAATTTATTAAAATTAGATTTTACCCGGACATCTTATCATCACCATATGGTGCGATGACCATTTTGTTTTGAGTTTAGACGTGAGAATATAATCATTTTTTAAAAAGCAACAGCTCTTTCCTCTCATCATTTCACATCATGGACTTTTTTTTTTCAAATGACTACTTTGGATTAGAAAATCTCCTGCCTCAGAAATCATAGTGTGTCTTAAGAAAAGTTAAGATTGGTGCGATACTGCAGTTTTCATGAAAGACCCACACCTTAATTTCCTGTTGGAAGTGATTGAGGAAGTAGCCACCTACCTCTTATTGTCTGCAGCCTAAACATGCAAATAGCTTAGATGGAGAAAACATATTGGCCTGGGATGAAGACACAAACAAGGTTCATAGTCTTTTTTTTTGTTTTTGCTGGAGAGAATATCTGCCATTTTCTTTTAGATCATGAGAAATTCACGCTTATCCCAGAAGTTTGACAGAAAGAGTAATTCACTGGCCACTTGCCCTCTGCTGCTCATATGCTGCGTACATCTGTCACACCAAATGTGTCTCTGTGCGGCCTCAAACACTAGGTGTACACAGTGTTGAAATGCACTGGAAAAATATATACAAAGGCTTGATCGAGCATTAGCTCTAAGTCAGCACAGTGAGGTGGGTATGGCGACAGCTGTCCAATTTTCCCCTCGCCCCCTCCTCCCTCACCAGCCACCATCACTTTTCAAAAATGCTCCCTGTTTACCATACATAGGCAGCTGCCACCACCGTTAACTTCCATAAGACAGCCACCTGCTAAGGGACATTTGTACATGTCTTTATTTAATTAAGGTGAATGCCAGTTCATCGGCCCCCTCATGCAATGTGACTGAAAATACGTCGACCTTGATAAGGCTCCTGCCGGCGGACGGTGTGGAGGCTCGGGGAGGACGTGCGTCTCCTTCATTGATCGAAATGTCACTTTTGCCACAAAAAATGATCACAATGCATATCGGGTACTTTTGATTAAAGCTTTCAGACTTTTTTTTTTACACAGTGGCAACACTTTATGTGATAAAAGAATCCACACACACACTGTTCACCACCAAAACATTAGAAAATGTCACACCCATGTTTACCTGTGGCCTAAAAAATACAGTATCACTTACTTTCAGGGTGAAACCTGAGCTTGTTTTGATGAACATAAAGCAGGTATTTTGGTGAATTGAGAACCTGCAGGCAGTATTGCAGTGGGTGTTACAGCTGGGGCGGGTACTGATGACACTCAGAGCTCTTGGCCAACTATCTGTTTCAGTTTGTTTTTTATGTAATTCACTCTTGAAAATGTGGTAGGTTGCATTTATATTGAAAAAGTTTCCTCCAGACTGTTGCATTTCAGGAGCTGCTACAACACCTGTCTTGAAAATCTGTATAAAGACGCTTGTAAAGGACAGGTGAACAGAAGAATGTGATGAGAGTGTGTCAGCAATAGTTAAAGACAAAGTTAGTTTACTGCTAAAAATCCCCTACTTTAACTAATTTACCTTATTTGTGTGTATTTTCACAACACGCCTCGGCACCTCTAGAGTCACACTTATTAAAAATCACTGCATTGAATGCTGGGTAAAGCTTTTTAAGGATCAGTGTGACATATTGGAAAATGTGTAATGTGACATCACATGAAAACTTTGATATCAATTTCATCTCCGTGTATCCAGCACTGATATAGGTCGAGCCAGGACAGGTTTAGACCAGCTGCGGGGGGTAACAGCTACCCTAGCGAAAACGAATCTTCCTTTTAAAAACTCCAGAGCTATATGTCGAATCTCTTTTCCAAAAGCGTTGAAAAAAAGTGCCTCTACGAGCAGTTGCATGTCGGAGCTATTTCTTGACCAACAGCTGCTGAAAGTTATGAGTGCACGCAGCATCTCAGAAATCCTGTGTCCTCACACTGGGGTTGTCTTGATTGTATTGTTGACTCGCTCGCATGGTAACGAGACAAATCATAAAAATAACACAGCTTGAAAGTTTTTTTTTATTTTGAGTTTCCCCCTTCTTGTCCTGTCTGTGCTGAAACTGATATTGACCTTCTAATCTGACTATAGGTATTTTTCAATATATATATATAAACATGTGTTTCCAAAAAGTCGTAGCTAGTCATAAGCAGTGTCTCATGTTTTATTAAGAATATTTCTATTATCCCCTTGATATAAATACACCTCATGCAATTAGAAACGTCTGCATAAATCAGTAAATCAAAGCTATATATGAGCTTTGATTCTCAGGATGAAATGAACCCTTTAGTTTAACCAAACTGTATGTCTTTTCTAACCTTGGACCGCCATGTGATTAGCTTTTAATGTTTTATAATTAGTAGTATCAATGGCAAAGGAGTCAGCAGGGCAGAGGTGGGGTGGGTACGCCCTTGAGAGCAGGCCTTATGAATCAACGGTTGGCGATAAATGGACTGGATCATTACTGAATCAAGTGATCTGCAGAATAATCTATTGATTTTCTGGTCTTTCTTACTTCTTTATTATTCTGTATCACAGTATTGCAACATCAGGAGGAACCCACTGATGGATGGGATGCTTGGACCTCTGCAGTGACCGTGAGGGCTTTGCTTAAGAATGTAGTATATATAACACATTCCAGGGTACTGGGCATAAAATATATACAATGACATGTAGATCTATGCATCATAAGGTGAGCTTGCTTTTTTAAATTTACCACTGACATTCTTAACTATACATAGCATTATTGTTTTTGAATGAGTCATCATGTCAGTGTTTTTAGTAGTAGGAGAACTGGGGCCTCATCTGCACTGAATATATAGACTATATAAGAACATACAGCTGCATTTTAGACACGAGTCTGAACTGTGATTGAACAGAAGAATTTATTCCAATCTAATAGCGGTGGGTGTTAAAGGCTATTCATTCGTAGAGAAAAGTCAAAATTCTACTGAAAACCTTTAATCCCCTTAAAAAAGCATGAGGTGTGAAATTATGCAGCCTAACCTTGAATTTCTGTGAATTGAACATTTTTGGGTGCACAGAAGTTTAAACAGGTTTCTGTAATGAGGATGAGATGGTGTTGTGATTATAGCATGACAAATCAATGATCAAATATCCTAAATGTGTCGGGGTATACCGAGCAGTAAAGTCACAATCCTTGAATCTTAAACCACACATGGAAGAGATTAAAGCACTATCTACCTTGTTAGTTGACTTTGCTATCGATCCTCTCGATTCTTTATTATGTACAACAGGACACATCACAAAACTGCTAATTGGCAATAATCTGTTTGTCAATAGTTCAGAAGACTGCAGAATTTAGATAAGGAAAGTTCAAGTTTAAAATACATTATCACAGCCCCACTATTCCCACGGGCTTTGCTGCTGGGATACCTTCAAGGAGTCTCATGCTCAGAATATTTTACAGTAAATTATTGATGTATGGTCGGTGGTAGGAAAGGTGAGGGAGAGGGAAAACAAAGACAGGAGGTGACATTAGTGTTCTGCCAGTGAGAGTGCAAATATATATAAATATTAATATAAAAATATTAGAGTATGTATAGTGTAAAAACCCACAGAGAATTGTCACTGTGGGTAAATGCTGCTCCTCTCCATTTAGAGTGTTTTAGTAGCCTTCAGCTTCTCGTTTGCTTCAGCCCTCGAATGTTTTGACTGAGTTGTGCTAACTAACCTGATTTCACTTTGTCGGTTCTTAGTTAAAAAGCTTTGAAAAACCCACATTATGCCACTGGTCCAACACTAAGTGGCATGCAGACCTTCCTTCAAGTCCTTTGAAACTTGGTGGAGACCAAAACAGAGCTAAAAGAAGTGACATAACCTTAACCATTCACAATACGTCTGCAACATGTCCGCCTATGTTATGTATATTTTATGACTATTTTTTGTTATGAGAGATTAAGACCTAATCAAACAAAGCTCTTTGTAGCTCTGCTTGTCTTTTCAGCAGATTCATATCATTGCTTCGGTTCTGTCATATACTGTGAGATCTCGCAAAAAGTATTGCGAGATCTCGCAAAAGTATTTACATTAGGAGCATTGATGATTGAGGAAACGCCAAATCGTCCTCCATGTCTCCCTTTTTGCGAACGTTGAACACAAAAAATCAACACCGGTATATACAACTCAATGATTGTGTCTATTGTCATTCCCGGAAGAACATGCTCTTAATGTAAACACTTTTGCGAGATCTCGCAAAACTTATATTTATATTAAGAGCATGTTCTTCCGGGTCATCTGTGGTCAGAGCGGAGACACAACAGACATAACAATGGAGTGGGAGAAGTTTATTGAGTTTTATTTTGACTTGGGCCTAAAATACAAAGATATTAAAACAGTAGTAGGCACGGAGGACTTTCTCGTCGGAAAGCGTATTCTTCAACGTTCGCAAAAAGGGAGACATGGAGGACGATTCGGAGCGTTTCCTCAATCAACACATGCTCCTAATGTAAACAATTTTGCGAGAACTGAACTAAAAGTCAAAATACAGCTGTTAACATATTTCTATTGGCTAGTAAAAACAAAACAAAACAAAAACATATTTTGAAATGTAGTTATTTATCAACTCAACCTACAACTCCCATGTTGACAGGTAAGATATTTTACTTGATTTTTACACTGAGAACATAGACAGAAAACTCCAGAGATGTTTCAGGTTTTCAGAAAAGCAAATGATGATAATGGAAAATCAAGTTGCTCATGGAACAGAGGTGGGCTTGGAAAGGGCAGGGGGCCTTTGCTTGTGGGTGATGCACAATGGTCTTTGGAGGAAAATCCAGACATTTAGCAGGATAAAGATGCATCTTTTCTCTTATGTTGACACAAATGAACAGAGGAAACCAGAAATAATGGGCACATGTTGGCGAATTTACAACTTGACAAGTGAAAGCATTACTGTGGGTTTGTTAATCATAGTGCTGAAAATCCGTTCATGCACCATCATAATACATGGAGAAAAGGGGACTATATGTATGAATTAATATAAATGTAATGCTCTGCTATTCCTGCTGCTACTGAAAACACCTACAATAAAGTTTCTGTCCTGCAAGATAGTTAAAAATCAAACGGTTTTGCAGGTTGTCAGCTGAGATGGAGACCACCACCAAAACTCCAGACCAGGTTTTCCAAGCGACACCTGCCAACCGAGAAATTCAATTAAGGGCTCCTCTTCCCATTTGGAGCCGGTCTCCAGGGCAGATCTTCCGGGCGACTCGCCCTGTAAGAAATAAGAAAATGCTACAATAAAAAAACACGAAAAACTGAAATAAATGTGGCAACTTTTTAACAATGAAACCTCTCCCGATGTCCACCGCAAACACACACGTCCCTTTAGTTGGAAGTGAAGGAAAGACAGCGACAGGTAAGAGTTTTCCTTTACCTCTCAACTACTCCACAGGCGCATTTTCATGTGCAAACATCTGTGCGGAAAGCGACACTTTTGCTGTCGCTTTCCGCACAAGATGACACAGAATCAGCAGCTTTGTGAAGCAGTTTGAACAGTTGACGCACGCGGGGAACCGTGGCTGGACGCGAGTCCAGCCCTCGCTGCAGCGGCTGCAGCAGCAGGTCCGGAGCGACTCATACAGCCCTGATCGTCAACCTACTGTGCATTTTAAAAAAAAGCGATTAGAGGAACAGCCTTTGCTAAAACTTTCAAAATGAACGCAATAGTCAAATGCAAAGTCGTCAAACTGTGGATGAAAAGCTGCAGACGAGCAAAGCTTGTTGCAAAGTTGACACAGATAGATGCAACTTTCCTCCCCCTCAGCTCGGACTCAGCTCATCAAAATATAAAGTAAAGAAGCGACAAACAGGGATCACATGAAGTGGATTATTTTATTATTAATCCATAATCTCATATAGTTCATTATTGGTGTTATTTTGTACATGCTGACAGAAATGAGACACTTTTTGGGTGCGCCGGTTTTTCTTTTTGTCAAGAAAAACTTAGTGAAACTCTTTTGCTCGCCACTAAACAGGTAGTGACCTTCACTCAGTATCATTTACTGTAAATAGAGGAACTGCTATAAATGCAACCAATATTCTGAGCCTCAAATGCGGAAGTTGTGCTGTTGAAGACTGTTTGTAAATCACTTTTGGAAATATGTTTTTTTTTTTTTTTTGCTCCATCTTGAAGGTGCTCTGTGTTAAATGTGCCTGTAGTGTCAGACAGGAGTCAAAGCTGTGACACACTAAATGGATGAATATATAAAAAAAATCACTACTAATTAGTTGTATTTTTTATTGTAAGCTTTGACATGTTATTATGCTGAAATACTATAAATAAATGCCATCAGTAATATCACATCATTATTAAACCTTTTTGGAGACTCTGACCATTTGTCCAAACTATTGGCAGGTTACACACCTCTCTGACACACACACGCACACACCCTATATTTACTATGTTAAATATGATTTTTCTGCTCCTCTCACTGGCTGTAAAGCAGGTTTTCTAACTTCCACCTACTGTAAAACAAACAATCAGTTGAAAACTACTGTGCACATGCTTCATGTTTGGTTAGTCGTGATCTGCACAAAAACACCACCGTGATGTGAGATTTAATTTAACACTCTTTTGTAAAGGGTCACTGTTTCTTCCCTTGTGCGTTTCTAAACGTCTGAGCTGTGTGCCTGCCACTGTGTTTGTTGTTATTCTCAGGGATGAAGATGAGGACAGAAATAGATCACTGGCACTTTAAACCCGGAGTTCTCATATTCTCGCCGGATCTTTCTCCTTTGCTAATTATTGTGTTGTTTTCAGAGCAAATATGTCATATCCATGGCGACCAGGCAGGTTTATTGTCTCTCCCGTGCAATAGCTCACAAAAGTAATTAATTATCCTTTTTTTTCTCCCTCTCTCTCTCCTGTCTTTGGTTAAACAGATCATTCATGGAAAGCCATCTCCTATATTAAAAATGCCACTGCTAGTACAACACAAGGTAAACATGAAACTTTTTTTCAATTTTACAGGTTTGATGTCCCTTTTTGTGCTTTGATTCTGTGCTTTTTTTGTCATACAAATCAGTCGTAGATTAAATAATGTCATAAGGTAAATAGATGCATTTATGCACACAGTGTGTGCTTTTGAGGTATTTTCCATAATACCCTCATAATGCAGCAGCTGTGCAGCCTAACTGTTGCAGATGTATTCATGCATGCAAAGCAAGCACACACTTGACACTTAAACAGGCAAGCTTAAAAACACATGTTTAGACATGAAATCAGCTTCCATTTTGTGTGATTTGAATAGTGTGTTAGTCAGACTAAAGGTAAGTTTACTTTTGTGGCCTCTCTCTTTTTTTTGTCACCAAAAATAATAACCAACAGCAGGTGACACTACAGGGTACAATAGTTCACTCAGTGCATTGCAGGAGTATTTTGCATGCACTTTTATACAGTCTGTCCAAAGAGAGGTGCAAAGGGATCAGTTAATGCAGTTTCCAGCTCTTCATCCTGTGTGCTCCCTCGGTGTATCTCTGGAACGTGACGGCATGTGTCTGCCGTCCGGAGGTCCATCTCTAGCTGGACACCAGCCAGCCTTCACTGTCACACTGGTGGTACAGGTTCTCATCTCTCTTCGGCATTGATGAGACACTGCAATATCCATCTGTCAAACACACTGCCCTTCTTCCTCTACCTTGCCTTTGCCTGCTCTCTGCCTTCCTCCTTTCCTAATTTTTCATCGTCGCTATAGGTGAAAGCAGAGCTGGCTAAATCTCCCGAGCTGAGAAAGCCCAGATGCTAATTGTCCATTTGTGCTGTTTTAATTGCGATATGGTTTGTGTGTTTGTCTTGGTGTTTGTGGACGCCGTCCTCCAGGCCTTTTGATTGTGTCTCACTCCCTCTCTAAAATGGCACTTGAAATGTTGCCTGTCGCGCCGTGCTTCTGGTTCACTCTTCTAGTCGAGAATCTCATTGGTTAATCAGTGTGCGATGCCTCTAACATTCTTATTTCCTGCAGCCCTATCAGTCAGTGAAATGCCTCATGTCTCATAAGTACCCATCTGCATCTGTCAAGGGGTGTGTAGAATTAAACCCATGTGTATTCCTTTTCTGTTTGACCTTGGCTGTGGACCTCAGGTCTTTGATGTCAAATAAGCGTCAGTAATCCCAGGCGGCATTTGACAGGCTTCAGGAGCCATTACTTTTGTTTCCCAGCACATAAGCTTTATCAATTGCCCTCAGTGTAATGATTTTGTATACAAATTCACACTACCACAACCGCAGTGTTTTGCCTTGTAAAAATATACTGCCTTCAACCACGTATTGTTATACCAGTGCAAATAGCACACATGTTTTTTTAATCATCATTATTGTTTTTATTTTAGTGCTAAGGAAATGTCCTTTTTGCATGCTTGATCAGCCAGTAGAGAAATCCAATATAATGGAGGTTCAAGGTGAATTGCATCCCGTGCATTTCCCCCCCTTCCACTGAAGGAATATTCCAGAGCAAAATAAACAAATCACACAGACAACAGTAATATAGGGTTGATTTTGAAGGCATGAAATAAGTATCGATTAAATCCTGCAGTTCATAGATGAAAATGGCCTTTTTGGTAATTTGTCCTGGGTCCTTTCAATACGATGGGGAGAGAGAGAGAGAGAGAGGGGGAGAGGGAGAGAGAGGAGAGAGGGGCATGGACTGGGGGAGAGAGAGAGAGAGGCTGCAGAAAAGGTGGAGAGGAAAGAATAGAGAGAGGAATAAGACAAGTGAACAGCGACAAAGACAGAGAAGAGCTTTCACAGAGTTGAGAAAGGGACATGCTGCCCCTTTCCGAGCTCATTATCATTCTTAATAAGTCTTAAGGAAAGAAGGAGCATTGAGTGTAAATGCACGGTAATCCTTACACTGTCCAAGGTTAGTAGGGACGTCAGCACATGTGCACCGTTCCCAGCTGGCCACTTTGGGACAGGGAGGGGACCAGAGGAGCACAGTAAAGGATAGATGTTCAAGGAGAAAGTGAGGACGTTGAGACGCTGTATAAAGGTTAGGCCCTTTCCCCCAGCCTGGAGCTTTTCACTGCCTGCACCACCTGGCATTTAGTGAGTAAACATTTCTGCATAGGACTGGAAACAGTCTATTTGGCCATAAGTCCCGGTGTGGGCTGTAATAACTCAGAAGAAGAACTAAGAATAGACAGGTGAGGAGCGCAAGGCTTGATTAAAAATCTAAATAGGACAGTTTTGACTTTGGCACCGTTCACCACAAGGGATTCAGTCCTGTACTCAAAGTAACTGTTGGCTGCAGAGCACGCCTAATTCACTGTTCTTTGGGTGTGGTCCAAAAACAAGCATTAAGATGAATTGGATGAACTGGTGACCAATTAACTCATTTGACAAATTGCCAGCCACTTGTAGTGGTTGATCAACCATGTTGCTTTAATGGAAATCCAATGCAGTGTGTATTTATATACTGTACTAAGCTTACGGCCTGGTGTTGTGTCAGCCGATGCTGTCTACAGCGTTAGTAATATTACCGTATTCCTGTTCATTAATCAAATCAGATGTGAAACATGTCTGGAACATTAATCTCAGTCCACAGTGAAATCACAGCAGCAGGTGATTTTTATACTTCCAGTAATTAGTCCAGTGAGTGGTTTTTGTTGTTACACTGTCACTTTCCAGGCCTTGTTTTAAAATTTACACATCGCAGTCAAGCACCTGTGATATGTGAGTGGAAAAGTTTTGATGAATAATATATGTACTTCACAGTAAAAGACTCCATTTCTGTTGAATGTGGAACTAACTTGAGAGTCCGATTTTTGTATTTTCCTTAAATATACCTTACTAGAGAGTCCACAAATACAGTAAGGAAAACGTTTTATTAGTGCTGACCCAAATGCTTCGGAGCTTCTTGCAATGGATTTTTGAAGCAAAAAATGAGGCAGAAGACTGATAAAGAGAGAGAAATGGAGTTCCTATGTAGCGTTTAACTTGTCATCTCCAGTCCTCATCTCTCATTAGACTCACTATTAGAACAGTAGTAAAGAATGTAAGTAAATATTTACACAGGTTTGTGGGAAGTACAGACTTTTTAAAGTGTCGCAATGTGTCTTGGTTATAAGCTCATTTGCTCACATGGAGTCCACTTTCCTATCATGGGTGATGGCATCTGGCAAAGTTATTAAGTTACTAAATCAAAACTGAGCCCAAACACTTCTTTGAAGAACTACTAGATAATGTTAGAATGTGTAACATGCATTGTACATGTGCCCTCATGGTAGGATTCTGCATCTTTCCGTCAACAAAATGTCAGTGAAAAATGGATTTGCAGTTGTAAAAGATCAGAATGGGAAATGGGAATTGTTGTACAGTTTCCAAATGACTTATGAGCCATTGGTTGCCGTGTCTTACTGGCAGCTTTATAGTCGGATTCCCAATTAAAAATTCCAGTATTGCATGCTAAAGCTAGAGATTTTCTCCCTGATGGAAGAATATAAAAGTTGGGGAAGAGCATGAACGCATGCTGTTTGTTGCAATAGAAATGGTCACTATGTGAGATAATTTTAGCGCACAGTTAATGCTATTTGTACCTTCAGTCTAAATAGTATTCACTGTTACATGGACAGTCACTCAGATATTTTCACCTTCTGGAAAAGTCATTGTTAGTAGAAAATCTTTCAGCACAGATGTTTTGGTTTTTAAAATATTTGATGTAGTTTTTAGATTTCGTGATCCACCAACCATATTGACCATTTGAATAAAATTCGCTCCCTGGCCTGCTCTCGGGCTTTATACAGCCCATGTATTTGAATCCCGATGATGACTCTTGGGAATATGTTTGCTTAATTGTCCAAGAAGGGGACAACGGTCAAATAAGCAAATGAAATTGGAGCTGATGGTGTAGAGTGGGGGGGGGGGGGGTGCCCTTTTGTCTTGCTCAGTGTAATGCCATAGCTGTGTCTTTCTGTCATGTAAGGATGATTTACCCAGAGACAGATGTTCTCAGACCTTTGCTCATGAACCTGCACCATTTTGTTCTATTTTTTGCCCTTTTAAAGGTTAAGGAGTGAAAGGCTCTCCTCATGTCGGCCTCTTTTGATCGCTGTGGTGTCAGTTGCTCTGTTTTATTGCATGTTGAGTTTACACTTGACTCTGGGCTCAAAACGTTGCCATGTCACTTGTGGAAGATGCTTTTAGGAACATCTCTTCTTCACTGTTCTCCTCGGTGCGTTTTGGTTGAGGCTTGGTTGGCAACCTGCTCCATTACTGCCCCCTCCTCCTCCTCCTCCCCACCACCACCACCAACCCTCCAACCCCCTCCAGGGAGCCTTGGGAGGCAGAGAGCCATCACCATGGTGATCTGAACACAGATCCCCCACACACCGGTCCATTGTGACTGGCGTGCGTCGAGGTGAGAGGGAACAAAATGTCACAGCAACAGGTTTTTTTTTTGTGTGTGTTTTTGTTTTTGCCTCAATTCTCGGTGGGATTGTGCTCAGATCGGTGCGCTCGGTCACACTGGAGAGATTGTTGATTTGAGTGAAATGAATAGAATGACATGGAAATAGACTGTAAACATAAATAAGTCTGTGCTTTTTTTCTTTTCTGTGGTTGTGTTTAGTGTCAGGGCAAGAACACTAAAGTTATTAGGGAGTGTCATTTTTATTTTCTGAAAAAAGTGTTTGCACAGACTTCAGCCAAACTGTTTTCAGTAATAAATCATCTTTTTATACTTACTTGGTTGGAATCACACAGTATTAACGACATTAGAATCACAAATATTGTAATACTAATGAATGCAAACAGGAAGATATTTTATCATATTAAAGCTACTTTAATTTATCTGAAATTTTATAAAACAAAGTCTCTTCTCTTTTCGTCACACTCGCACTTTCAGCCCCAATCTTGCTTAAACCTTATCAACATCATTCAGTATAGAGCAAAATGATTTAATCTTAATACATAATATTTAATATCTTAACCTAAGAGTAGATTGTAGTGGTCATGCTGGTGGCAGATCGGTCACTAGAAGGCCCAATATACCCCAGAGTCTAACTTGCTCCACACTTCGCTTTACTTCTGCCGTAGTGGCTTATGATTAGCTTCATGCCCTTCAAGCACTCAGTTTACGTTGACCTTTGACCTGTCTCGATCCAGGCAACATGCTATTGGCTACCGGCCTTGAAGCTGGCTTATAGATAATGTGGCATTGAGGAAGTGGAGCAGATTTTGCCCCCAACCCTGAAGAAGATGTGGGCTGTGTACTGTGACAGGTCCAGGACTGCCCTCAGTCCCAGAGGTTGGTAGGGAGGGTCAGCCCGTGCCAGAGGGCACAAGGGTGGCTTCAAACACGCAACCCTAACGTCTGGCATAGTGTCTGGGCCTCCTGCCCTCTGCTCCGAATAGGCTCCAAACCCATAGCTCCTATGATATTATCCTATGATAAGTATTGTCTTATCTCAATATTTCTACACAAACATTTTAAGCACACCTTTTTTTTTTTTTAGCTTGGAGTCAGTCATGCAGTGTGTATACTGCATACATATGCGTTAACTCCCACAATAACCTGTTTTATTATGCAAGAACCAGAAGTCTCATTAATATTTGTTGATATGTAGCTATAGCAGTCAGGTCTTTTTGTGCCAAGTCTGTGAGAGTCTGCCATCTCCGTTCCCTGAGCAGATGCAAAGGTGCAGGTCCTGAGAGATCCTTTTATGTTTGGAGACCTCTCCGTGCTCCTTTGACTGCGACCTCAACCACAACACAGCTCCGTCTCAATCAGCTCTCTGCTGTAATCCCACTTCAGAATTCCTCTTGGCTAAGGGAGTAAATAAATTTTTCAGCGTTTATTAGAATACAGCTTGCCAGAAGGGACTCCTCTCCCCTCTCCTATAGCTGCTTCAGTAATTAGCAAATTGATTAGGAGAACTTCAACACACCTCCTTGGCTCTTATCTCCCCATTCTAGGACAATATTGCTGTGCCATGGGACAGCGTAAATATTTTAAGGGAAACCCTCAGTGAATCTCATTAAATGGCTATGGGGCAGAGCAGCTGTCTCCTGCTGAAGGTCCCAGCCAATTTTCTAAACTATGATTAAAGAAAAGTTTTGGATTATTTAAACATGCCAGGTCCTGTGGGTTTTTTTTTTCAGTGCCACTGAAGACCTCTGTGATTCCCCCACCCCTCCGTGCCAGGACTGCTCCTCTCCCTTTGGATCTATTAGTTTGAAATCGTTTGGGTGATGACTCTTTGAAAGTGGTGGTCATTCTGGGATGCCGTGTTCAAAACGCAACAAAGACCTCTCTTTTATGCACAAATGCTAATTAAAATTTTTACCCCCCATCCCCAAGCTGCAGAGGGAAAGACTTGGTAGCAATTTGGCAGATAATCAAATTGCATTTTAAATGGAGCCGTTTAAAGATGACTGGGGTCTGCTCACAGGAAGACACAGTGGCACAAATTAAGCTCGAATAAGCTGCTATGTGCAGAGAGGAACAATACAACAAAATTCACATCACAATAGGAGGCTGCATTTATGTAAATGGAAGACATTCAGTGTGTGATTTATGTTTTTTTAAAATGTGTTAAAAGGAAGTCAGGTACACAGTCAGACTTGTTTTCTCCGACTGCATGCATGCAGGAATTCTGTATTTCTTTTAATTATGATTTCCTCCTTGCTAAGCAGCATTTTTTTTCATCATGTGTCCTCACAATTGGACCAATTGCGGAAAAATGCTAATAAGACATGATTTGTTAACAGTTGTGGCACCTTGGAAGCATTTTGTTCTTAATTTTAGATTTTCAGCCTGACAGAAATGGCAAACTGGGTGGAAAATGTTGTCAACAGCTATGTTTGTCTACAAAAATCTGCGCTTAGAAGCTGTCCCCCCACATTTGGTATACATCATTAAGTTCTTCGTGGCCCATCAAATTGTCTATTCACGCAGCATTCCAGTACATATTAGTGACATCTCGTTAGCAGAAAACAGAAAACTG
Source organism: Centropyge bicolor (assembly GCA_037975185.1). NCBI lineage: Eukaryota > Metazoa > Chordata > Actinopteri > Pomacanthidae > Centropyge > Centropyge bicolor. The sequence goes on along the minus strand of JBBMOC010000011.1, from coordinate 7,832,172 downwards.
ACACAAAAAATTTGGGAAACGCGCCTGAATTGTTTATCTCTCGGAATAAGTAGAAAGTGTGATTCTCATGAAATGATAGAATTGGATCAAACGTGCGCCTCCTCTTTCATCCTCCTCCTTTGTGTCCCTGAAAAACCGACATGCACCAAATGATCTGTTTAGTTTTCAGCACCATTCTTATGCAGGCCACATTTCCTGTAAAGTTTAACATTCATCACAAGACCAATACAGCCATCAGAACTGCTTCATATCCATAAAACCCCATTATGGACAGCACAACAAGTGATGCTTGACTTGTAAGTTTAAAGGGTTCTTAATTGGCTGTGATTTGCTGGCTGTACAGCAGTGACTGTGCAAGAGGCATAATGATCCTCCTTGGATGATACATTACTTTTCTGGCAACTTAACGCACCTTAGCGCCGCATGTATCTTTCCTTCGCCTTCGTCTCAGCATCGTTGCCGACTGACATAACAATGGCTTTGACCCGTGCACTACAGGTTGCACATGAGTAGATGTAATGTTAACCTCCTTCACCTCCTCTACAGATAGCCAGACCAAGTCCCGTGAGATCTCTTACAATGATCCCCCAAGGCAGTTTCCCTGTTTTCACTTTAGATTTGTGGTTGAAAGCAGCTGAATACATTTAGACAAGTGTGAAGCACCAAAGCAGCTCTGCCTTCCAGTGTTTGATGCTCATCACTGAAGCATTTAGTGCAGGAAAAAAAAAAAAAACGGAAAACAGAAAAGATGATTCTATATTTTTCTGTATACATTGTAGGACATATTTCACAATATCTGAAAGTGTTTATATGAAACAAACAGTTTTCTCATTCTACAAAATTGCCCTTCACTTTCTTTTATTAATGCTAAAACATGAACATTATTTCTGTCATGTATTTTAATTGCACTGTAGTTTAAAAACATCCATTTCTGATGTTCTTCTTATGCTGCATTGTGTTAGTGTAAAAAATGTCCACATGTTAATCTCCAAATCAGCATTTTAATAATATACATAACATTTTAAAAAACATGTGAGTTTTTTTATGTCAAAGCAACAGGAAGGAGAAGGCATCCTAATTGGAACAACACAATCCCTGTCTCACGATGTTTGAATGACAAATAATGTTGCGAAGTTAATGACACAAGAGGGATTTTGATTGATAAAGTTGGGCGACTGATCGTAAAAACTGCAGTCAATATTTGGCTGTAGCTTTATTTCCCCTCTGAACAACAGCGTGCCAGGATGTCTGAGATGTATGGCTAGACACACGGCGATGGCGCAACACATATTTACACTTCAGTCTCTCCCGAGCACGACCATGCTGCCTCTGTTTGTCATACACGAAATAATATCCTATGATGCTAAAATGAACAGTCTTAGAGTATTTATTCAGTTGGAGCAAAGGGTATTGGTTAAAGCTGACCAATTTTAGAGTAGTTGGAATGAAAATCTCCCTCTAATTACTGTACTGTGTGGATCCTTTGGTCCCAGTCCCTCTGCTGCAAATGATGGTATTAAAAAGTCTCTTTTATTTATAGAAATAAAATTTTAGCTTCAGAGACAATAGGCTAGTTCTGTTTTACGGTACAGCAGACTTTATCTTTTTAATAAAAATTCCTGACTTGGTGAAAGTTTAATTAATAAGGGACTTAAAGCTAGGGGAATGAGCAAGGGAGTTGGGTCTTTAAGGGGGTACTTATTTTTCCATCTGGGCTATCCTCCAAAAAAACTGTCAATTAGTGTGTTAAGCTGAAGAGACAAAAAACGTCATTAGTTCTTGCAAAAAGAATAATGGGTTTTAAAGGTTTTGCTTTAGAGGCAGGCCAAAAGCACAAGAGTGAGTCTTATGTATTTTCATTTATTTCCTGCAATTATCAGAGTTTGAGGGAAGGCTTTATTGTTATAAAGTGCATGATTGAGGAAGCAGACACAGTGGGTTGTTTTTCTAAGTAACTGTGTACCGTAATTGTCTGAGATAAGACAAATAAAATGAGTTGTATTTGGTGGAGTGAATCACACTGTGTAGAATATACTGTATTATTTTTCAATTTGAATAGTTTCCTTGTTTGAAAGCAGTGAAGTTGTTGTCGACGATGTTGGCTAAGCATTCGGGCCATGATTAGATATTTCTACATATTGTATATTTTATTGAATGCGTGTCACAGTGTTCCTTTATGCAGGAGTGGCTTTTTTTTCAAGGCTGTGTGTGACTGCTTTGATATAGTCCTTCTATTAGAGAAATAAAAAAGCAGGTAGCAGACTACAGAACTCTAAATTTTCAAGTTCAGTTAAATACCAGTTACTTGTTGTTGTTGTTGTTGCCATCAGTTTGTAAAGATGCCACAAAGCAACTGTTGTTCTTATTATGCTTCTTTACTTTTGATTCGTCATCTTTATTTCCTGGTAGTTGTTGTAAATATTACTGATTGATTGATTGATGTATTGGCGGCTTGTTTTTCAAGCCCAGCAACAGGTGAAATTTTATTAAAATTGTCACATTAACTTTAGTAAAAGACAAGGAAATTGCATTTTGAAGCTGACACCTGTTCTCACATGTATTCACGTTGCTTTTTAATTTTTTGTGATGTCTTTTGGTCATTTGAATTACTAACATGGTGTATTTAATTATATGTTATAGTAATCTGCCCTTTACAGTTCAAAAGTTTAATTTTGGTAATTTCAGATACACAGTGGAAAACTTAGTACAAATTGATTCATTATTCTTGATCAGACACCTATAACTTTTGGGCCCTGATTTTTAGGAACATTTTTATACCAAGTCATAGTTTGAAACATAAATCCTAATTCATCTCAGCAGCACGACTACTTCACATAAAACTGGTCCAAGGCAAAGTATCATCGGACCATTTAGAGCATTGGGAGTAAAATGTATTTCACCTTGAAGAAATACTTAGTAAATGTTATAAGGTAACCTGTAAATGAGCGGGGTCCTTTTTGTAATGAACTTCCTACCTTGCAGATGGCCAATTATGAGTCTTACATAACTGGTCATAGTGCAAGAGGTTTCAGGCGCAGAGCCCAAAAAATGTCATTGACTTGTGTCACACACAACAGGAGATGGCTTTTGCATCACAGTGTGAGTGCTAGTAAATGATTGGTTACAGGAGATCCTCCAATAAATTAATTGTTTCCACTTCATGGTTAAGTATGTGCTGCTCTTCCAAATCGAGTGCTGGTACTTGGTTATTACACTTTAATAGCTCGCTTGCCAAACTAACGATATATTACTCCATGTGCTGGCTCAGATCAGAGAAGATGAATTGGCTATTAATTAGAGTTGCACTGAGAGGGCACAGGGGAGAGACTACTCATAGCCTTGCAATCAGTGTCAACGGGGGCCCTTTTCTGACTAGGACAGCCAGGGCAGGCCCAGGTCACTGAGTCTTACCATGAAAACCATCGAGTCTGGTGGAAGAAGCGGCATCAAACATGGCCACCATCTTGTCGAGTCAAACAAAGGACAAGAGAGTTTAACGTCGCACAGCTGCAATTTCATCTGATGATTTTAGTCGGGGCGTGTGGACAGAATGGCAGAGATGCGTGGGAGGTTGTTTGGCTCCGCGAGGTTCCTTAACAAAAGCCTCACGTCCGAAGGACTTTGAATTAGAAAGTTATGGAGGAAATATTTGACGGGCAGAGATGATTTGTGGGGAATATTATTGTTTGGCTCACTTTTCTTGGTGCAGCCTCTGAATTATCCCTTTTATCACAATTAATTAAGCTTGCCTATAGGAGATGTTCCATCTTGAGCTCATCCACACAGGATAAATAAGTCAAAGCAGCAGGATATATGTCCTTTTATTGGCTGACTTGATCTCGGAAGCATCTGTAGTGGGGGGAGCTGTCTCTGTGGTGCGACTTTGTGGAAGAGTCTTTGCCATCAGTCACTTTGAATGCTTCTTTTATGACTCGTTTTGTTAAAAACCTCTTTTTTTAATGCAAGGTATCAGGAGTTATAGCCTGTCTATGCAAATTAGGAAATTTTGACAGTTTGTTATTCATGTCATCGCCTTTTTAAACACTTAAAGGCAATAAATTTCACCGTGACAGGCTGCTCCGAAATTGCCACTAAATATTATTAAATATTTTAACAAGTTCCTTGTAAATATGCCTTAAATGTTTGAACGATGGGCAGGAAGAAAAATGGCTTTGCATCAACTTATTAGACGCTATAAAAGTGGCAGTGATTTATCATGGATGTGGAGCAACTCAGGCCATCTTTTTTTTTTTTTTGTTTTGCTTATTCTGTTGGCTTGCTTTGTCCTGACGTGCACATTAAAGAGAGAAGCATCATGTTAAAAGACTGCGGTTTCACACATCGTGAAGGCGTAAGCGGCAGATACTGTTGTACCTGCGGTCCTTGAAAGGCGGAGCGATATACGGCAACGCCAGTTTAAAGTTTAAAGCTTCTCGTACCAGTTTTACATTTTGTGATATCGCCAGCTGTGACAGAGTGTATTTAGCAAGGAATCCAGTTGATTTGATGTTGATTTGGTTTGATATGTCTGAGTTGAAATAATTAACTCGGGCAGCTTTTAGTTTTTTGATAATTTCCAGCCACATTTCAATGACTTGCTTTTCAACGTTTAAGCTGAAATCTGAATTTTCTTATGACCATTTAAAGGAAGCAAATTCTGGAGAGGAAAACTTGCCTGTCAAATTGTACTGCCTCTGTCCAGTGACACACATGACAGTGATGGTGTTGTTTTTATATATGAATCAGGACAAAATAATGACTGTTGTCTGTCTGTTTTGTTACTTCTAGATGCATAATAATCAATAATTTCCTCTGGCAACGCTACAGATTGGATGTGAAGTCTCAAATCTCTTTAATTACAAAGTCAGGCTACAAAGAGGCGCTGAACTATCTAAAAAAAGTCTGAGATGTGACACAGTCTTGTGGTTTGTGGTGCACCTTTCCATTGGTTAGGGCTGGGAATTCAGCATCAAATCGGGGTCATTTAGAGTAACATGACTGCGCTCCAGAGGATTTATGTTTTACGCTGGCAATGTGCAGATTCCTTCATCAGCCACATTCCAGCTTTTAAATTCAGAAGTCAACTTTTTTTCCTGACCAGCCTATCATTTGGTGACTTAAAGCGGTTTCTTAATTTATTGCACTTCAGTTACGATTAAGTTCAACTTCACGTTCTTTATTAACTCTTAAGAGAGGAAATGATGTCGGCCGGCGCTCGCAAAGAGAGGAAGAAAGAAAGGAGAGAAAATCACGACTGGGCACGAAATTACAAGACACAAACACAGTGAGTGAAATCACTGTTATATTGAAAAATGCTGACTGTGCAGTTAGCTCAGTGGTTTTATTATGTAGTCTCATAGTCACTGGGATGCAAGAGCTATCAAAAAAGCCTGGTGCATATTTTTTACAATATGCATCTGCTCCAGTAATGCTTTCAGAGCAGGGGTGTTTGTTCATTATTTGCTTTTTATTTGTCACTCATCTACGTAATTTACACATCCTCTGCAGACCTGACTGGCACCGGTTTCCTTACATGTGTTCGAAGCCACCGCTCGTCCTCAGTGCACCGGTGATGCATAACAAACACAATGACAAAAAGCTCTGCACAACCGGGCCTTGTCACCAATCAGAAGATTTGTTTATTTATAAGGATTTTGTTTATTTTTGAAGATGCAAAATATTCTGATATTACTTTTTATGCTTTATTCATGCTGCAGCATTTTGCTTCTGGGAGTGTGAAGATCACCCCAGAGGTACTAAATCTGCTTTTCTAGACATCTTGATCTTCCAATTGTTCTGCTTGTTTGATGCTGATGATCAAAATGCATCTCACTGCCTTTGCTCCTTAATAAAGAGGGCAATCATGGGTCACGCAATCCACAAACCCGTCACTGTTTTGGTCAGAAGCCACTACAGTATTCCACAAATCTCAGTGCTGTCTGTGCGCATCACTCTAACCGGTTAGTGTGACGTGATGGCTGCCATGTCAGCAACATGGCACATCTCTGTTCTCCCTCTCCGGAGCCCTCTGCGAGTTTTCCCTGGGGTTGGCAGAATACGAGTGCCCCCTTGTCTGACTGGCTATAACCTTGCCACCAGCTTGTGTGTGCGTGCGTGTGTTTTTTTTTTTTCCAACTCTAAAGACTTGAACAATGATGACTCAAGCCACGCAGAGTACACCTCAGGGAGAATACAGTGGAAATAAAAATAACAAGTGGATTTTTGACTGCAGTCAGATGTGAGAGGAGGCTCGCTGGCACTGGGCTAAAAGCCTGAGCAGATTCTGCCCCCCCAGTTCATTAGATTAGGCTGTCTCGTGTTCAGGAAGTGCTGAAAGGCGCTGCAGATTGTATCTGCATGAAATCCTGTCCTTACGTGCAGAGACAGTTGCCAGTCCCAGTCTTTGAAATTCCAAAGTAGTTCTCAATCCAGTTAAGGCCCGATATTGTGGTTGTCTCTTTGTGGCCCTCCTGCTGATGGTTCTTATTAGAAGGGTTAAGTATGAAGATGCCTGTGTTGGTATTTCTGCGGTTGCTCATCTGTGCACCGCACATGAATTTCTTTAAATTATTTATTTTCCTGACACCACCATATGGTGCTGTAACTTGTTTGTCTTGGAGCACAGTGAAGAAATGCAAGACCTAGACTGGATTACTTGTCGTGTGTATGCATGGGAGACCCTCATCAAACAATGCCTGTTTTTTGTTATTTCTTTTGCTGGGTGGGCTCTGTTGATGCAATTCTGCGCAACTCTCGACAAGAGTTCTCTTCTCATCTACTTCAGAGCAAAGAGATAATAAACGTAATTGGGCCAAAATGTGGAGATGTTTCACAGAGATGCTCCGAGACAGCTGCCATTGGTCTGCAGTTGATGGGGCAACTGAAGAAGAAGCTTGAAGGGCCCTGGAAAAATGGGGTCCTGATCTTCTTTGAAATGCCACAATTAATTGCTGTGCGTTGTCCCCAATGCATGGATGATTAAATGTGCTCCTAAACTGCCCTGATTTGTGGGGGCACCTTGCCGATTTTATTTGCCACTGTTAACATTTTCATTCCTGCATTATGCATGGTGCTGTGGGGCAAGGAAGTGCTGCAAACAAATGGCCTGAGGGATCGGCGTAAACACAGCGCGCCATAAGGGGGAGAAGACTAACAGTTCAGCACCGCCTCCCTCAGCCGGTCTTCACTGACAAACTAGACAGCCCCTCTGCAGCTCGACTGTAGCTAAACAGAGCAGTACAGTGTGGTTATCAGTGTCAGCTCGCTCAGGTATTCAAAAATCATGACTGTGAATGATATATATATGGAGAATATAAGGACAGAGTTGGGGTTCAATAAAATTTAATATCTTTATATTAATCAACAATGAATGCATGTCTGATAGAGCATTTCTATCTAATTGAATATGATTCCTCCTTCTTCAGCATCTATTGGCTGAGGTCACTTCCACTAGTTAAATCCGACAGCCAAAGCAATGCGATGCCGGTTCTTTTGTGTTTAGGGATTTTAATTCCTCATTGCAATAATCAGTGACTGATGGAAGCCCTAGTGTTTTATGAAGGCATGCCAAATGACATGTGCTCCCTTTTGAACATGAAACGCTCCGAGTAGAAATATGAATTTTCACATTAGAGGCACACTAACTCTCTGATTAGGATTTACTTGATCTGGGATCTTGGCTGTTAGAAATGCAACGCTGCACACATGGCCTGCCCGAGTTGTCAGCTGTCATGGCATTGGCCCAGAGCCTTACACTTGGCAGGTCTCCACCCTCTCACCTCCGGCTGACAATGCAAATACAGGCAAACGATGTGTAGCCACTGGACAGCTCTGTACACACTCGCGCACTTCCATATGGATCATGAAACTTGAGTCCGGTGTACGTTTATCATCGAAACGACGGCCCTTTTCAAAATGATAGTTTGCCGTTTTGACAGAGGAATCAGTTCGTCATTTTCAAGTCATAAACTAGTCTGTACTCTCAACTTCCTGCCAGGGTGCTTTTTTTTTTTTTTTTCAAACCCAGCCCCTTGCCATCAAAACGCTCTGCATAGCATTAACAGTAACTAATGCACTCAGCAATGGAAAGAGGGCAGATATTGTTTTTTATGGCCTGACCTTTGAGGCATTATTATTTTTTTGATGAATAACTGTTTGCTCTGAATGCGGCCGTTAAACAAGTTTCCTTAAGGTTTGCAGTCATTTCCCGCGACACAAATGGCAAAACAAAAACATCTCATCCTGTTCGCCGGCAAACTGAAGCGTGCTGTCAGCGGATATGGAAAGTCTGTTTTAGTGGACGGGAGAGTAGTGTTAAATAGGTGGCAACCAGTTCATTAGGATGCCTTTCAGAGCATGAAAAATGACCTTTTCCCTTGTAATTGTAGTCTGAGTTCATAGATAGTCGACTGGAACCAGAGCATACTGTACGTTGACAAGGATCACTGGAAACAATTAGCATTGCATCTCAGCAGTCAGTCTGCGAGCAGCTCTCAGTTACCAGTTTTTTACACCTTCTTGCTTAAATGCCAGGCTGATTTGATTATGTGTGACAGTTAAGTTTGACAAATAAGAAAAATAATTTAATTTATCAAGTGCATTGAACTTCATCTAATACTTTTTTTTCTCTCAGACGATGTCTTCAAAAAGAGTCCAACATGTAATAAAGATGAAGTGTTCTCATACAGTGTAGCTCCTTATATGCTGGGCTGTATGTTTATTTATGACAAATGCAATGCAGGCATTTTTATTTTTATTTTTTATTTTGAATGCAACTTGATTTAAATGATTTATTATATAACGTTAGTCTTACAGCACATAAACTTTTCAATGTATTCGTAGTACAAAAATGATTAAGATAAGATAAACCTTCATTCGTCCCTCAGTGGGGAAATTCGCACCTTAGATTATGTGGCGTGAGTCAGCACCTGAAGTTTTTAAAGCAGTGAATGCCAATATTTATTCATCAGATGAATGTAAAGGCACAATTCATGATCCAAATATTGTCAACAGAAGTCAACTTGGCACCTTCTTTCACTGCCACATTTTTAATAAAAAGACAATCTGATCAGCAAAATGTAAACATCTTTTTTCATTTTAATGCTATTAAATGGTTATTTACATTAGTTAATATGTGTAGGAAAAACACACATATATAATACACACTTTTTAAAAATTAGTTCTAATCAGCTGAAGGGGAGACGTTCTGTCTGTCTGTCTTGTGGATCTCTGTGCTAGTGAGGACACATATTTATTGCTTTAATGTGTTTTAAGGGCCAGTTTGATCTTGGCTGATTATAATAACAGTTACAATGTATAGATGAGTTTTACGTACATTTTGGGTTAATTTACTCTGTATTTACAGCTGGTGAACAACTGCTGAGGCCTCTAATCTACTTAATCAATTGCATTGAAAGAGATACAGTGTTTAATGTATGTATGTCTATTCAACGCTCTTCTCAGTCTGACATTAACATGAACCTAGAGTCTTGGGGGAGTACAGTATATTTATGACACTTATGGAAAGCATCAAAAATGTGTTCGTCAATATTTATGTACATCTTTAGTTTGGCAACGTATGGAGCCGAGGTTATAGTTGGGATAAAATGTTGATATATGCAGGAGTTTGGGATCACTTTTTTTTCTTTTGAATCTTCATTGCTGTCATCATCAGAAATTTCCCTCCTACTCTGTGGTGTTTTGATAAGGCAATTGTGGTTGAAGAGAGCAAATATTTAAGGTATCTGCAAATGTGATGCACATCTGTCAAACAGCCCAAGGGTGAAAACCAGCACATAACAAGGCAACAAATGCTGATCCGGGACTTCTCTGCGGCAAAATAAAATATGGCTCAAGTTTTCATTAAGGTGCTATTGATTAGCTTTTCCTGGCAATGAATTATGGACAACATTAAATAAAAGGGAAAATATTTTTATGACTTTGCTTAGGCCATGCCAGATTCCCCCTTCGCCTCTTGTATGCTCGCCCCGACAGGCATTTTGTTTTCTCTGGAATTCTTGTGGCTTTTGTGAGACCTAGACTCAGTAAAAAAAAAAAAAGTTTGATTTTCCTTTGATTACATTTCCCATTTTAGATCTGTGTCAAATAATTCTGAATAAATACGAACAGAGAGGGTTTTGGAAATTGATGGATTAAAAAATAAAAAATTGTGAAGTGTTGCAATAATAACTGAGATTTTTTTGTGATAGTGACAGTATTAAAATGTCAAAATGTCCACTTCTCAAATCTTGCAGTGTAATCCAGGTTGTATGTTGCCAACACTTCATGGAAATGATGTGGTTATTTATTCTCTGAAGTTTCTGTATGTACCTGGGGGTTTTTGATATCACGAGTGAAAAAACATATTACGTCAAAAACAGAAAATCCATTTGCATTTCATTTCATACTTTAGAGCCTTCACCTTACTGTACACCTCCATTAATGTTGCCACATCCCCATGTTTTGGCAACAGCTATATTACAAGCTGTTTCTGCCTCTTACAATTGCACAAGCATTTCCGTGAACTCTTTATTCTCATAAGTCATCCAGTGCTGAGACACCGCCTCTGGTGGCCTGGAAGAATGAAATAAAATACGAGCTATGTTCACATGTTTTGTATCACGTCAGACTTTCTGTATGCTTGTCACCGTGCTGCCATGTGTTACCACCGAGGGAATCAAGGGGTCACCAGTGTTGTTCAGTTTGAAATTTTGACACATGGGGTCAAATGCAATGTTCATGAAACAATAGTATTTTTTCCCCCACACATTTCTACATGTATTGTTTACCTGGTGGGAAAAACAAGAACGAGAAAGACATTTTTCTTTCTTTCCGTCGTGCACACCCACACAGGAGCAGCACCATTCATATTCTGTCAGCGGACACAATCTTGGCATTAGTTCTGACTTTACTTACCATCATTGGAATGTACTAACTGTTAGTGATGAACACTTTTATTAAAATAATTACATCTCTCGACAGTAAGGTCAACCTGTCTGTCCTGTTATGTGTTCTTCTCAACACATTTTGTCTTCCCACATATAAATTGTCTGTTTTCTTTACTGGGACAAGTTGCAGGGCCAGTTTCCTGAACTGGAACATCTTTTCTTCTTCTGTCGTGTTTTATCCTGAGTTGTGACTCAGGTAAACATAATGTAGACAGTGCTAATATACAGAGTTGTAAATTTGTTAACATGAAAATATTTTGTCCAGATTTTGTATTATTTTTGTTATTCTGTATATACAGGCCAAAACGTATGAGGCTTTTTATTCAAATGGCTCATAGTTATTTTTAGAGGCGTGTGTCAGATTTGTATAGAACATTTTAGGAAATGCAGCTCAACAAAGAAATGAAATGCACCAAGTGCTTCACATAAAAATGACATAGAATAAACATAAAAACAAGGAAAGAAAATTAATTTCTAGTAAGAGGGAAAATAAAACCCATTTGATAACAATAGATCTGATAAGATAAAGATGCATAAAAACAGGGTTAAAATGCCATAATCTACGGAAATAAGATTGAGAATAAAACCCTCTTGATAACAGCTTGATAATAGCAAAAATATAATGGAATACCAAAAATGCATAATATAAGGTGGATATTAAACAGACTGAATTACAATGATAAAGCAGAGTTAAAAATAGACTGCATATAATTCATAAAACCATGCAAGTGAAATGCAAAATTTAAAAAGAGGTGCAGCCGTGCATCAGTTAAAGGCTAAAGTCAAGAGATATGCTTTTAGCTTTCTTTTAAAAATATCTGGCTTCCTGATGTTTGTTGGTAGTGCTTTCCATAGCTTTGGGGGGTAACTGAAAAGACTGCATCTGATTTTCTTTCGGCTGTTACTGGGAACCTAAAATAAACCAGCAACAGATGATGGCTTTGTGTACGAGAAGGAGGACTTGAAATTATTGTTCGTCCATGTATTATTTGCCAAAAGACAAGTAGTGATGGCGTTTCTAGCTGCAGTGTCATTTGGTTCAGCAGAGATGTAAAGTTGCTTGTCATCTGCATAATTACGGAAACGCTCATAATGACGTCACCAAGTGGCAGAATTTATAGTGAGAAAATGAAAAGACCAAGACAGCTCCCTTGCGCAACCTCAAAATAGTCATGTCTCTCAAACACATGATCTCACTTTGATTCGAGATGATTGATAAAGATATCACGGCCATTTGTACCAAAGACTGCACTTAGGCTTAAGAAGACAGGAAATTACCTCATTTTCATCAGAATTGTGTCTGAAGTCGCCAATTATTTTAGTATGATCAGTTTCAGTGGTGTGGTTTGTTCTCAAGCCTGATTGAAATGAATCCAGGATGTTATTGTCTTTAAGAAAGGAATTAATTTGCACTGAAACCAAGTATGCATTACTTTATACTATACTTTCCAAGTATCTTACTGATGAAGGTTGGGTATCGGCCTATAGTTATCAAAAAGGTATGTAGCCCCAGACATCAGATAAAAAAAATCACTCAGTGTGTTTTTAGAGAAATGGGAATGTACCTACAGGCCATTACACCATGCCATATGAGGCATAACACTGTTCCTTTTGTGAAGTGCTGAAAAGACACTGTTGAAAAAACATGGAATAGATAGTATATTTTAAGACTGCATAGAGATAGAAAGTACTTCAGTTACAATTTTACTGGGAAGTATGTTGGGGAATAACTGTTTCTTGTTTTTGCACTGAATAAGATGACGAGTAAATATAGTGTTTTTAATCAATGTTCATTTCATTTCTGTTGGCCGGACAGTGATGTAATTGTCCAGCACTTTGTTGCTTAAACAGCTTTAAAGGTGGCGACACGTAAAGCGTGCAGTGAAACCTGCCTCACTTTCCCTCAGTGAGATACTAACCCTTCTTTCAGCTGTAGTGAAGACACCTGAAGCCTTTTCCTCAGTCACAGAGAACCCATTTTTCATGCATTAAACATTACCGCACGGCACGTCGGTGGAGTAAGAGCTCACTGATTTGAATGATATGTTTTTAAACGGACGGTTATTTTATTGTTTCAGTTCATTTACGAGGTAAAAAGGCTTTGAAATCCGACTTTGGTCATTTGTTAAGTTGCCACATATTGGCAATCAAGAAATGACAAGTCTGGCGGCGCATGGTTAATAGAAAATGTTTTAGATGTGACAGTGCTTTATAAAAGGACACCATGACTGCTAGCTGCTCTTCAGTGTTCAGACTGCAGACACTTAGCGCACCAGGTGTTTTGCCCAAGATTTTTCCGCAAGACAAATGGAAAAGTGCCATATCCTTTAAACATCCCATTAGTATGTCTTATAAGACTCGCCACAACTGAGCACCAAAAGCTCAATTTTATTACAGTTTCTTGTCTTTGTCAGGCATAGCTTCCAGTTTACGTTTTCAGGTAATTATAGCGCTGTGCACACTAGAGTGGCACAAATTAGCACTTTGGGGAAAGAATCAGTTGGCTGGATGCCCATCATTGCCTGTATGGCCTGGACATGATAAACACACAAGCACGAAAGCCTGTAAATGGCACCCAAAGTGTGCGTCAACATTTTAATGGAGGATGTGTCTCGGCTCTGCTTGACTTTGATTTAAGACTGAATCAAAAAACTTCACTGTCTTCCAGCAGCTTTACAGGACATTTTATTCTGAAAACTAAGACAGCTCGGCAGCTTTATCTCTTTTGAGATTCATTATGGAGACAAATGCAAGGTTCATCAAAGACGCTAGATGTAAGACGGGACTGAACGGAGACATGATCACGGATGAGCTCAAAACACAGATGATGTCAAAGGATGTTCTAACCTAAACCCTTTGAGTCAGGATATCTACCTCATGGCTATATTGCCTGGGTTTAAAAGGACGTACTGGGGGAAAAAAAAAACTTTATTACAGTAAATGATGAATTGAGAGGATGTCTTATGAAAGGCTTTGGACCATGCCTGTGCATGTGCTTGATGTGCGCGGGATCAATGTGAGAGGTTTGATGTGGTCTGAAGAGTTTGTCTATCACAGATGCCATGACAGAGAAGTTATGGCCGCAGCGAGTTCTCTGACAGCTGAAGCGAATGGTAGATACAGCAGGATAGAGAGCAGCGATTCCTCCTTATTACATGTGGAATTTCCTCCCAGCTGATTGAAGTATCAGCATATTGCTGCCATATTCCTTTCCACAAGAGCCCAGAGTTTTAATAATTTGCAGAATGAAGGGGGCAGATGAGAGGTTATCAAAGTCACTTACATTTGTTTAATCTCTGAAGCGCTGCCATTTATAGTTTTCACTACAAAGCAGTGTTGAAAGCAGACAACTGAAGCCGGCTCATCAGACAGTCGGCATTAATGTACATTGTTTACCTGATGTGTGCGTACTGTATGTATATAGTAATCAATACGTGCCAAGAAATACTATATGTACAATGTTTACAGTATGATCATGTGGAGGAAAAATAACAATAAGTAATCTCATGTCATTTAGCTGTTCTATGCAAAGTTAATGTAATCCTCTAATGTTTAGTGTAACGCATCAATCATGCAAAAATCTATTGTTGCATTAGCCTTGAAAGAACAATAATAATAAAAATGCTATAATGGTTTTAGCTTCCTTTCCATAAATCATTCTCGGAGGCTGGGGAGGGGGCATCTTAACTTGCCACTTCAGCTCATCTGAGCAGTCGAAGGGATGCTGAATACTGATATGATATTGAACAATAAGCAGAGCCGCAGTTGGTCACTTTCAACCTGAAGTGGTTTGAAATACTGCGTGACACAGTCAGTCGCTGCTTCTAGCACAAGTTGACCCAACACCTTCTGCCATGACATAAAGCAGTTTTTTGTTCGATCGCCACTCAGCCAGGAACTGTAAATCAACGGTAAATGCATAAAAACAGAGCATAGCGGAAGATTTATGGCAACACTGCAAATCCTTTTAAACAAATATTAAAATAAGACCCAAATCAGCCGGAACGTCATTTAACAGGTCGTGCTCGCTTCAGTTTTGAGCCGGGCCGGGGCAGCTGACAGGCTGTCGGAATTTACATCGATATTAACATTTGATTAATAACGCGGCTCTCGCTCTCAAGACGGGCTATGTTCTAAGTGTATATGTCCGTGATGTATGAGCGCAATGCAAATAGAATCAACACATGATCGGAGCACAATGTTCTTTCCAATGGTTAAACATTAGGATATATGCAGTACATGAGTGTAAAGGTATCACAGCTAAGCCGATCTCCTGTCCAATAACGTGTCATTATGCAAACAGTCATGTAGCCCAACACATACGTATGGAGAGAATTGGCAAATGGCTTTCAGGTTTGATAAGTGGAAGTGCGTTTCCGCCATGTGGTTTCAACCTGGGACCTTTACAAGTGCTCGTCAGAGTAGCGCTCAGAGTACTGTCTGAAGAGGCTTTTCCATTTCACAGAGAATACACTCTTCCCGGGAATTGGGTGGAGAAGATAATTCTCCAAAAGAGGAAGAAGAAAAAAAGAAAACCAGAGAATTAATAAACCTTTTTAGCAGGCATAATCATTCATTTTGAACTTAAACTGAACAGAGCAACAAAACAAATCATTTTTGGGGAAAGAATACATGTATTTTAATGCCCTCAAGCAAAACTAATTAAAGACGACACCTCATTTACATAAATAAGCATTATAATTTGCATGCACGCACAAGGGAATAGAGTCAGAAAAGAAAGCAATGTTTTGCAGTCTGCTAATTTCATTTTATTCAGGATTTAAGCTTAATAAAGATTCATTTTGGAGGGGAAAGGAAAATAATCAAAGGGGAAATTTGAACTATCTCCAAAGATGCAGCAGCCTTCTATTGAAAGGGCTCTTTCCGAGTCACCAGATGACTCCTAATCTGGAGTGGCACTTCCTGGCGCAGCTCCAACACCAACTCCTTGAAAGGTAAAAAAAATTTTAGAGCCCAATTTATTAGTATGCAGTTCTGGCATCGGGTAGAGAATTAATGGCGGTGACTGATAATGACTGTAATCGTGGCACAAATGGGGTGTTGAAATAGCAAACAACGGGCACAAGGCATGTAATGGGGATTTTATTAATTACTCAAGGTCCCTAGCATGAGCAGTCTCCAGGATTTACTGTGGCCATGCCAGCCGGTCGAGGAGGGGTCGGCCAGTCTAATCTGACAATGAAAGGGTCACTACAGAGACTGCAGTGTGGGCAAAAGAGAGTAACATGCTCCTGCACTTGCTTTAAAACTGCTTTGTAATAGTATGAGAGTTTGTGGTTTTGACAAGACAAGAGGGGTTGCAGTCATTTGGCTTTTATTTATTGGGGCTTGGATCATATTGAGAATCCGTGTGTACAGTACTTTTCAGTGAGAATTAAACAAAAGCAAAAAGAGGCAAATCTCATAAGAAAACAAATCAAAAGACCAGAAACAATTCGGATGACTTCTTCCTCAGAGCATTTTGATTAAGCTATATATTAACGGCGTTCACCTACAATGAAATAAGCTTCCTCTATCTCTTTGTTGGCGATTAGAAAAAGAAATCAACATATGGTAGCACTGTCAGGTAGGATAGCCCATTCACACATCAACTCATCAACAAGAGAGGATTGATTAAAAGTCCTTTTTATTACTCACTGCATCCTTAATGGACGCTAGACTTTCAAAATGGAAGAAACAATTAGAGTTTTACTGCTTTGTGGGCACTACTGATTTATATAAATCACTGCACGGGTGTAAATTTTCCAATAAAAGAGCGAACCACTCCTAGCATGCATAATCAACATGTTCACACTTGGTACTCGCTCTAGACTCACACAATCTCTTTAAATTGGCAGGACTCAACAGTCACACCGATTCAAGCACACTCAATCTGTTGATTGGGTGTGCTTGATGAAACTGTTCCTATATATGCTGTAGCACTACTAATCATAGCCACTGCTTTTGGCCCAAAAAGACAAACAAGGTAAACAAACATGGCCACTTAGAGATTAAATTTGCCCTCGTTCATTGAGAGCAGTTGATGTGAATGCTGGATAAGTCTGGTTTGTTCAAGCATGTGTCATTGCATTCAGATGTGAAAAGCTCTGTTTGAGTCTGAGGTTCATCTTGAGTCATTTTGACGGCGAATGGAATGACTGCTATCATCTGATTTTCATGATAAGGATGCTCACGAAGGCAAACAGCCAAATCTGATCCCGGCCTACTGAACCTAGTTGTCCCGGCCGCTGTGGTCACTGTAATATCCACAATTGAAACGCGGGGCAGGTGGAGTCACAACGTTAAAATGGCACTCCCTGTTCCATAACCAATAACGTGAGTTTAAAATAGCTTTTTAAAATTGGCTTGCTACCTAGTGATACTCCACCCAAAATCTATCTTTGGAGTGTCAAATAACCACCCTGTGCAGGCTGGAAAGGTCGGTGTTAAAATGTTTTTGTCCTCCTTCGCAGAAGAAAATGTTAAAACAGCCCTGAAACTGAATATGAATATGATTGTGTGACGTTTTTCAAATCACAACGACGAGGTGAATGAACATTGAGATTGTTTTTTTTTAACCATGTCACCACTGTAGTTCACATTGATTCAAGCTTTCCTTCTTCACACAGAAGCTTTGTAGCCTTTGTGAAAAGGTCCTAATGTCCTTATGCAACTCTAATTTAGATAATAGACATAAGACCAGCTGCTGGACAAAAGAGATAAAATTGGGTGAATGATGAAATAGCTTATATTTTTACTTACTTTTATTAAATATGCTCAAGCTACATTGTGGTGAATGTGAGATTAAACCTCTTCATTCAGCTACAAATTAAAGGGAAACTGGACTGATTTTACACGTCAGGCTGTTGACATAGTTTTATAAATGTATAAATGTTTGTGGCCTCAGAGGGAACTGTGCAAAGTAGGATAAAGTGGATTGTGGATCAGTGGATCGGGAGCCCTCCGCTAAGACGTCTGCAGCGCCTTTAAAAAAAAAATGAAGCCATGAAAGCTTTGGCTGTAAAGTCAACAGGCGACACCACAGTCTGAACAGTCTGAGTGAAATTTAAACAAACTAACATGTAAATCTAATAGAGTAACAATTTGTCCTGATTTGTACTAAATGCCCGGAGAGTATAGAAAGACAAGGCTTGCCCAGATTCTTTTTTTTCCTCTGTCATCTCTCACACAGACACACACACACCCTGAAACTAGGCAGCTGGATTTTATTTCAGAGGAAAACCAACAGTGGCTGGAAGACTTTGAAATCATTGATAAAAGCGTGAATGAAACAGTCTGGAGCGATTACGTGAACAGTGTGGTGTAGGCATGGGATTTGTCTGTATCCACCATGTGATAACCCTAAAAACTCATTTCGATCAAGTGTTCTCAAAAGAAACCTACACTTACTGTAAATACTGATGTAAATAATGTTTCACTATTTGGTGAGTGAGAATCTTGAAACCTGGTTATTTTTCTGTCAGCGAAGGAAAAAAAAAACTTTCAGAAAAAAGTAAGGTGTGTCGGCTGCATTTATAGGAAGGGTGATGATGAACCTGAATGCCTTTTTGCTCAAGTCACATTGCATGACAAACGTGCGTGTATATTGTGCAGTACATTTATCTCATGCTCATGCCCAAGGGCATCCGTCAGTAACATAACTCCAAAAATCTCGCCATTCAGGTTCGGATTTTCTCTTTTTTTCATGCATTCGCTTTATAGTATGAGCGCTTTTGCATCGCTCTCAAAACCTGAAGATTCGGGCTCAGTTTTCTTAAATTATTTTTTACCATAACTCACCATAATTCACTTAAATCTGCAGACCCCCATAAAAGCCTCTGACTGTGTATTAAAGACAGACATATTGTAACATTTGATTTGCAACAACTAACAGTGACAGGAAACTATCAATACTTTCTAAGTTTCCCTTGAGAGATTAATTGATTTTAATGAACCCTTTTTTCCTCCCATCACTTAACAAATCTTCATCACCTGATCAAACAGCTTCCCGTGGCTACAACATTGACAGTCACTGAACAGTTAACACATTTCAGCTTGTGTGATTGCTGTTTTATCACCAAAATCAAAATATGCAGTTTTTCAGAACCTTCCCTCATTCACATGTTCTGACAAGGCTTTCACAAGTGGCTTGGCTCTGAGTTGTGTTTATAGTATTACAGTGTACTTTAGTGTACCTTGTTTTTATTTAAACATAGGTTTTTTAAGGGGATTGAGGAAAAAAAATTTCGGCTTGTAAAAACAACTGTTTCACCTACAAGGAAACAGAAACTGATTCACAAACAACAACACCTTCCTTCCACTTTACTCACTTCACTAGTTTAATATGACTTGTTTGCACATATTGTTGTATTATGTCGTATATGTCATATAATATGTGTAGAATGAGTCATATTGTTTATGATATATTTGCATGATCTTTGACAAAAACAAACAAAAATAAAAACAAACCTGGATGAATAAATCCTGTTAAATGCTTGGAGGCATTGCCTACTAATTTGTTCTTTCCTGTCCCAGACAGAGACGTCACCGTAATGGAAAATACCAGATTGAGGCAAATAACATAAAGTACATACCTCATTTACTTGTGAAATACCCATCTTCCCCAAGCTTTTGTTTTTTTTCTTTTTACCTCAAGTACCTGTTCCATGGGTGTGTACACTTTTTTTTCAAGCTGTGAAGTCATGTGTAAAAAATGTATTGAAAAACAGTCATGCCATAACATATCAAAACCTGCTTTTGTGTAACGATGTAGATATTTTAAAAACTATCGGGCCCCATCTGAAAACAGGAATCGAGTCTTGTTTTTTGCTCTTTCTCTCTTTCTCTCTCTCTCTCGTCCTGCCTCTGAGGTGAGAGGCTTTGAAACTAAAGTTGGCAGCATTCCTTGGCAGTGACACACACACACACACACACACACACACACACACACACACACATACACACAGAAGTATCACCTTATTGCTCACTTTTTGAACACATGAAAAACACAAAGAGCTGAACCAGATGTTCAGGTTCTGATCTGAGAACAGATAGCGTGTATTGCGAGAAAAGTGTAAGCAGACACTATATCACATGAATAAATGTTTTGGTCCAAATGAATTTTTTTGCTGTTTTAACCCAAACAATGATATTTGATATATCTGTTGACTCTTTTAACTCAAGTGTGTGTTGAGCCATTGTGGCTATTACTAATCACGGTAACCACCCAGCTCATGTGTTTATTGCAGATTTCCAAACTTTGTTGCTCCTCCTGGTAATGTAAAATCCCCCACCTAGCAGAGATTCTTCTTCCTGGTATTATCTTCCCTACCATGTTAATAAGGCCTGACCAATATACAAAGCTTTTTAAAGAATACACTGAATTAGTAATGTCTTATATGAATCAGCAATAGACCAGAAAACAATTATGTCCCAATTATTACTGGAACCCGCTGTGAGTGAGTCCTGTGCCGGTCGGAAGTCCCGTGCTGAGGAGGAGATCCCTCTGTGTTCCAGAGGTGTCTCAGACAGGCGTGTTGCCTCACCTGGTCCTGTGTTTACCTCAGATGGTAGGATTAGGAAGCAGCCATGTGGAAGATATGACTCTAATCCGTCGTGCCTTTACTTGGCACTCAGACACGGTCCTCCTGCAACACTTCCGCTCTCCTAAAGGTAGAGCAACACCCTGAAGGAGCGGGAGAAATATCAACAGCGTTTCCAGGCTCTCAGGGTGTGATACAGCAATATTGTGACAGCCGTGCGGGGTGCAGGTTCGCAGGTGGGCTGGTCGGGGATCAGCGAGAAGGGGTGTTATGGTTGTGTTTGCCGGTTAACAAATTCACACGCACAAGAAAGATTGGTGCATCATATATTGTCCAAAGCAGGCAATAATTGCAGATTTGTGCCCGGCCCCTGCAAAACACGCTCATATCCCTTTTTCATTTCATAACTAATTGAATATTAAACTCTCTTCCAACCTGCAATAGCACATTAGCTGTGTTTTAATTCTCGGGCGTGTTGTAAAAACTCTTTATTTTTCAAATGAAAAATACATCGGGCCATATTTTTGTTAGCGGAAACATTTTTTAATTGACCAGCCATTGAATTAGAGCCATAACTTGACTTGCTGGATAACCGAGCTGTAGGTTCATTATTTTTGGTGCATTGGTGCAGCTCAGCTCTTCATGAAGTAAACAGGTTGAACAAATTGAGCTTCAGCATTCACAGTATATTTGTCTGCATTTACATTTCTTTCTCTTTTATCTTAAAAGATGAAAAGGTCTGTTAATGACATTTTTTTTAAAAGTAAAAAAACCCTGAAATACTTAATTTTTGGAAAATGGCATCACAATTACTGAGCACTGAATAAGAAAGGCCCTCTGATAACTTTAAGAATAAGTTTCAGGCAGGACAAATGGCATGGTCAAACCTGTAAATCATTGTGCATGTAAATGATCATTATTATCATCATTTCATTTTCAGGAGGCTTTGCTACTTTGAGAATTTACACCTTTATCTCGTGTGTGTTTTTGGTCAGAGGACTCATGCCACATCGCCACCTCCATCACAAACGTTCGAAAGCAAAACTGTTATTTATCCAATGTGCTGATAATTAAGCCGTTCTCATTAGTGACATAATTGGAAATGTAATTAGCAATAGTAATAGTTATTGCATTTAATACCTTTTCTCTTTAGTTATCAAGCTCGTTCAAAGTGGTAATTAGCAGTCATAAGAATTTCATACTTTTGTCCTAATTCATTTTGGTCACCAGTTATTTCTTTTGTGTTTTACATCAATAAGTCATTAGTGCATTCATTTGGATTTTTAAGTAAACATACAAACATGATGCCCATTCAAGACAAGAAGACAAGAAGAAACAGGTTTATGGGAGATGTCTTAATTTTGAGAGATGCAAACGGCTACCAGCTTCGCCTTTAAAGATGTTTCATTTGGTTGGCCTTCAGTGAACGAGCCCTGCTTTTTTCTTTTGCTTTAACCAGCTGAGGCCTAAATCATGAGCTGCTCCCGTGGTCACACCTGGCTGGAAAAATATGGTCGGAAATCTTGGCTTAAACTTTTTACATCAGTCTATTTGCGTCCGAGAGGCTGCTGTCAAACATAGAAAAATCATCCTTTTGCGAGATCAAGTGCTTTAAATCTCGCGTTTCAAAGAAACTACATGTGATGGTAAACAGCTGATTTATGTTTATCTACAGAAATCAGATGGCGGTAGAGTGAGCGTCGGCCAGAGGCGATAACTGCTCAGCCGATTCAGCTTCAGCGCAGACTCAACAGGAAGGTGAGTCTTAAACCTATATTTGTGTCTCTTTGCACACAGTATGCCATGACTGTATTTTGAAGTGTAAGGTGGAGCTTGATTTGTTTGCCATCAATGAGAGATCAAACTAAGTGACTTGTGGTTTCCTTGTATGAAAAAACAGTCGTCACTGATTTTCTGTTTCTCGTCAGCGGGAAGCAAATTATTGGATGGTTGACTTTACTCAACACAAAATGTGGCGTGTAATGTGCAGTATTGGTGTCTCTGCTCCATGTTGAAGTTGCACCTCTGTTTCGAGGAACAACTTAATTGTCTCAAACATGCACACGAGCGGCACGCACGAGTCATGATACCCCAAGGCCTAGATTAATTAAGCTATGAAAACCCACGAGCAGAGAGCATTCGACAGGTGCCTGTTTGCCTTGGTATGGGACTTGTTTTTGGCAGTGGTGCAGTGACTCATTATAAATCTATAATTAAGTTACAATTTTATTTGCTTTTTTTTAACGTACTGTCATAGGGGATCAACGTGGCTTAAACTCTGATTCTGTTAAGTGCACTCTTGGCTACGCTGCCATTGTATCCTCTATTCTTCCTCAGGAATTATTCTTTGACAAACACGTGAATGAGAGGCTGATACCGTGTGTGTCACTCTCCGGCTATTATCCTACAGGTGTTCTTGTTTTCGACTCGCTTTTGAGGCGCATCTCGTAATTCTTAAAATCTCTTTATTTGTTCTTAATCCAAAACAAGCTGATAAACCCACCCCCCCCCTCCTCTGTATCTCAGCACAAAAACAAACATCGCGCCCTCCTGCTGGCTGAAGGGATGGTCCTCAGATCCCCCACAGTTCAGCTCATCCCGCGTCGGGGTGTGTTGGCAGCGCTAAGTGAATGCGATGGAGCGGCTCTCTCAGGGCAACGTCTGCTATTTTGAGTCACCTGCCAGCGAAGAGGGAGGGGGGGAAGACGCTCAGCAGGGGCCTGGAGGAGGGACGAGCCGGGGCTGTGGGAGAGGATCCCCCTGCCTGCAGGGTGGTCAGACTGAATGAGAGTCACCACCGCGGCGGAAACGTTTGCCAAGAGCTCGCTCAAGCTAACAATGTGGCCTGTGGAGGGGCAGACTGGGAAGGAAATTGAGGTTAACAACATTGTTACATATTAAACAGGGCTCATCTGCGCTCATAGTATGTGGAATCCCTGAATAGTCAAGCATGTTATTTAGTAATGAAATCCATGAGAAATTGTATTAGATCGAGATATTTGTGGTTCTTTCTGTTGCTGTAAGGAAGTGATCAAAAAGACATTAAAGTTACAGTGAGGTTATGTTTGTGTTGAAAGCTGCAGTACAGTAATTTTACCACAGTTATTCAACAACTATTATGACTGCTTCTATAACAAAAAGATTTTTTTTTTAAAGTTCATCAAATAGTTCAAATGCTCATATTTCATGTACTGTTACTCTGATTGGTCATAAAACACAAACCAACATTACAGTTCAATCTGAATTTAGCCGTACCCCCACACACTCTCTTCAGGTGAAGTGACCAGTCAGCAGTCATCGACATCATGAGTGTTTTCACAGGTGCTAACCGTACATTACAGCACAGGTCTTAGGACTGGTTTTCACAGCTCGAGCCTGACTAGTGAATCTCACCGCTTTCCTTTACTCTTTCCCCCACTGTGCTTTGCCCAGGGGAGAGACGCCTTCTACGTGTTGTAATAAGGGTAGCTGATATAATGAAGGTCATTGTAATCAGAGCTAATGTGCCAAGGAGTCAAGACACTGTAGCTTTATTTGCCAGCAAGGCCCGGCATTTGGTACCCATGGGGATCAGGCTGATAGCGTTATCTTTGCTAACCTGACTCTAATACAGGCCTTGCTCCGCTGTTTGTGTCAGCGTCGAAGCTGAACTTTTCCCAGTGATCCCTTCCGTGTGTGGATGGGCATGGATTGGACTCCACTCTGCTCCATCCTGGTTAAATCCCATCCCAAGGTGTTTGGCTTCTCTCAGTTCACACACTGTATTTAAAGAGCCGCGCTCCCTCTCTCTGACTGTCTGACTGGGAAAAAAAAAACAAAAAAAACAGACCAGTCTCACATAGGCTGCAATTGAATGTACTTGACATAGAAACATTACATTGGCGTCTGCTGAGGACCGGCTCGTAAGAGATGACCTCTAAATCTAATCCTGTCCCTCAGGATATGCAAATGTCCTCAGCTCAAATTTGATTTGTTTTTGTCAGTTCAGGACACAGCAGTTTGTTTACAACTGTTATCCAACGCAGTTTAAAAAAAAAAAAAAAAAAAGCACCGCACATACGGAGCTCTGCTTTATAAGACGTTTTACAACCTTGCTCACCAGACTGTTTTGATATTAAAGTCTTGTATAGATTTGCCTCAAACTTTGGCATTGAAATTCTGTTTTCTTAGCTAATCATAGTGTGTGACGAGATATAGAAAGGCTTAGCTATCAAACTGAAACAAGCCTGATGAGATGATCCAACTACAGCAGTGAATAATTAACCGTAATTACTGTATTTAGTTAATGTTGAGGCTATTTGTGGAATTGGTCGAATAATTGAACATGCTGGGATGTGAACAGAGAGATTTTGTCAAAACTTGTCAGGACTGTGTTACTCATCATTTTTCATCCATGAGAGTTTTATGTCAGATGACCCATATGTGACTGTATTTTTATAAGCAACCCCCCCATAAAATCAGAAATCTCTAATTGGGATCCTCAGCTCAATTTGAATGCTGATTACCATTTCTCTTATTTTTTACATTTGCCTTTTAACATGCCGCTTTCTGTAAGAAACATCAAAGGCCTTTTTTCCTATTCATCAGAGCCACCTCCAGGAAAAAAAAAAGGCTACCCATATCTAACCCCATGCAAGTCCCCTGGTCCCATCATTCAAACTTCCAAGCCTCTCTTTGTGGCTTCCTAGAGGACCACAGTGAAATGATCTCTTTTGTTTCGCATCATTAGTTCCATCTGTTGTGCGAGCAGGCCTGTCTGTTCCGGAGCATGGCAACGTGATGGTCGCCAGGGGCGGTTGGAGACGCTACCGTCCCGGTGGCTTGTGGCTCGACCTCCGCCACCACCGCCGCCTCGTCCGTGATCCCCATGACACTCTTGCGCTCGTCTGACTGTTTTTACTTATTTATTCATACATCTGTGGGAAATAGGAGCACACATGTGCCTCATATGCATGAAACACAGTTACTTTGGCTTCTTTTTGAAGGAGTGAATTTGGCTTTGTGATGTTATTTTTAACCTGAGATGGAATCAATGAGGGCAGCAGTTTTTAAGTTTATAAAGGAGTAAGACAATATATGCTTTGCGAACATTTTTTAATCTCCGTAATGTGATTGTATGCAATTGAATAAATATTGTTAAATTCACACTCTATGTCCACTTTGTGTCGAAGGACAAGCTTTAATAGGTCAGACTTGTTTGCTTATTTTCTAGCAGTCGGGAGTAAATGATGCACCAAACAGATGTAGCATTTTCTCTCAACAAGGAAATATTTTATTCATGATTTACATGAATGATAAATCTTCAGAAAGTCTTAGCGCTGATGGGCATACACAATTTTACATCTGTCTTCCTCAGAATAATTAATCGCATACCAGAACACTTGGGACTCACTGTTGAATTTTTCCTTTCACTTTACTTGATCTAATTACTTCTTTCAAAGAAATGCATTCTGTAAAGAGGACAGGAATGATAAACATACTAGTCGTACGTTATGCTAAAAGAAAAATCTGGCATATACTGCTTTTTTAGTCCACATCACTGGGAAACCGTTCAATCCCCCCTACACCTAAGACAGAGAAATGTGGCCTCACGCTCTAATTAGAATTCGTAATTCCCAAATGAATATTTCCATAATGTCTCCCGAGTGAATTGCTCTGGCCTTATCACCGTAGTGTGAATGTACAGGACAAGGGCATCTGTGTGCATGTCAATGCGGAGATCACCAGATCATTTTCATTGAAGACGGAGCCATCAAAGGTCATAGTCATCCAAATGACCTAACCTTGCAATGTAACACCTGGGTGTAAAAGTGGACTCATCCTATCTACTGGGATGGGTGTAATGTACCTCTAATGTATAAAGTGCGGAAATAAAATAAGAGTTATAGGTTGGTGGAGGAGGTTCAGTGTGGGCTCGAGAATACTGTAACTCTATAGGGTGAAATAGCTGTGTTGGTATCACCCGAGGTGACAGGCTATTGCCAAAGTGCTGTATTTGTTGGAACCATTATGAAATAAAGTCTGTGAAAAAGGCCAATATTCAGTTTGAATTGATTCCTGGAAAACTCCAGAAGTGAATATGCTTTCATTTTGATAGTATTACTATGGACAAAATGTGTTGTGTCAGTTTCACCTCGCCATTACTTTACTCCATTAAGGCAAAACCGACTGATTTTATTTTTGCTCAGTCTATTTTCTGTGATAAAATGAAAATTGGAGAGCTTTATTAAGTCTGAGTGACACCTAAAGCTGAGAGCCAACAGGAAAATAAGTCATGTGGGATCTAGTTTCAGTTCATTTTTGCTCAATTCCCATCTCCTGATCAAATACTGCACTTTCCAGTAGGGGCCTAATGGGAGTGTCAAGTTCACAAAGGCCCCTCTCTTCCTCCGACTCCATTACCTGATAACAGCGCTGGTTTTGCCACTTATTTGCACAGTGCGGTTAAGCTATGCTTGCGCTGTGCACATTTGTAGGAGGCTGTAATTGAAGCTATATTGAGGCCATTTTATTAATTTCTACAAATCTTCCCTGCGTATGTGTCCAAGTTGCTGTGGGCACTAACCCATCTCATTTTCTTTCCTGCGCTCTGACTATTTGAACTGCTCTTTTTAGTGAAGCTTTTGAATGCTGCTCCTCTTTAAGCCAAACAAACATGACCACTGATGTCTTGGGTTCAGGGCCTTTCAAACAACCTTTCAATAAAACAAGCTCAGCAGTGAGACATACAGGATCTCTCATGCTGGGCAGCCCCGCTGAAAATACCCTCCCTCCTGTTTCAAAGCCATCAGCTTTTGGTTCCCCCAGGAGAGCCAGCATTATCCTGCAGGGTTTATTTAAACTTGTTGGGAAGGTCTTGCCTTTTTTCATACAGTAGGATACGTGACATTTAGGGGAAATTCACTACATGTGAAACAGACTTTATTTGGCTTATCGATCCCAATTTCAAGAGTATAGGTGCCAGTTTCCTGTGGCAGGGAAATGGTGGCTGGTTTTTGATATGGGCCCATGTGGTGCCGGGCGACCACACCTGCACCTCCTGTGGCATAAGCACGGGATGCTTTGCAAGACTTTTAGCCCTTTTGCGGGCGACAGTAACCTGAAAGGTGAGAGGAGGAGCAAGAGAGGGAAAGACAAATGAGAAGAGATGACAGATCCTTTACAGCTTGATACCGAGGTCTCTGACTTGTTTTTAATGACCTTTTCTCTTTTCTTTATAGTATAAGATATGCCACTTAAATAAATGTCATTTGACAATCTCAGCTTTCAGTGTCACACGCTGACACGTGGTATTTTGATGGAATTCATTCGTTCCTGTGTTACTGTATAAAGAGCGGCATTTTCCTGAGTGTTTCCTTTTTTTTTTAATCACTCCTCCTTAACTGCCTCTTAAATCGTCAAACTGGTCAGTCTCGGTGTGTTACTTTTTTTGTACCATCTTGGGAGGACAACTATGCTTTGGCTAAGACATTATTGGACCATTAAACTGCGGCCCCTCCCAGTCACAAGCACTTTCAGTTCTGTATAAATGCATCGGAATTACTTCCAGAGGGGGGGCGGCGCAGAAAGACCACTGGAAAAGCTACTTATTCTCTTAATGATGTCTTGTCCTTTTAAAAGTCGTCATCTTCATTCACAAATGGATGAGTACGGCAGAGGAGCACCCCGGGGACTGAGGTCATCCCAACCTTCTTGTACCAGCACAGGAAGTTACTTTCCATGAAATGAGGCAGGACAGTCGGCATTAAAAGTTGAATTTGTTGACAGGGGGCGGGGGGAGTGCAATGCCACATACCACATAGTAATTATTGTGGGGGTGGATTAGTTGGCAGGTATTTGTGATTAGTTTGCTGCCCACTAATAGCTGTGGCACAAGAAACCCTGTAAACCCAATATTTATGTTTGCATGTCAAAAGTGACTCCTTAACTGACAGGGGCCAGAGATCTTCTTTATGAATGGCCATTTGATTGTTTCCATATATTAAAACTTGTCAGCTTCATCAACTGGTTATAAATACAGCGTCTCTGAATTTGAGCATGCATTGTGAAAGAAGTTAGGAATTTTTCTCATGGGAGTGTACGAAAAGATAATCCGTCCATTGGCAAGCTCGCTCATTAAACCATCAACACCCATCTATTATGGTTTGTGTCTCGGTTTTGCGCGAATGAATTGTTGCTGAACTGTGTTTTTGGACAAATTGTGGAAATTGTCAAGTCCTGAATTTGACTGCTAAAGTTGATGGAGATTTTCTGTAGTGACAAACCCAATGTGAACAACAACCCCAACAGTTATAGAAATATATTTTATTTCTTTTTTTCTTAAGCTAAGGATGTTAGGGCAATAAGTTAACACAGTCTTATTAACCCCATGTGTCTTAAGGCATGATGGTAAAGTATCCCTCACACCAAGACAAAAGACTGACTATGCTTTCACCTTTTGCAAATCATACAGTTTTCCTCTTGTGTGAATCATCTGACTTTGACAAAAACTCCTTTTGAACACATGAATATCGGCACTGATGAGTTCATTGAACTGGAAAAAGGTCTTAAAGTACAAGATGTGTCTTTTTTCTCAGGTGTTGGCATGTTTATATGTTGTGAAGTTTTTGAATGACACTACTCATGTACACACAGAAAATGAAAACAGTATTATGTGACACTCTCATAATGCTGTGTCGACTTTTCTGTCACATAGGGAAAAAAAATTATAAAAACACACTTGACTTTTCCAAGTCATATATGTGAAAGAATGGAAGATTTGGCCCAGTGGTAAAAACAAATATGACTGTAGATTTACAATATTATCCATTTCTTTTTTTTTTTTTTTTAATCTCAACACCTTTGGGCTGCCTACACGCACACATCACGCGGGCGAGGTGTAGTCAGTGATATACATGACATGCGTCTCTGAGGACCCTCTGATTTGTATAATATCCTTCAGACAAGGTCACAGCAGCACGTACGTCTTTGAAGATAGAGGAAAGAGAACATGTTCCCCCTTCTTTGTGCCTGTGGAATAGAACAAACGTGAGATCACGGTGTCGAGGGGCTTCCACTCTTCAAAGTTGATATGAATCAGACATGAAACGATTTAGATAAAGTGATAGTTATCTTGATTCCTCGGCGCCGTCCGTTGAATAGGCAGAGTAACGCGCGGGGAAGCTGAATAACATAGTTTTAGTGTGAAATCCTGGGGAAACGTATCCATCTGGTGTATGAATAATTTAGATGGCTCAAGTTGGTTCCTGTTGCTGTTGTGTTTGCGCTCAGCTTTCTCTCTCGGCTCAGCACCCCCCACCACCTCCCTCCTCCCTCCCTCCCTCCTTGACATCACTCCTGAGGCTTGTTTGTGATGCTTAAAGGGAAGTTGGGCCACATGAGGAATCATGGGGAGGAGAGACTCACTTTCTCTCTCTGCTGTGCTTTCTGTCTCCCTTCTTCTGCCTTTCCTAGACCTACACAGACCTCGGATAAACAGCTTAACACCCACAGAAGCGTGCATTCCTTCACGCACACACACACACACACACACACACCAGCAGATACTGTAGATGTAGAGAAACTGTAGATCTGCTCTAACCATACAGGACACCTTGCACACCTTTGAAGTTTGAAAGGCTTGGATTTCAATGATTAAAATTTGATCATTAGTGCGCACTGAGCATTGTGTTAATAAGACTGGGTGTGACCGATAATAGATTTTTACGTGGCACTTATGAATGCATTATGCAGCACTTAACAGAGAGATGCATCGGAGTTGGTGAAAGTTCCTCTTATATGAGTGTAGGGAGTTTATGAAGTGCCTCACTGACCCCCCCCCTCGAGCAAACACATACAACGATCCCACTTATACCTAATTCAGATCTCACCGTTCTAATTGCGCATAAATACAGTTATATATCAACTGTGCACATGCGCCTGCAGAAAAACACATGTTCTTACAAAAGCAGAAGTGTTGGCAGACGCACAAACATGCAAATGCACTAATATGCCAGGCCAGCTATACTTGCCCTGCATTGATTAATTTATTGTAAAAATGCAAACATGCTCAGGTTGAGTTGTGTCCTCGGGTGTAATCCAGTCCCTGTCTTTAAAGGAACCAGTCAGGATGGGGTGGCGGAGGGGTGGCATTGAGGAATAGGAGGAGGGGAAGATGGAGAGAGAGAAAGAGAGAGGGAGGGAGGGAGGGAGGAGGAGGAGGAGGAGGAGGAGGAGGAGGAGGGGGATGTGACAGGCCCTTGGAATCTCAACCTCTCTCTCCTGGTGCCCGCACTAATCAACCCCTGTAATTTATGCAGAAAATATGATTTATATTTAATTTCACTACACTTGCATTGTTAATTTGAGATGTAATTAACGCGTCGCCACGGCAACTAATTTCTCAATGCCGTAAATTATCACCGCCTTTTCATCAAAATTCAGTTACTTTGGCTCCTGTGTGCAGTGTTGTGATGCAATTAGGTTACCAGGGCAACCCCAAAGTGTTAATTTTCTTTTGTTGTACTGCAGTGAGGCAGAAGTTTTTTATACCACAAGTCATATTCACTTTTTTTGGGGGGGGACAAAGAAAAAGGGTGTTAAACGGCGCCTGCAGAACATGAAGTATACGACTCTACATGCTGCTTTCTCCAACTCTTGTTACACTGTTGTGAACTGACTGAATTCTCTGCGATTGCAAGTAGAGGTGTTTCCACGCTGTCCTTTGGGAAAGGGCATATTTGTCAAAGGGAGTCTCTTTAAATGAAAAATGCGAGCATTGTTGGAAAGAGAGCTTGGTTTCCTTCTCACTTTCTGTCTCATCCATGCATACACACACACGCACATCACGGCACATTTTCAGTACTTGCACTCCTTTTATTCCCCCAACAGTGACTGTGAAATGACTCAATATTTTAATCAACTGTATCTAATTTGCACTCCAGCAGAAGATAGGGCCACATGTGTGCTGTTGTTGCCCTGCCTGGCACTGAGTATGCCCACCGGATGCCTCTGAGCCGCCCTGGATTGCCACGCTTGCCAGTCTCTGTGGCCCACTCGGCGCGTCCGTCTCCAATCCATCCCTCCTTAGCTGGTCTTCAGTGGAAATATCAGGTCATTGGCTGCTAAGCTCTGGTTAACTGCAAAGGTAATTAAATTTGTAAGCAGGCTTTTTGAATCTTTTTAGCCTCGTCGGTAATGCCGCGGGGATTACAGCGTTTTTGAACACAGCTCTATTTTGACGCCCTGGTAGAAAGAGGCCAAGTCCCAGTGACCAGACAGGGTTCAGCCGAAGCCCGACCTGACTGACAGATCCAGAGCCATGACGTCTTCTGTACTGATAACACAAAGCAACGATGCACCTATGCATTAATGTGTATGTGTTTGTGCGTGTAACAGTGCAAACAGGTTTATTTATGATTTGATGCCTGATGTGGTCAATACACTCATTTTCCTTGTCTTTTTGATTTTCGCTTTACCTTGGCATCATTAGTGCTACAGAAGAGAGCGAGACTGCTGTAAAGTGGGGAATTTCTCTTTCATATCACGATATTGTCCCCGCTGACTTTAAACCACAGTTTGACATTATTTGCCAAGACAGCATAATATAAGAGGATTCAGCGTATGCTCTCTGTAGAGGGGGACCGCGGGGAGAACCTGAGTGGAGGCGCTCTTCAGAAAAGCCTGTTTCACACAAGGTGAAATCGCATTTGATTAAAAAAACAAAACAAAACATCTTTCTAATTCATTCTGCCTGTTTTAGAGCATTACTTTATAAATGCAAAAGTGGTGATATCGGTTCCTGTGCAGATTACATAGCAGATATTTCATTGTCCCTGCAGCCTCGAGTGCTTTGACCCCCCCTCCATGTCTGATCTTTTAACTATAGATGAACTCCACCTCAGACTATATAACAAGCTTGCACTTGTCTTATGCATCACCCTTATGGTAAATACCAGGCATTATGTCGAAACTCCTAAAATGTATAATGTATTTCATCATCTCCAAAACAGTAATGTGCAACATATTCTGCAATATGTAGAGATAACATCTGCAGCAGTATTGTGTATTTTAAGAGTAATAACTTTAGCAGCCTGAATGTCTATAAGTCAGAAAGTAATTTGGACACTAAATAGAAATTAGAAGTCACAGTGAGGCTGAACTGTCTAATCAAAAGCAGTGTAATAGCATATCTAACCTGTCTGGTATGTCTGGAAAGTCTGGCTTGATTAGAACAATACAGTCAAAATACTGTCGCTATTGTCCTGGTGGATGCAAAGTACTAGTGTGAGGAAAGGTCACCAAGGAAGTTTTTATGTAACTCGCTCTGTAAAAACACTAAGTTGATTAGACTTGTTTATTTATTCAGGTCCAAAAGAGTATTTGCTTTTGTCGCATTTATTCCCATTTTGCCAGCACAAGGGGCCCTGGAAGACGAGTTACCAAGGAACACAAAATTTTAATTAGTGTATTTTAATCATTCAGGCTTTTCAAGCTAATCCACAGACTCCTGAGAATTCCCAAGATGCAGCTCTGTGCTGCTTTACCATTTATTGTTGAGTCTATTATAATTACTGTTAGCAGGTGGGGGCAGGGAGACGTTTATTATGTTTTTCCATCTTTATTATAATTACTAGAAAAAATGAAAGGATGCTGTTTCATTAAGTTTAGAGATGATGCCATTTTCCCCCTGTTTTTCCCCCCAATCTCCTTCCTGCCTTTGTTCCATAATGCTATTGTACTGGCTTTCATTCCAGGGCTTTCATACATAGCACAGCTTTATGAGAAAAAAACAACAAAAAGAAACAGATCTCTTAATAAGAACAGAAGAGGGGAAAGATGGTCTTAAAGAACTTAATTTCTGAGAGTTTCCCTCTTTCTTTTTTTTTCTTTTTTTTCCCTTTTCAAATCCAGGCACTTCTCTGAGAACGGAGCTGACACATCCTCTGAAACACAAATGTTTAATGGAGTTGGACTGGGATCAGAACAGAAATGCATGAAGTAGAATATGTCTGCGTCTCTTTCACACTCGTCAGTAATGACAGATAAGAGGACTGCAGTAAATCTTTAAGCCCCATGCTTTTGGTGCTCTGCAGGGATTTTAGCATCTTCCAGAAATATTTTATGTCTGTCTGTTTGTCTAAATGCTATTTTGCCACTCCCTCTTCCTCTTGAGTCCCAAATGTGTGGCACTTGTGTATCTGAAACAATCAGGCAGCTGAACCAAATAAACGGCTGTTAGATTTCTCTGTGTCCCTATTTGTGATACTTTATCATTGGGAGTATAGGGACGGCCAACTTTTAGCACAATAGTCCTGCTTTTTAGATGAAGAGAGGCTGCATTTAAAAACTGAATGTGCCAAGAGAAAGAGATACCAGCAGTGTTTGCGGATGCCATATGGGTTGACTAGTTGATCAGAGCTTGTAGCGTGGTTATGTTGGAGTCAACTACATCGCATAAAACTTAACGCTTGCCATCATTTCAATGTCTGTCAAGGGCACCATTTTGGCAATGGATCTCATCAATTTTCTTAAGTGAGCAGATCTGAAGCTGTCACTTGGCTGGAAAGCAATATGCTAACGAACTTTATTCCAGAATGATGTCATTAGTCTTCCGCTCGTGTGAATGGATGCTTTGCTGCAAGTCGTCATTCATAAACACCTGAAGGGTCAAACTTGTACTCTCGTCTTGAAGAGCCCGAATGTGCAAAATGAGTATTTTAACAGTCGGTGACGATCGCTCATCTTTGCAAACCTTCAAATCGCAAAAGCAAAGTTAACACAGTATTTCAGTTTTG
This sequence comes from Centropyge bicolor, assembly GCA_037975185.1. Lineage (NCBI taxonomy): Eukaryota > Metazoa > Chordata > Actinopteri > Pomacanthidae > Centropyge > Centropyge bicolor. The sequence goes on along the minus strand of JBBMOC010000011.1, from coordinate 7,797,909 downwards.
TTTTTATTACCCAGCGGCTGTGATGTGACATTTATGTTATTATTGCCACAGGAGCTAAAATGGTCAAGTCATGACAAGGAGAGCCTTTTTACTCTCAAGAGGCAAACAGACAGATTCACTCCAGAGATAAACACAGCAGTTTACTTTGCAAAGGACTGGGAGACTGTGTTTGCATGTGCAGCGTTGGATTTTATGGTTCGCTGGTAGAATTTGATTTAATGGTTTAAAGACGAGGATTCACACCTGTTGCAGCTGCCTCGGAAAAAACAAAATAAAACATTTCACGAGATGACTGAGTAATCTCAGTTGGTCTCATGAGATGGATCCAACTTGTTGAATGAGTTCTGATTTCAAAAGCAAAAATTAACAGTATTATTTGATATATGATATTTGATATGTGAGAACATATTAAGCGAAGTCATGGTAACTCATAAATTAATTCATTTAAAGAAAAGGCTTGCCATTAGTTGTATGGACATCCAGCCTGTATTGGCGGTTGACTTTGTATATAACCGCTCTGTTGCTTTTCATATTGAAATAAAAATCACAATATACCAGATGAACAGTTTTGTACACTTTGCAAATGCGAATTGGTCACTATGTTGGGAAGTTTTTGCCTGCTGCTCCAATGGAACTGGCTATGATTACATTTGTTATAAAAGTAATTTTTTTCTTTTAGCTGTTTTTTGTTTTAATTAGCATTTTGGTTAAAGTTTGAAAGTGCGCATTTTCACATATTACGACATTAAAAAACACAAACAGCCCAGGGAAACCTTGCATCATAGTGATTCAGTTGGCACTTGTTGGAAATTAGAGCACAGGTATTACTACTGTGCTCTACTTGTTGTTGTCCTGCAGGTGATGTTTTATCATCTGGGCAAGGCGTGTTTCCATTAGTCTCTAGCCAGTCGAGTTGAGTTGACATGTTCTAAAATGTGAAGCAATCCATAGTGTGCGCTGAGTGTCTGAAATGTGGTTGTGCTTTGTAGTGATTCTCAAAAGTGACAAGAAGACATTTTTGGTCAAGAGCCAAAAATCCTCAGTATTTTGTTGTGACACAGAGAACTGTTGAATGTAGACTTGCCAACCTTTGATATATTTTAAAGAAGCTATACCTCTTACATTTAGGATTGTTGTCAGTGAAAGGGTGGTTCCAAACGAATCTGTTTCCACTTCTGCTCATGAGGTTTCATAGTGCAGTCGACAGTTATTGTTTTGACCTTTACTCCTCTTGAATCTGCCTCTTGGACTTGAAACTGTCCTCTCTCAATCCATTTCTGAAATTCTTTAAGCTTCACTGTGTATTTAGCACCACATCATTGCTCTATTCTGGGATGTTTTTGAGGGCGGAAAGGAAAGGAGAGCAAGCGGTCATCTCAAGTGGATATTTTTCGTGTTTTCATGAAAAATTCCACATCTTCTCATGAGGTGGCTTTCAGGAAAAGAAAAAAAAAAGCCAGATATATTTCAGGACAGGTCCGAGGAAAAAATAATTAATGGACCTTTGAAGTGTGAAAGGCCATCCTAATGCAATTATAGAGTCTTTGTGAAGTGTCAGGATTTTGGAATTATAAAATCACTCTGGATTGGCAGCAGTAATTATGGTGGCTGAAAGAGACATTCTCTCATACCTTTGCTGATACAGCCATCAGCTGCCCAGTCTTTCCACTCTGTTTAAGGGTTTCCTAATTTTGTACGCTGTCATTTCGCCGAGGCCTTTCTGGTTTTGAATGAAGTCATTTAATGTCTTTAAACACAAAATGCACATTATAAATGATGTAGCATAATAAAGACATATTTGACTTCTCATTATGAAATGGAAAACAGCTTCTGCCCCAGGTGTACTCGTACTGTAGATGGCACGCCTTGTTCATATTATATTTGACATGAACCAGAACTTATTTTTCTTCCTGTTTTCTATGTGTCTTTTATATTTATTTGTCAAAGTAAATTCATGACTTTTTGTTCTTTTGTGAAACTTAAACTGGGCCGTCTTTTGTGTGACCTACGCGCTCTGTTGACTAATCTATTAGTCATTGATACCCAAACTAGGGCTGCACAATTAGTGTTATTACAAATACACTTTTGATTCATACTTCTATGCAATCACATTTTTCCATTCCTGCCTTGTTTGCACAATAGCATGGAGATCTGTCCCAAGCACTCTTGAAAAGGAACTCCACCAATTTTACACGTCAAAGTATGGTTACAGTTCAACTGCATATAAATAACATGTTATACAAAGCATTTCTGTGGCTCCAGAGGGAGTCTGATAAATTGCCTCAAGTGATGTCACTGGAGTCAGCGTTGGTTGGGCCTGAAGTCTGAAAATGAAAAAAATCTGCGGGTGTGGAAAAAGTGTTTAAAAAAGAAAAATGGTGTTCATCCGCAAGACGAAAACATTGTACTCGCACAAAAAAAAACAAGTGTCACATTCTTTTTTAAGACGATGTTGATGACAGTCAAAAGCTCATAATTTGTGACCATTGTTTCGCCAAACTGCCGGGTAGCACCACAAATGTATAAAAGCGCCCGAAACATCATCACAAAATATGTTATTAAGATACTTTTAAGGCCACAAAAGCTACCAGGAAATCCCTGCTGCTGAACTACACACCACACATGTTTTTTTTATGCAGTGTGTTGCAGAACCCAACAGTCACACACACACATGTTTAGAGATCAACAATAGTTTTGCATATTTAAAAAAAATCCCTAAGAGATGTCTTGAGCAAGAAATGTATTATTTTACTGAGAATTTTGCAGCAAAAAGAAACAAGGGAGCTGTTTGAAGATTCAGTGTCCTTTCTAATAAGCCACTGTGGAAAGGTGGAATCTAACTGTATCAGAGGTCATGATAAAGTTGCAGAGTTCTTCTCCAGGTTCAAAAAGACATGACTAAGTATAAACACCGCAGCAGTGAATAAATGCTATGTCTGTGGTACAGTAACAGGACAGTCTTATTGGACCTCTCAGTAGTGTGGCCTTGATAAGCTTTGTGGAATAATAATGAGTACATCTGTTCTTCACACACAGAAAGCCAGGTGATGTTTAGGTTTTTTTTTGTATAATAGTAGGGCAAGTGATTCCATTAGCATCCATGATGGGTCTCCTGGGGTTATTAAGGACAAAAAAAAAAAAAAAATCTGTATTCTGGTTCTGCCGTTTTTTTTTAAATCAGCTTGATGTCTGCTTCACCATGATGCAATACAGAGGCTCTTTTCCCAGTCTGATCCCAAGGTCCATGTGTTTAGATTGAGTGAGGCAGGCTAACCAGGCCAGATAAAAGTGGCATTAAACCATCAGACTTCTCCCCTCACACAGCACCCACGTCCACATCGTACAAATTACTGCTCAATTTGGCTGCAATCATGCTCTTAACATGGAGCTGGTTTGGAGAGGAGCTTTTCTAATTATGGGCAATCTGTAAAAGATTGTTGTTATGATTACAGCACAGACATATGCCCTAGTGCAGAGTACATACAAACTAGACACCAGCACACTAAAAGCCCCAAAGAGATCTTGGCTACAGCCTCACCTATCAAAGTTTGTGGTCAATATCATTTCAATATAGTGTATATTTCATAATACCCATTGTTGGACAAATAAAGGAATATCTTGTCTTACATAGGGTTTCACGATTCTTATGACATAGTATTTAAAGAAAATGTTATGTAAGAACTCTTTGTTTTCTAAAAAAAAATATTTGTAGGATTGATGCTTTCCAACATATAGCCAATATAAGCCTCAGTTAGATGCTTCATTGGTTATTGAATGCAGACCCATTTCCTTACAGCAATCATATCAAGAATAACATAGAGACAAGATAAAAAAAATCCTAATTATAATTACAAAATTACACAGGGTAAAACAAGGGCATCCAGGCAGATAGTGATAATTACAGACATAAAGGCCAAATAAGAAATATGGCATTGTGAGAAACTCCCATGGCTTTTCTATGGATGCCTATGGATGTTTGTTCATCCGTCTCTTGGAGTATTCTGGTTTTCACTGCTCCGAACAAGAGAGGTCGAGCGAACCACCACTACTTCTTTTCAAAAAAGACTTTGGCTCCATCTCGCCTTAGAAAAACTCCTCATCCACCCAAACCGCCACACGTGCCCTTCTCCTGTCTCCGTTTATTACGCAGCCATGATCCTCTTAAGAAGGCTTCCTCTCCAGTGGAATACCATATGTTTCCAGTTAAGCCCAATTTCTTTTTCTCATCATTCAAGACGAGCATTTGCCAAGCCAAAAGCATTGAGAAAGCCCCGCTTCTGCCATTCTTTTTATCGTCCACCCCTCCCCCCCCCCTTTCTCCTCCCCTCATGGCATGTCTCAGAATATTTCAAATCGCTGAGGTTTTAAATTAATTTACAGCCACAACAAAAGAGCTCAGCATTTTAATAGCATTGTAAGTAATTTTAAGTTAATTCAGTAACCTTTGAAATAGAGTTCAGGCAGCCACTAAATTGTGGTTGCTGTTGACGAACACAGAGGTCATACAGAGGGTTCCAGCTTATTCATCAAAGGATTAGTGGGATATCATTTTGGAAACGCTATTTTTTTTATCCCGTTGCACTCGAGATGTGTCACTTAGACACAGTGGAGGACTTTCAAAACAATCACTGATTTGGTTTAGATTATTTCTTTAGCTTCTATAACTCACAGCATTTCTGAGCAGCAACTGTATTAAGCGCAAGTCTTTTTAGGAGCTTTCTGAGGTACATTATGCAGGTAATTCCAGTGCACGGTAGGAGTTGTAAATTGAATTGCGAGTCAACCACAGTGGCTACAGAAAAATATTAGAGAAATCTGCTGCCATGTGATGTATTATTTTGTTTCTACTCATCCGGATAAACATTTTAAGCAGGATTGTAGGTTATCATTAGTAACTGAGAACCATCTGCCTTTATCCAAACTATCCTTTTTGACTCCCACAACGCCAGCCAGTTCATTTCCTACAGTTTTTTTTTCTATCCTTTTTCACCCATTACTGCTTCACAACCTAACAACAAGAAATAAGTGGTTTCCCTCATAATGTATTCAACAATATGAGAGTATGGCTGTGGTGTCACCTCCTTTTTAGTGTGAATTTTCCTTCCACATTAAATGTAAGCTGTTATAGGGCCCAAAGGAGAGCAGTAGTCTATTTTCCAATGATGTTGTCAGCCATGTGGCTTACACCCCTGAGAGGTGAAGGTAATCAGCCTTTTCATCTCCAGAGGAGGGGCAATGTCGAGGTCCTGGCTTACTCCATATTTTCCTCACAGTGTCAGAGCGACGCTTCACTCTTCCTCTACTGACTCTTTTTTTATAATCGTGTGGACCATCTCTCGACTCGTATGTGTTGGAGAGCATATGGAAGAGAAATATTGGACTGATCTATAGTTTTCCTAAGATTAATGACACAACTAAAGATGAAGTGAGAAAAAACACTGAAGATGGATCTTTGAAGTTTATCACTTAATAATGTTTGTTTTCTTTTGTGGATTATGAGCTTTCAGTCTAATTACTTCCTGGTGTCTCTGTTAAGCATCATTGGTAAAATATGTATGTAAAACCACCAACACCATGTTGCCATTGCTCTTGAAGAAGAAGCTCTAATTTTTATTGTCAGAGCTGTGTGTGAATGTGTTTATGTTCTGACGTGAATAAACAGATCAAAATCAGTTTTTAAGGAAAAGATCACCCCCCCAAAATTCCCCCATTAAAGAACAAATTTCCTATAAGGCTTTGAAATCAATTTTCTTCTGAGAGCACATCCCCGTTTGCATTTCTTTTGTGTAGGTGTTGAAACAATTGCTCTCTTCTGTGCACCTCCCTAAAATAGCAGACGTACAGGGCTTGTAAGAAAATTAGTCAATTTAATTTCCTTGAGTAATGAAAATGTCATGCACCATTTAATAAAACTGTAAGAAAAAAGTCTGCGTTTCTCACGTTGGGAGATAGCTCGGGCCCAGTGGATTTGAAAGTTTGACAGTTGCCCCTTTTGATGTTTTCTCTGAGTTTTGTTTCTTTTTTTCTTGGTGTGATTTCAAATTAATCTCAACAGCTTGGATGTAAATATGAAAATGAGACTTGTTTGGTCTCCCTCCCCGACATCCCAGAGCACTGCTGGCTGAGGTAACCGATATCTCTTTCCCCTTTAAACTGCAAATTATTTTACGTTTATGAGTTTGTCTCATCTTCAAGGTCAAAAATGTAATTTTTGCTCTTTCAAAGGGTTATAACCTTAAAAGAGAACCTCCATCCTTGCTGATTAATGAGAGACTCCTGCATTTGATGTTTCAACGGTGACATTTTAAACTTTAAATATTTTATATGCATACCTATGAAAAAAAATGAAGATATGCATTCATGTGGAATAAACGGTATTGCAGAGAAGAAAGGCTGGGCTGGGTATCATTTTAATAGAACAGTTAGAGTGCAATGGTTTTTCTTGGTGATTTTTATTTGAGGTTTTTATGTGTGCGCAAGCTGATTTAAAGGCACACTAAATCATTGGGGATGGGGAGTAGTGGATTATGCATTTAATCAAGGAGTAGGCCTTGGGAGAGTGGCTGGCCGAGTCACCAGGGCATCAGTGAGGGGTTGGCTCTAACATGGGGCCTATCCTCTTTGTTCCTCGCCATAATGGGCCATTTTCACATCATTTGTACGGAAAAAAAAAAAAGATAGAGCATGTGCCTCTGTACCAGCTGGGTTCCCACTGATCACTGGAATTGCGCGACGACTGTATGTGCTTAATATACATTACCTCTGTCATTAGGTAGCGATCCTTAAAGTCACTTGGACATGATCTGCATGAGCAAGCTTTTAGCTCGCAGTGACGTTTTGGCTTTTAGCGCCAGGTATTGTTGTTTTTGATTTATTGTGCAAATGTTTCGCCTGGTGCATTCATTTAAAAGTCTGTATTCACTCTTGCGTTCACAGTGAGTTGCATCATGGTCATATGGAATAGGAGACATAGGAGGCTTGTTTGTACTGCATTGGGTGTCTGTAGAGGGGTGTACGGTCAGTGGTCATGGTCTGCAGCCATAAATTTCGTGCTGCATGCAGATTGTCTATGTAGACCCTCATGGATGTGTGGCAGATGATGAAATTTTTGTCATGCAACCCCTGGCAGCTTTGTAGATTTGGAGAAAGTATCATTTCAGCTTTATTGACAACACAGAGCAATCTGAAGACACTATACACTCCTGGAGGTTGTTGTTATTAACCAGTTATTGATGAGCAGAAAATTTTACCTATTGATTATTCTCAGTCACGCGTGGCACATTTTTCACGTCATAAAACCAAGTGTTTTGTTGGTAGAAGTAAAAAGCCTGCTTTGATTTTTCCTGTTTAAAGTCATCATAAATACAACATGTTTTTATTTTGTGATAATGTTGGCTGCATGTAAGCTGTTTAGGATGTTCACAGTTAGTCAGACTATACAAACATATTTGAGATTTTCTGATGGGTGTTTTAGGATTTTTTATTTGTTTTATTGAGGAAAGTGTTGGTTTAAACGACAGAAGTGAATATTGAATACTGATGACAGATTCTGGCTCCCAGTCACTCTGACAGAACTATAGTCTTTTAAGGTAACTGTGAATATGATAAGAGGCCACTTGGGCTTTTGTAAACATACTCTTTTAATTGCTGAAATATAATTATGAAATTGGAAACAAGCCAAATAGCATCAAATGGTTGATTATCAAAGGGGCGAGATTTCGGTGTGTAATTCAAATTTTCTGTGCCGAAATTTTCTTTTTGTACTTTTCTCTTGTCAAACTGACTATGGAAAGTGAGAGCTTTGTGATTCGCACCGTACAGTTTCCACAAATCTGCAGTGTTTGTCTTGGTTGTGTCATCAGCCTTATCACAGCCGCCACACTGTTTCCCATGAAATTGAAATACTCTGTCAGTGGTTTTGTCTTTAGACATGGATTGGCACGTGACGTCATATCAAATGTTTTCATTCGGCGATACTGAACACTTTGTATAAAGGGTGTGTGCATGTTTCAAATTTGCCTAGAAAACAGGATTTTTGGCATTCTGTGATTAAGTGTTGTATCGAATATGGATGCCCTGTCAGCTTCAGGTAAGTGAGGGCCACTGTCTGCAAGACTTACCCATAACGCCACTTCTTCAAAATTATATGTGTGTTTAATGCTTGATGACTCGCTTTCCTAGTGGCCAACAAAGCTTAATGTTTAATTTAAAAGTCACAGTGTGTTTTGTGTGTCAGGACTGTGCAACTGTCTCAGGTCTTAATCAGGGTGGCAGCACACAAATCAAGGATGAATTTAGAAAGCAAATGGAAAGTAATGGCATCACTGGCAATTACTGCGCCAGCATTTATGTTTATATGGGGTAAAATCTACATGTATGCATAGATATCCTTCTAATTATCTGTTGTGTACAGTTTGTCTGTGACGGCGCTGCATTGGGTTGCGCGTATATGATGTAAATGAAGCCTGTTCTCGTAGAGCATTGTGCCCTAGATTCAGTTGTCATTTATGCTAAGACAGCTTTTTTTTTTAAACATTAATTTGTTCAATTATGCAGCCTTTGTTCTTAATAACCTCCGCTGTTCTTGTGCAGTTTAGATAGTTGAAATATTTACCCAAAGTAGGATTTAAACAGGGGCATGTTTTATATAAGGGCATGGTTTGTTTTCTCCTCCTATTTGCTCCTGTGGGGGATTAATACTGTCAATCACGTTGACTGGCACCTCTCAAATCACACCCTTGCAGCAAAGTGGCTGATTTTGTCAGGGAGAGAATGGCGTTATCGGGAGAACCTTGTTTGGAGACTCACAAAACCGCTAAACCCGCAATTCATGGGAGATCTGTTTACAATCTGCACCGGCCATTGACTGCTAAACAGCCCGCGCAGATCCATCCTGGGCCACTCGGAGGAGGAGAGGAGCAGAGCAATTACATCCTCAAACAGCAATCTGAGGCTAGGTCGGCATGCAAACAGACATCAAGTACACACACAAACACTGACAGATTCAGACACAAGCAATACGTTTGCTCAAGACTTTGCGGAGTCTTGTTAAGCTTTGGGTATGAATATGTTTGGCCTGTCTAGTGTTGCACATGTCCTGTGCAGTAGTCATTTTGCTGACATGTAGGTCTGAGTATCTAATTTTACTTCCCCTGATTCAGAAGCAACGCGAGAAACCTGAACCCTGATACTTAGACGCTGCTTTATAGCTGAAATGTAGCAAAACCTGCTCGTACACGCTCAGATGTTTTGGATCGCTGTGGATTTAAAAAAAACGACATTGTGACTCCAAAAATGAGATTTTTGTCATTTGATACTGAAACACAGGCAAACTGACAAGCTTCCAACTTCATTCCCAGACGTGAGTCTGATATTTCAGGCCCTGCCGTACCTAAACCTGCAGAGGATCAAAAAGGTTGGGGGGCGATCAACCTGATTGAACTAATTACACAAGCCGTCAACCTTGTGAATCAAACATACACGCACTGACATAATATTATATACGTTCAGTTTTATTTCTTTGTGGATGAATTGGATCCTTTTCAAACCATTTCCAAGTGAAGCCAAACATGTGTCTTAAATATGGTTACATAGGGCAATCAATAGTAATGCTAATCACCTTTAATCCCATGCCTATAAAATGTATTTAATTACTATTAAACTGTCATTTGAGGAAAACAAAACTTTTGAACTGAACTTTGCTTAAAATTTTCCTCCGGATCACAATGCAGCAAACATAGCAGATGGCAACGTGAGTGCTCTGCAAATGTTCTCAAGACGTTTTGCAAAAATTACTATTGTGAGCCGTCGCAGCGAAAACACCAATTACCAACCCTACTGCTTGTTTTATGATTTTGAGCAAGAAGGGAGACTTAAGCACGCCTTTCCACGGAGCCACTGCATCTCTGAAGAACTTCACAGAAACACTAAACTGCATTTGCTTGCAGTTTCCATCAGGTTTTAAAACTGGCAGCGATAATATAGAATGTGAAGATATGGCAGATACTCTTTATATTATCAGAACCTTGACAGTTTCATATCCACGGCGAAACAGCCTCTCACATACCTCCAAATCCGGATCCAAATGCTGTTCTTTGAACTAACATTGAGCCAAGCAGGGAGATTTGTCTGCCTTACAAAGCAAGGTTAAAAGCTATAAAGATATCATGAGAAGATTAAAAGCATTAGAGACGATGTCAGTGGATCATTTTTATTTTGCCCACCCTACTGCTAGTCAGCATCTTTCTTTCTTTTTTTTTTTTTTTTTTTGGTTGTTGTTAAAGGACATATGGCCTTTTAATCCAAAGAGGCTGATTGTTGTTTTTACAGCCCCGGAAGTGTTTCTCGATTGGGGTGCACTAAATCACGGCTCCGCTCATTGCTATATAAAATGGCTAAAGGTTGTCCAGTGGGGAACATGTCGTACATGTGCTTTCCTGTACAGACAAAAGTAGCTCATCAAGTCTGGCTTTCTATTACAGACTATACTATTGCACTGAAGGTTACAGTACCTTGAATATAATATAGTACAGAATCTCTGAAGTCACTTTTTGCATGCCAACATTTTCAACTTATTTTGTCATAGTACACATTATAGCACTGGTTCAGTGATCACTTTTTAAATCCCAGCCAGTTGAATATATCGTGTACATTGAAGCGACATGTCACAATAGGTGTCTGTCACGCTTTACGGTTCTCAAAATGTAAGCCCTATCCTGTATAGTGCCTTGTGCATTAAAGCTGGAGGATGATGCAAACAGCTAAGTATATTGCTTCATCCATTAAAGGATTTTAATAGTAGAGTTACATTATTGATTTTATTTTACAGTGATAAATACATCACTGATTGAAGGTTTTTCACGTCAAAGATGGATTGCATTAGTCTGGCTTCGCCATGAGTCGAAACAGAGGCAGGACGCGTGAAAGCCATAAAATCTGTATATGTGACACTTAATGTGAGCATTACAACTGTGCAAGTGCAGCCTTTTCACTGTATTGTTTTAAAAAGTGGTAATGGGTAATCAGAAGAAGGAACTCTAAGTAGCCTTTACATGTTTTAATATATTATCCAATATAAAAAGTAAAGTGCACCCAAAACATCTGATGGACCACTTCGGCAAACTGTCATCAGTGTGTTCATGAGTCTTATATATACAACACAATTTATTCATCCGCCTTTTTCGACAAACTGCAGAGGGTGGCACCGGTGTCATCATGCCAAAACAAGACATTATGCACCGTAGGGCGACAAAATAAACTAATAAACAGACAAAAATGAATACATCTAACCATGTGCGCGTGAGATTTTTTTATCTGAATTTTGGTATTTAGAAGATTCAGAGTGAATGATGATATGTGACAATCAGTCACAGCAATTAGTGTTACTGTTAAGAAGCCTTTTTGTTTTCTCTCACCCATACAGAATGTCACAAATAAATCCTCACTTGCATTTGCATATTAATTGGATCTGAGACGTCAAGCATCTTTCATTAAGCAAAATGATCTGCATATTTGGAGACATAAAATAGTTTATTTCAATGTGAGAAAAGAAGTCATTGAAAATTGACCGCATATGGGATGTAAACTTTGGCTGATCCATTAACCCTTTACCCCCCCACCCCCTCCCCGGCAGCACATTGAACACAAAGCGACAACAGGCTGATTAACAAAGAGATGATGTTTGTCAGACTCAAACAATGCTAAGTCAGATGCAGAAAATAAAGCAGTGCTGGGATCATATGCTTATTATAAGGCTATCATTTGTTTTTTGTGCATGATATTTGTAACACTGTGGCACTTTCAAAGTCAATGAAATGTGAGTTTTCTTGAGTAAAATAGTGGATTGCAGTGTTGCATTATTTAGCTGTTTTAAGAATTATTTGTGCAGCAGAATCTGTACATGCAGCAACAATTGTATAAATGCACCACAAATTATCCATATTACTCATCAGCAATTTCACAAAGACAAAAAAAAAAAGCTGTATTTTCAAGCTTGGAAATTCTGTTATTGCATAAATCGTACTTGTATTTGAATCAGCAGTTTTGTTTATCTTCTTTTCGGATTAGGCCCAGAGGGAACCCAACCCCATGATTATCGAAATCCCTCGTGTCATCTGCAGTTGTCTTTCAAAGTTATTCTCAATAGCTCAAACTCGGCTCTGCTAATTACTACAACAACCAACTTCCCTTGAAAGCATCATTTGAACATAATGTCCCATTGTCTTAAGATTGTGTACTTCCAGTGATAAAATTCTCTTTCTCTTAGTGCGCTCTGTTCTTCAAAAGTAAATAAAATCCCAGGACAATGAGAAATGCCAAACAAAGTGGACAAGGGGGGAAAGATGTTGCTCGTCTGAAATCTTTGTGTGTCAGACACAGCCATTCTTTGTTTGCGGTGTCTGTCGGCCATTCTAAAGGGAAAAGTGACATTGGTTGGTTCGATACGATTAAGGCTCGCGGGCTGGTTAATGGAAAGGCTGTGTATCGCGGGGTCTACATAGTTAGGGGCTAGACTTGTGAATAATTTGATTAGGTTGCAGGGGAATATATCTGGAGGATTATGTAAATGGCGGTGCCCCCGTGCAGAATTCTTTTGAACTCTTCAGAACTCACATCTGCCGGGGTCGACAGCTAGACAGGACGGCTGCCTTCTTGTAGCCTGATTCCTCTGTGTTGGTGGAAGGTGTTTAAAGGTCATTTTCAGTACAAACAGACTTGTCCTGAAAGACCTCTCTATTCAAAAGAACTTCAATTTATTTTTTGTTGATGCCCGTGCAATTATCATTTTCTTTGAGTCAACAATAGCTGAGCTTAGGACAATTATTGTTGTATACTAATTAGCCAGACGTGCGTGCGTGTGTGTCACCGTTAACCTCTTGCGAGCGCCGTATATGTACACACAGGAATAGCTTTGACCTGTTTACAATATATTTAAGGTTATATCTGCCTCTCCCTCTGCGCTGTCTGATTATGAGATTTTTCCCCCAAGCCTTATTTGGTATATTTCTGGGTGGGGATATGTTTGTGTAGAGCACTATGGCAACCAAAGTCAAGGTGACCAAGAGCATGTTGCACACATTAGATTACCAGAATAGAGGCAGGAGACAATGCAGTCAGCACAAAATACCATTTATCTGCAGCCTGATTGTAGGGATTTCAGAGACCATCCCTGGGCTGGCTGTGGATTTATTGTCTCGGTGAGTCTGACCACTGCACTCTTAGACGTATGAAAGCAAAGGGACCACTGCTCGTACAGTGGTTTCTCTCTATACTGGTCACAAACACCTTCACAAAAGTGGATATTTTGGCTTTATGTGCATGTGTTTAATGTTCCAAGAAAGGAAAAGTGTTTCTGTGCAGCTTTTTTTCCCCCTCTCTTTTTAAGACGCATAGAAAGAAGCCTTCCTTAAGAAAATGTTATTCATATTTGCTTTGCTGAAAGAGAGATTGAGCCTAACAATGTTATCGCCTCGGTCGTACCATAATTCATATCTTATTTGGAAGGCGTTTGAATCCCACTCACACTAACTCCATTACACTGTGCCGTGGGTGTTCTCGGCTTATTTGATCAATCTCCAAAAAAGCTAAAATGCTCTAATATTAGCAGCTGGTTGAAAATCTGGCAGGCTCATAGCAGCACATGTTAAGTAACTCTGGCAACTTATGCTCGCTCGTGCGCTGCGGCTGCAATTGTATGTTCGGGCCTTCAGAGATGAAGTGTTTGGGACTGCTCTGCAGAAACTGAGGCAGTAGTGCCAGCACAGTAAAAACTTAATCACTTTGGCAGGCCGTGTAGTTGTGGGATTCAGTCTCACTCAACAAAACATGAAAAAGAAAACAAGCAGATTTTTTTTTTTTTTTTTACAGCGTTTAACCTCTCGCTTTATTGAAACTTCCTTCCACATGTGAACCCCCATACTGTGATGAATATGTGAAATACGGGGGGAATGTCTGACTTATGTGCTCTCAGTTCGTTTCCTCTCTCTCTCAGAAAAAGCTGAAGTCCTGAAATATTGACTGAAAATAAGCTTGACAAAACCTCCCACTTCCCCTCTTTGAGAGTGTTTTTTTTTTTTTTTTTAATTCCCAGGAATGTATGCAGGGCAGCAAGCGGTTACTTCACCAACAGGAAGGATGATACAAGGACATACTGTAATTATGTTCAAAGATACAGATTCAGCCCAGTTTTTACTTGTAAAACTTGAGCAATCAGTTTTGGAATCTAAAAGAATCCTCTTTTGTGGTTGTCATGTGCTATTGAAAGAGTCTGCTTTGCCCCGGCTTGTGACCACTTGTTGAAGGGGTTGGGAGTGATTTAGGGAGGGCAGCTGGATAACAGAGATTTTATTTATCTATTCTGAGAGCCCTTTATATTTGCAAGCAGTTCTCAGCTTGCAGTTGCCGCTTTCATGACTTTGTGGCACATTTTATGAATTGTGTGAAATGAGTATGACTAAAGGAAGGAACAGCTGAGGGGGGTGAGCGTGTGGAAAAAAGTGAAGAAAATGGAAAATGCCAGAGATGTTAACCAGAGGGCAATCTGGATCTCTGCTTGAAGTGCTAAATGCTGATTTCCTTTGGCTATGCTAGAAGAGAAGGGAAGGGAGGGCGAAAACATTTCACAAAGGTCAGGGACTGGGACATGGGAAAAGTATAAATGTTTTCTCACTTCTCGCATGTTGGATTCAACATATTTTCACGTTTTAAATTAAATATTATCATAAATTTAGACATGTTGGATCACTTTTTCAAAGAGCACATGACATAAGAGCCACCAGTGTGTAAACTTTTTCTAACACGCCACGGTTATTCGACAGTGTTTCTCACGGCTTTGTGAAGCCTCTCAAGGCATCTGAATATGTGATTGTTCTGCGCCGCTACGTGTGTGAGGATAGATATGGAGGCATTATTACCCAGGAGAGGTCAAGGGTCAAGCATTAAGCAAACTGCCTGCTTGGATCCCTGCATCAGAGATTTCACACTGTTGGCCCAGGAAATACTCCTGTGCCTTGTCTAAATAATCAAGGAGCCCTTCAGCGTACAAATGTGAAAACTGATAAATAAACACAAGAGACTGAGATTAAGAGGAAGTATCACTGCAAGGAGCCCACAGTGCCAAAGTGAAGATTTTTCCTCTTAATTATAGATCAACAGAGCAGTGTTTACGGGGACTCGCTCAGGAACAGGAATACCCTGTTGGTCTCTAGCCGTTACCTTTAGTCTCATTTTCTGAGTTTCATAACAATGTTGTTTGACCTTCTACATAGGAACAGTTTGTTTTAACCTCATTCCTCTAAAAATGCAGGAAAACAATGGAACGGCCTGGGGTAGGAAGTCACATCTCACCATATCAAAAACAGATTAGAAACCCAAGAAAAGGCCAAAACACATGAATGCACAAAAACAAAAGCAGTGGCAATGAAAAAAAAATCAAAACACACAATATTTTTTTTTGCAACATGTGCTCAACAGAAATTGTTTTAGTACTAGTTCTGCTTCTCCCTATGTGTACTAATGTGCTTATACACTATGTGCTAATAAAGGTCAAACACATTTATTGAATTTTTGTTCAGTATGTCAAAATACACTGTTATTAATTTGCCCTGTATTTGTACAGACATTGTGTATTATTGTATGAATACATCTCATTAAATTAACATGAAGTATTAGTTGTAGTAGCAGCAGTGATAATAATGGTAGTAGTAGTAGTAATAATAGCAGTAACAGTAGTAGTGTTTCACAGTCCTTAGCGTCTCCCTTTTATCTGATCATGCTGCCGCTCTCTGAAACTTCCTGGCTCGCCTCCTGTTGGAATCTTTAAAGAGGGACAAAGTTAGAGTGAGCATTATCACACAAACTCAAAATAACCCCAGAATTCAGACAGCACCTTATTAGGTCACGAATCCACAATGGGAAGGAAGTGAACAAAAAAAAAATTTATTGACAGGCTTGTGTTCCTTCGAGTCCAGGCACAGGACAGCGTAACCTAAGATAGCGCTGTTGGCTGTGGACTTTATTTTGACAACAATATGAAAGAAAAAAAAACGGTTTTGCACAATTTATTCTGGGTTTAGTCCTATTAGTTTAGGTGAAATTACGTGGGACTTTAAATGCACTAGACACACACGGAGACATCTTGTGTCATTGCCTCGGGCTTATCGAAGCACATCACCTGTCTGAGTAATTGAATAACTTCCCACGTAATTGGTAGTGAAGCACAGCAGTATTGAAGTTTTTCCTCCACAAGTCTCTCTTATATTAGGATACTGTGGTTGGAAATTGATTTCTACTCGTGTGACAGATAGTTTACAGAACTGTTATCACAGAAAAGTCTTATTTGAGAACCAGATGAATTAGTCCAATAAGTTTAAAGTGTGAATGAAAACCACACAATCTGTCTATTTATGGATCCACTCTGTTAAAAAGCGGCTGTCTGCTGCATGACATGCCTCACTTGTGTTTTGTTCTATTTCTGACCTGATCTGTCCTTGAAAAGGACAAGAAAACTGACAGTCTCTCTCTCTGTGTGTGTGTGTGTGTGTGTGTGTGTGTGTGTGTGTGTGTGTGTGTGTGTGTGTGTGTGTGTGTGTGGCGGTCAGATAGGGTGTGGTGTGGCGTCACAAGTGCACCAGTTTAGGAAAAGTGACACTTTGCCTTGAAAGACTCTTCGGGCCAGTTAGATAAGGAATTTAGTGGCTTTATCACAAATGCCACTATTTAATTTAAAAGGGTGAGGCACTTAGGATCTGGCACCGGTCTTTCAGTCTAGTGATAAATTTGCAAGAAAGTGGAAAAGATTGGAGCCTGAGAGCAGATTAGCAGGATACAAATATAGAAGTGACATTATAGTGGGTATTAGTCAGGTGCTCCTCTGAACAAGTGGCTGGTTGCTGATAGGCCTGAGAATGGGGCCGGACTCCAGGCTTGAGCACACAGGGAAAGGCTGATAGTAGCAGTAAGACAAATTTTGATCTCTTTTTAAAGAAACACCTCAAAGCTTTTTATGCAGAATATTTATAATATCTCTGTATTATCAGTCTCAAATTAGCTTTGGTAACATTGTGTCTGTGGCCATTGCATTGTAAATTGGTTAATTCTTTGTTTTGCTCTCTGTGTCATTATTCTATTTGTTCCCGGGTACGAGTTGGCAGAAACACGTAGGAGCCTCCGCCAAAACAGAAAGAGGACTCGCACTGGATTGCCCTATTGTGCGTTCAGGAACAAGCATACAGACGACACGAAGGCAACCACAGTCCCGGAATCACCAGGATTATCACTTGGCTTACTACAGCTAGTTACATATGATTACATGTTAGAAATTATTAAAAAGGCCAATTATAATTTCCATCAATGTGTGTTCAAAATGCTAGTTTTTATCCACACTACAAAAAAGACAGGAGACATAAACCTCAAACTATTTAAAAGAATAGATCAGTTTTCTGTCAGTTGACTAATCAGTTAGTCAACTAAATTCCAACGATGACGTAAATGAAAAAATATTGACAAAAATTCAAGCCAAATCCCTGTTCATTATGTCCTGATGAGTAAAGATGAGACGAAATAGTTTTATTCAGGCCAACAATGTAAGTCAGATCACATCGACTTTGTAAAGCTTTTTGTTCTTAATAAATGACAAGACTGCTGTTAGGCTCTGGTTTGGTTTAGGCACAGAAACCACTTGGTTAGAGGGATAGTTAGTTGGTTGTTTCTGATATGTGCAGAAAATTATGGTTTTCATTTTCAATCATTCATTTTCATTAAATATTAATAAGTCACCACAATCACAGTGATAAGCAAAATGAGAGCCTGCTGCGTCCTTAGCATTAAACAAGACAATCTGTGCAGGTCAAAAAAAACAGTGCAGCCACAAGGACCTGATCCCCTGCAGACCTCCCACTCAAAAACACAGCCAGTTGTAACTACGTTTGTGGAAAGGTCCTTTTTAGATCAGCGCCACCTGTGGGCCAATGTATAGCCCTCCACAAAAAAGCCTTAAAAATACTGGAATCAAAGCTCTGTAAATTTGACCGAAACTGTCAAAGACCCCAAGAGTTCACAGTGATATGAAATGAAGAGCTGCAAATCCTCCAAAGAAATTTACAGTAGCCCAAGTTATACATGTGCATTTAGCTAATACATTTCCATCAAATCAATCACAGTGAGCATCTCAGTGGAGATTTGATTTTGAAGGCTACAAGTAAATATCGCTGAACTCCTGCACACTTCTTTAACCCTTTGAGGCGCACGTTGTCTTCCTGTGGAGATTTGCATTACAAACTTTAATTACCTTCCTATAAGCTGCCTGTGTTTATGTGCTCATCATACCCTGCTTTTGACAGAAAGCAGCAAGTTCACACCTGTTCTTCAGGTGCTTGTTAAAAAACACGCTGGGAAACTGGAAAATGGAGCAATCGAATGGAGCAAACATTCACCAAGGAACTTAGCTTCCAGAAAATATTGATGATACTGTGTCTAATAGTGATGAAGGACTTTTTCTTGGAAGCACACTCGACTCTCTCATTCTCTATCAGTAAACCAAAATGCCAGAATTCCTATCTTTATTCTCTGATCCTCAAACATAGATTTCTATTTTGTTACTAAACCTTCCTTTTTTCCATTTGCCCCCCTCCTCTCTTCCTCTCCCCTCCTTTTTTTTTTGCAACAGTTGGTGTGTGTTCGTCTTGGCAGCGCTCCATAGTCTGTTTGATGTGGTTTCCAGAAGTCCTGAACTGCAGTCCCTGGCCACTCTTTCTGTCATCGGCAGACCTGCTGTCTCTTTAGCCTCCATTGACTCCTTTTAACCTCCTCCTACCTTCCTCGCATTGAAGCAGCTGCTTTCCTTCCCGTCGCACATTTCTGCATGGAAATGATCTGATTCCCATTATTTGGTAGTAAACTGCATTTTGCTGTGGACTGCATACACAAGCGCGCTCTTGCAAATACAGTTCGCACTCCAGTCGAGCTACGTTGACGAACATCTTCCGGGCTGTGTTCCAGGCGCTGAAGAAAAATTAAAGAAGGCCACTATTTCCCTGTTGTAAATATAAATTAGGGAGGCCTTAATTTATGATTCACTTTTTAAGTCGTGGGCCACCCAAGACTTGTACGTTTTCCATCCCAATAATATGTAAAACTAGATCAAAGTTAATCAGCTCTGTTGAACCCATTTCTACCGGCGACCTCTACACGCTGTAATTTGAGTGATAGAAGAAGTGGGGGGAGGTAGAGCCAGCAAGATAGTAGCTTCAAAGAGGGCCTTGTAGAGGACAGTCAGTGACCCTATATGGGCGCCTTTCCTGCATATACCAGCACGTTTAAAGGGAAACTGATAGGCAGGTGAAATATCTGCCACTTACAGAAAAGAGGCAGGGACTAGGGAGGGCAGACAGGACAGAATGGATATGGATTGGGTCACAAGGCTGACGAGGCCTTCCTAAGGAAATGAATATTCCTTGCAAAGTACACTTGGTGACACTTAGGTCTAAGGACAAAACACAAGAGCAGAGGAAATCTATTCCTCACTTTTATTTGGCATACAGAAGCACTGGATCATATTTTTTTTCACCACATAATACCTTATTCGCTGTATTAGGCTTTTTATGGCGACATTACTACGAAATATGCTTTGTTGTCCTGACACGGTTTATTGTGTTATGAGTTGTAGCAGCGAATAACAAATCCAGGAAAATCTTCAATCTCTTCAGTGGAACAGAAAAAGTGATAATCAATCAACTTTTTTTTTTCACGCTCTGAAGTGTACATGTATCCACTTTCACCCCACCAGCGGACATGCATATTATTGTCGGGTGGACTTCCACTTTGTATCAGATGAAGGCGATGCGGTGGAGGCAGAGCTAAACATGCCCAGGGGGCCGCAGTGAAACCGGTGTCTCATTTTCAGGGGCAAACAAACACATACAGGGAGCAGACATGGCTGTCACATCTCCCTTAGCTCCCCTGTCACCCCCGAGGGCAGCGGGCAGGGGCAACCTCCACGCCGTGGTGATGCCACGAAAATGTACTCATGCACAGAAATACATGAGCAGACATACACATTTACAACAAGCATATGCTGTGTGTGATTGGCTGCTGTGCAAACTTTATTTAAAAAAAAAAAAAGACTTAACATCCATCTTGAGATCAAGAGATTTGACCTTTGAAAAGCAGCAGATTTAGTCCACAAACCTGGCTCCATTTTTAACTTTCCCAGATTGATCAGTGATCGCTCTGGCGCCGAGCAGCTGTATAGCTTTACATCAGCGAGCAGGAGGTTTAGCGGTTTTCAATAGTATTTCAGGATATCCTTGCTGCTGCTGCTGCAGTTTTTGGCAGACTAACAGCTGCCACCAGCATTAGTGTACAAGCAGACACTTCTTAATGTTCCCCAGCCCTGGCCTCATGTGTCACATGGACTCCATCCAGCCTAACCCAGTTGCCATCTGCATTGGTTGAAAGCAGTGTGAGACCAGCAATTTACAATATGCTGGAGACGATCCTCTCATTGTGGTTTAAGGTTGGTAACAGTCCGGTTGTGATGTTTTGGTGGCCACTGTTTGCCCACAGAAGGCAAACAGAAGAGAGACACCTTTCTATTACATGCGATTTATTATCACAGATAAAAAGTGATTCATTGCTTCTTCTTCTTTTTTTTCCCTTAACACTCTCTGGACCAAGGAAAATTAGTTTATGTAGCCCTGTTGCTTATAATTTGACAACACTGCCTTGAATGCACTGAGATGTAAAATTAATTCTTGCAGTTGTTTTCAATGGGACTTTCATGTTTGCCTTGCTCACTGTTAAAAATCTGAGAAAAATACAAATGATTGGGCTTGGCTCAGTAACTTCATTGTGCAGGGAAAAAAAAGCCAAACTGGACGGGGTTCAGTGGTTTTAGGCCTTTTGAGGGTTTGTGTGTCAGGATTTATGTATTTAATTACACACTCATTCTACTAATGTAAGTGGAGAAAAAAGGAAAACGGATAAAAAGCCCCATCAAGCCTATAAGCTTGTAGTTTCCCTCTTACTGAAAGTTGGCCACCGCTGCTGTTTAGCTCCCCTTGAACTGGGCTAATACTTGTCTATTCCGATTAGGATTAGTATGTGTAGCATGGGCTCAGGGACCCGGGACTCGTAATCTAATAAATCAAGATAAAAAACTCTGAGATTGGTTTACAGAGGGCTCGGATTTACTATTGGCCATCTCAGAGAAACGGGGATTAACACAGCATTTGGTGCTGTAGCTACACACCCCCGATTCTGTGCGTAGGGAGACGGAGGTGGCGAGGGAGGGAGGAAGACTTAGAGGGAGGGAGCGGAGGAGAAGGGCTGGCTAGGGCTTTATATTGCCTAACAGACAGTAAGTTAAACTCACAGTGACAAGGTCAGGTTAGTCCTTGTACAAAAGGCTTTGTTCCATAGGCAGATTAAAGGTCTCTTTGACAGTTTTTACACTTTTGGATCATGTTGAACATGTTAGGAGTTAATCCTGCCTGTGAGGGGAAGAAGCCCTGTTGCCACACAAATGAGAGATACAGGTGCAGGGAATGGAGAGCATACTAAAAGAGTTGTGCATAAAAATAATCAATATTGACAAAGATCATGTGTCGTATTATATTTGCATTATAGACAAAAGTTGATTGTGTTTTTAGTTTTTGTCATATTTCCATCCGCCCCAAAGTGCTAGTGAGTGTTCAGAGCTTCAGACATAACAACTGAAAATAAAACAGCTCTGAAACATGTTTACTGCCTGTCCTCTGAAAAACCGCTGTTGTGTCCCGCGACTCATGATTACACCACCGCCACGCAGACTTTTTACAACGCGTTTTCCCATGCAGAATCTCCAAATCAGACATGAAACTGATCATTTAAGGACACTTGGTGCGACTCTGCGCGTTGTCTCTTATTGGCTGATAATGAAGCAGCTCCGAGCTGTTCGCCGAGATGATGTGATAAGGGTGCTGGTTTTCTGGTTTCTAGGCCAGTTGTGTATGTTCATAGACATTTGATTTCATAACCCTTTCATGTGAGAAAGCAGACAACAATTGTAGATTTGTGTTAACAGGCTGGATGTCTGGGAGAATGACCTGGTTTGTCTGTTAATGACCTGCTGTTGTTTATCACTCGTATAGATTAACATGATCATTCTTAGCTGTTTTTACTGTGTTGCTTTAGGTGTAGGAAGAGTCAGTATGTGTCATATTATGAAAGACTATATGAAATACATTTTGGGCTACTATCAAAATTTAAAATGTGTCAGCTGTGTCATGAGATACAGATGTTACATTTTCAATATCCTTCTTCACATTTAAAGTGAGTTGATTTTGTTTGAACTGTTGTGTTTGCTGCCCATGTCAGTAATATTAGTAATATAGTGCTATCAGTATTATATGGTGGTGCATTATATCTTTAAATAATGAAGCTATTATGATGTCATGTTGTGAAGTTTTTATACCAATGCATTTGCAGAGATTAGTTCTATTTTAACAATCTGAGTGTTTATAAGAAATGTAACACAAGTAAATGTACACAGTTACAAAACATCCATGCTCCACTTAGATCTGAAAAATCCTATATTTCTGGCAGTTATCTATCTGCTACAGCTCCTTTTCTCCTCAGCGTTTTTCTGAGAAACAAGACTAAAATATCCCCACCTGAAATTTGAGCCCTTTCTATTTTCTCTCTGATGCCTGGGTTTCACATAAAGTTTTACATATCAAAAGTGGAATGTTCTTTCATCTGCTTGCTCGTCTTGTTAAGCAGTATCAAACACGGGAAATTCTTTCTACATTCTCATATAAAGGTTGAAAAATCCTAGCAACATATCCCAGCTTGTGTAAAAGAGGCCTTTTCTTTCTTTCTGAGGGAACTGTTAGCAATATCACTGGGCAATTAGCAAGGAAACGAGAGAGAAATGGAGAAGCCAATTACTTCTGCGAGTTAGCTAAAGGCCATTTTAAACTGTGTGCCCATGACATAATAATGTTTATGGTAAATATTATAGTTGGAGACAGTGAGTGCATGGCGTGAGAGGCAAGGAAAAAAAAGGCATCAATCTCAGATCGAGAATAATTTATTAAGATCTGAGATGCGGCAATTACGTGGAAAGGACCAAAAAGAAAAAAAAAAAAGAAGAAGCCAACTCTCCAGGAACCGCATACATGATTGCAATCTTGATTAAATCCCCCTGGATCTAATGAGTTGATTTTCTGCTGTTAATATTGCATTGGCTGATGATGGATTCGTTAAGATAATGGAACGAAGCTAAAATATAAATGACTCCCTGTCAAGGAGCAGATTTTCGTCATTTTCCGTCTGACACCTCCGCCGTGGGGATTTGGTGAGGCCTTTTTGTGTTTAGAACCATCAGGATCTGGAATACTAATTGCTCATGTGTGGACGCTTCTAATGCCTCCCCTCCCCTCCACACCCCCCCCACCCCCCACCTCTATCGTCTTGGTAAATATCTCCTCCACATCTCTGCGCAGAAACAAAGAGACAGAAGCAGCTTTCTCTTTTTAATGCTGGTGAAAGTATCTTGCATTTTGTTGTTTTGCTACTATCACAGAACAATTTTCATACAACACAACTAATTTCTGCTTGACACCCCCCTCTAGTTCAACTATCAAATCACAGAAAGAGATATTTAAAGCCACTTTATATGACACAAAAACTGCCAACAAAAAGAAAACATGTAAGCAATAGGCCTCTCATATCGACCTGTGCTTTTGAGATAAATTAATAATGTGGTCTCCCTTTGTTGCCGTGCAGAGCCAGTCTCTCTATGTTTTAAATGGTCTGTCACTTAGGTCAACTGGAGGAGTAAAATGTCCGATGCATAGAATATTGATCCTGCATCACGCACGAACCACAACACTACATGTATAATTTTTCTCAAGCGTGGCAGGAACATAATGCAAAAAGCATCTGTAATAATCTGGAGGTGCACTATGGTGCGAATACGCTCAGATAATGTGCTGTCGTTTGAATCGGCCGGGCAGAGCGTCGTTAATCAAAAAGGAAGTCGGTAGGTTTGAGTTTGCGCCGTTTTTATTCTAACTATAAAGCAAGAAATCTGTCCGTCTGCATGTACGCATGTCCTTCGCATGTCAGGAGAACGGTCTACTTCAGCTAGCTTTAGCATGAATACATGAATTCTATCAATAGTAATGAGATAAAGATTTCAAGACGTGTGGGTGAAACACTTCTTAAAGTCAGATTTCAGTGACTTTACTTGCAGCACCTTCCACAAATGCTGATAACGTTAGTCTGTAATCCAATTTTTTAATCGCGTAATGTGACATTTTTAAGACGTAAAATTTTGTGCGTTTCGCTTTTTAATTAAACGCCACACAACAAAGAAGCAGAAATGGCAATTCTGATTATTATTATTAACAATGTAGGTGTGGCTCGACACCTCAGTGAACTACAACTGGTTGAATATTGTAACATTATTATGATGTTTATAAAGTTTAGAAAAGATGAAAACTGTTGTGTTCGTATAAAACAGCAGATCTGGAAGTGCAGACTGACTCTGGTTGATGATATTGAGAAAGCTGGAAGCAGCAATACCAGAGATCGCACAGTCATGACGTTCAGAACAGGCAGGTTTTAAACCGTCATTGTGCTAGTGACCTATAAAATAACCAGAGGGACAATGGAGAAGTCTGATTTAAAAAAAAAAAAGTATTACAGTTTACAGCTCGATAAAATCTACAGTTTGGGTTTTGGGGAAAAAACACACACTTTATGTAAATTCATTATTCTCTGTAGTCTGGTGTAACCTGCAGTACCTTCTAAATCCCAAACTTTTTTTCTATCATTATCGTAATCACCATTGTTGTCGAGTTTCACGCTTGCCCTGATCCTTCCTTTTGTTGCGATTATGATATTGTTCCTTCTTCTGTGCGATATTACCGGGGAACCCGTCTGATTGGGCCATCCCCGAGGGCCCTTTCTTCTGTGTGTCACTTTTTGTGTCCTTTAACATGGTTTTACTAAAAAGTCTTTTTTAATCAATCAAGAAGCAGGCAGAAAATAGGCTTTGTCATGGCTTGGCCCGGGGTCGTGTGATGCCTGCTCTGCCCGGTGACAGGTCTTCAAAAGGGATAAAAAGGAATATTTTGGGGGGAAAACGGGGGTTTCCATGGCACTGGCACTTGTTGCACATGGATCACCATTCTTTGGTTCTGCATGAGATTGAGGTTTCAAAGGGCCGGACAACAAAAATTAGGCGAGGAGGGGACAGCGGGACTGTGGAGGTAGTTGCCCTCAAGCCCCCGACTCTGTCCTCTCCTAGGGTAAAGGAAGAATAGGAGCTAGAAGTGACAGCATAAAAAGGGGCCTAGTAGGTGCTGTCAAATATGCATGAGTAAATGGTAACTTTCTCACTCTGCGGCGTGTTGGAAAAGTCAGGCCCAGACGCAGATTAGAAGACACAAAGTACAGACCCATTCAGCGAGAAGTGTATTCTTGTTGCGGCTTCCACTTCATGTAATTAGAGGTTGTTTCATGAAGAATGAGGTCACGTAAACTTGTAAGTTTCTGAGTTTATGTGTGGGAAATGAAACCAGGAAGCTCAGACAATAGATTGGCAGTCATTACGGCAAAGAGGGCTATTATTTAAACAGTTCTGTTCACTCGAGTGCCTGTTTGTGTGTTCCTGTTATTTTCTAATAATTGAGACACTATGGTGCAATCTGTCAGCTTCGCTTGTTTACTGCCTTTAAAGTTTTAAAGAACTGCGGAACTGGTTTGCACGTTTATCGCATTAAAATATGCGTGCATGCATGTAGCTGTATATTTCACACATGAGTGGCTTTGAGCTATTTTCACTTCTATAAAAATGTTGTTCGTGGTGATTACCTTTGTGCTCCACCTTGAATTCCTCCAACAATTACGCATTCCTCTGTCTTCGGGAAATGGCATTGCGAGGTCAAGGTTTTTGCGTGTCAGGAGTCCTTTAAGCAATTTGCAATAATTTCCATAGCATCATCGCTGCCACCTTCAATAACAAACAAGGTTACACACATGTGTTGCTCTTTGCACTCGCGCAGTCAGAGACGAACGTGTTTCAGTGTTGGAGGGCTTTAACCTGTTCACACCTGGATTAAAGGAGGTCAAAAGCTTCAGAAGCACATTTAGCTGCAGGCAGTGATTTGAGAATTTAAGGATAAGAAAAGGGTTGCATATCCCTGTCATGCTATAATGACAGCTGGCTGTGTTGAAATTTCAAAATATAGGGACGGATGTAGCTGCATGTTATTATAACTTCTGTGTACGTGTGCATTTATTTATTTATTTAGACCTTTCAGGTTTTCAACAATGTGCTGCCAGCCTGTTTAAAAGGTTAAGGCAGTCGGGATATGTTCCTTGATGGGATTTTATCATGCTAGGCATGCTCTGTTTCCTGATGAATATATTAAAATTATTACTGTGCAAACAGAGTTTCTAATTACTGACCTGCTTGCCATTGTACTGTGCGTTCTGTATGCCCCCCTTCTTCTCCATGCCTTGTTTATTTATCTGCACCAGTGAATACAGAATAGTCTATGCAATGTCATTTCCATCCACATGAAAATGATTTTGAAAATGCCAATCTTGCCTATTATACAGTGTAATTACTTGTCTGCTTTTTGATTTTATCATATCTTCAGCCAGTGGGAAGATACTTGGAAAGGCTAAACATCTTAGCGGAGCTTGTCAGCTGATGATTTGCAGGGGGGGGGGGGCAAAAAAAAAATCCCCCAGTTTGCAAAGGAAAGCGCTATTTGCCGCATGCACAAAGTCACTGATTGTAGTTTATCAAGGGTTTTACCTACAGTGTGCAGGGCTTCTCGCATTGTGTCAAGTGAAAGTGTATATTGTCATGTCACACCTGAGTGTGTGGGAGGGGTTACTTAGACAACCCTGAACTTTTTGGGGACAATTAATTATAAGCCTTTGCACGGAAAACTCTGCTCTCAGCTCTATAGATACTAATAAGTCTCATGGAATATTGCTTTTCAGAAACAGAAAGAAGGTATGTTAAATATGGACAGATGGAACCACCTTAACGCATTCTTATGTTATGAATGATAATTTTTTTAGCAGTTACCTTTGTGTTCACTCAGCAGGTTTTTCAACTTTCAAGGCCAAAAACATTATTTTCTCTCACATGTCACGCAACTGTTCCTTTAGAGTAGGTGCATATATATATATATATATATTTGTGTGTGTGTATGTGCTGTGGTAAAAGTGTCACTGGTTTTACTGGAGCATCTGCACTACATCATGCAAAAGGGCAACCCTGTTGTTTACTTGTCTGCCTGCAATGTTGCACAGGGGGTTGATCAGGGGAGTTGATAGGAGCTGCAATTTAAAAAGAGGACACTGCAGCTCTGAACAAAAACAATTAAAGGAAAATGAAAGACGGCCCCCAAGGGTTAAAAATAGAAAATTATCAACATGCATGCTGGAATCCACTACACCCCACCCCCCACACCACCTCCCGCACCAGCACCCCCCCCACACCCTCCCTCAAACTTACTGGGCCTGCATTGTTATGTATGATCAGATCTGCCAGTTCTTCCTCTAAGCTCCTTGTCACATTTTGACTTAATGAAGTGCAACTTAGAAGGGAATTGGGTTCATCATGCTAGTCGCACGATGCTCCCTTGTTGTAGCAAACAGGAGTGGCATGGGACCGAAGCGCTACAGCGCGAGTCGTTATCATTCCGGTCAGTCTGTTTAACACAAAATTAAACAAAGAACTAATTAGTGCCTCATGAATTAATAACTGCACTGTTGCCGAGAAGAAGTTAGGTTGCTGAGGGGAGATATAAAATAAGTAGGAAGAGCAGGTTAGAATTATTATTACTTTTTCGGGGATGCATGGGCTCTCAAGGTTAGGAAACTTTTGAGAGGATTTAAGAGTGACTCAACTGGTTCTGCCAAAGTCAGTTTCTGTCCTGAAGTAACAATGCGTCTGGGTTAATGGATGTCACATTAGACACTGCACTTTTCTGCATATGAGAGAAAGATGTATGGTTGTAATCGTCAAACTTTATATTTCAGTCATATGCGTGATTTTAGCACCATTTGAATAAGGAAGCAGCACTATGCAATCTCTCCTATTGCCTTTGACCCGTTGGTTATGTTCTTTATCTAAGCTGTGTTTGATCCAGGAATAATTTTACCCCTGCCATGCAATTTGTTCCACTGCTGTTTTATTATTTTTATTCTGCAAGACTGTGTCTAGTCACTCTCGGCAGAGGAGGCTGGAAGCTGCTATCACTTATTTCCACCTAAATCTGATTTCAGGATTACTGCCTGTAAGTAAATTATTACTGGCAAACTGCTGAAATATGCACAGACATAGTTAGCCGTACTCTATAACTGCTCCCCCTGCTTCAGTGGGCTTTACAAAGTGCAGCTTTCCTGTTGCCCCTCCCTCGGCAGCCAGCCCTTTTCCCCCAGCTGTGATGTGGGGCCTGGGTATCTGTGCACTTTCATACTGTATATCAAAAGGACAGGGGGGAACAAAAGTACACATTTTCCTTTTGCATCATCTGGAAACTTGTTACGTTATGTCAGCTCCTGTAGATGAGATGACTTGGGTAAATGTATGGATTTCTCGAGAACCTGCATGCGCATTCATATACATCGGAATAATCAGTGTCTTGGTTTTTTAATGTTTCTCCTTTGCTCTCCTTCTCAGATGAAGTGAACCCCTGTGTGGAGTGACTCCCCAGGAAGAGAAAACGAGGTAGGACAAATCCCCAACATGACTGATTACTGTCCCCACCATCTCCCCTGTTCATATCTACAACAATATCAGGCATCTTCATTAATCCCCATGGATCAATGTGTCTGGGGGTTGTAAAAATTGACAAATGACTTATTAGAATCCCACCGTTTTATTTTCCAACTGATTAACTCACAGCAATGTCGTACACTATACAGGCACACTGATGTATCTGTTTTCCAAAGAGGGCTTCTCTCTCTCTCTCTCTCTCTCTCTCTCTCTCCTTTCTTCTCTCCTGCTATGAGGGATCTATACAGTATAAAACGCACCCCTAACACTGTGCATTAGAAACCCTGCCAGGCTGCAACGACTCGAAACTTTGACATATAAGAAATGACATTTTATTAGTTTCCAGACATAAACAGCTGCTGAGCAGTGCTTCGTCTTTGAGTACTTAAAATACAAAAAAATGTACAACAACCCAAATGATCTGCCAGAAATTGCAATAATATAATTCACCAACATTAACAAATAAATGTATTTTAACGCCGTAGTTTCTCATAAATGTGGCAGCATGTATGTCGTACTCTGTTATCTGTCTTGTTACGCTGCTCCCTTAATTATAATTTGATATTCTTTTATGCCTGCTTTATGTCTAGATCTTGTTGTGGCAACATCCCACATTGTCATCCTGATAAAATAATATAATTTTTCCACTATATGGCATTTATTACTGCAACAGACATTAGACACAGACATCTAAGTACAGATGACATCCACCAAATTAACAAGAGTATAAAACCTTTTGTTGCTGATAAAAAATCTGCCTCTGTACAATTTGACTCTCGAGAGGACGCTAATGACTTGTGACTTGAAGAAACTGGGTTGCTTTTTTTCTCTCTCCCTGAGATGAAACCTTCTGTGCTAATGATGTTAGCTGGTATGAGCACAATGCTGATGTGGGAGTCTGTCATGAGGATGCATACAACAGCCCTTGCCCCTGGCCTCCTAGTCAAGAGGGATCTAAACATTCAGAAGTGACACCGTGGGCTGTCTCATGTCAAACTGGAGACCCTCACTATCACTGGGGGGTGGCGTGGCCGTGAATTGAGGCGGAGGGCTACACCACACTCCTTTGTTTCTGGCGGTGTCACTCACACACCAGAGAGAAGACACACTCCTTGCATCAATCAGAGCCCCGGCGTACCTCCCTACAACATGATGATGACACTATCCACAGATTTCCATGTAGATACAATAACTATCAGCAGCTGCAGATCTGATTCTGTGCAGCCCCATAAGTTCTCCTCACAGCAGGATGCATGGATGGATACACACACACAAAGACATCTTTAAACAGGTTGCCTCTGAAAGCACAGTTCAGTATGAGTCAACTGTAGTGCAGACTAGACAGAATAACTTAGGTTTCCCCTTGTCTAACCACATAACAACAACATAACTGAGTACAGTTAGTTTAATTGGCTTTTGATATATGTTAATGCAACTAATCATAAAGGCCAACTGGCTCTAACACGGGGCTGGCATGACAACCCCCCCTCTCCTTTTGGCTCCCACAGACTTCGGCGAGAGAACACTCCCAGAGCGGAGTCCCTCTCTTAGACAGTGGGAAGAAAATTAAACTGCCAAATTTGTTTTCATTGGTTCCAGGGACAATCTCAGGGGGCTTCAGGGCTTTTAATTGAGCTCACTGAGCAGAAATTTGTAGGGCTGCTTACCAACAACAGCAGTGTCTCCTGTTTGCTTCTCTTTGGTCTCAGTGAACGATAAAGCAGATTTTTCACTTTCAATTGGCGTTTTGCTAAAAATCAGTTCTGTTAAGGTTCTGTTCTACTTGTTGTTCTTCACGTAAGACAGGAAAATTGGTTCGGATAATGATTTATAATTAAAATTTAGTCTCACTTTGTTTGGTGTCTTGTTGGCTTTTTCAGTGTTTGTGTGTAGGAGGGCAATGATTGTCTAATAAACAGGAGTTCATTCAGTCATGGATAAAGGTAAATAAAGCCCACAGTTCGCCGTAGGAAAGATAATTTGTCTCGCTGAGGAAAAAAGAGCAACAACTCATGAAACTCAATTTAGTATTATTGTATCACTCAGTATAGCATAATAACAAAAACCAGAAGCCACCTTCTCATTTTCCACACTTTTCTCTGCTACACTTTTTGTCCTTTTAAATTTTTCCAGTGTGTCAAAACAAGCAAAGGCTACATGGAAACGGCAGCCCTGTGTAAATATTTATGATGTAACATCTCCATGTGAATAGACTTTCCTACCAATCCATCCATCATTACGGGCATATCGTGAAAGCCCACCTCCCGGTGGTGGCTCAGGGCCTTAGGAAGCTCAGACAGGAGCGGCGTGTCCCCCTCTCATTCAAAGTATTTGTTTTTCTTTTGACTGGGGGCAGCCCAGCTGTGAGGGCATTTCATGTGTCAGCCCCTCTGTTTTCATTCAGGCCTGACTTCAAAGCCCATTTTAGCCCATTGTTTCTGTGACGTGGCTGCCGGACCCGAAAATGCCCAAACAGAAAAATGTGATGTAGGTCAAATTACAGCAGTTGTGCCCCTGAAAAAAAGTGGAATTCTTATGTTGAAAACAGAAAGCCCTGGTTACCGCCTAACCCTGGCTTTTGTGCTTGTTGTCCTCATACCTCTTTATTTGTTCACAGTAGAGCTGAATGGAAGTTGGGAAATGTTAGAATAAAAAGGCTGTAGTTCAAAGTGCCTGGCAGAAAATCAATGTTTAGGTCTGATCCTTTCTTTGCTGCTTTCTTCTCATTTATAACAGTCCACTTAGGAACAATATGTCAAATAGCTTAGTTGCTGAAGATCACTTATAAATTATATTAAGTTGGAGACTGTACTGAGGTCGTGTGTTTTGCGGTTATTTTCTCCTTCAAGATGAATGAGACTTAAGGACAGATACAGTATCTGTCTGCGCATGTACACTTCTGTGACTTGTGCAATGGTTTGAAATGTGAAACATGTCCTCGTTTGGTACAAACAAAGTGGTATGAAGAACCTGCTGTGTTTTTTTTTTTTTTTCCAAGCCCGGCAGTCTTTAAGAATGTGAAGGTGCAGTAGATTTATGAGGTTGTGTGTTTGCAGAAGTAGGTAAGTCTACTGCCTTACCTAAGTGGATTACAAGGTTTTAGGCTTTTCTCCTTGCACAACTTATCGGCAGAAAATAGGCGTTGCAGACGTTAGCGAAATATTGCCACCCAGACTCTCATAACATTATCATTAGCCACGGAGGATTGCTGAAATGTGATTAATACATCACCATTTTGACAGACTGAGCCTGAAAAGGTAATATGGATTATTACAATGGTTGTAGAGCTCAATACCGCCATCCAAGTTTATCCATTTATCTGCAATGATGAGACTCCTTTGTGTTGTATAACATTGTAACATCTATCTAAATAACAAAAGATATCGCTCCCATACACAATTGTCGTGCTGTTAATATTCAGCCCATGCAACAATGCACATGGGAATGGAGTGCTGAGACAAAACTTGACTCGGAACGGAGGAAAAGTCCATAGAACATTATGAGAATTATGAATCGATGTTCGAGCCTCTAGTACTGGGCACTTTTTCCTTGGCTGAGGTATCTGATTACCTTCAAACAAAAATATTGCTCCTGTATTGTTCAATTACAACTGGTTGAGTGCTGAATGATGCAATTCACTATCTGAGAGCCATTTTTTTTCCTTCTTTGTGTGTACACTTTGTGTGTGCTTCATTTTGTTAGCCTTGGATGATACACGCTGAATAAATGCCATTTTTCTGTCGTTTCAAGTGCCTCTTTTCTCTCTGTGGATCCATTCAAGCTTTCAATACCTTTTCTCCCCCTCTCTTCTCCTGTCTCTTTTTTCCACGAGCAGGAGGGTTTTACTTTACTCCTTTGTCATCCTAATTGATTGCATTAACCTTTTGAGTATTGAATTTCCTGTGCATCACGCCGAGCACAATGTGGAATATTATCATAATCCTTCCAAGTAATGGACACAGGGCAATCAACAATGCTTTAGGAAAAGTACATCTTTGAAAGATGGAGCATCATATTATTTTCAGTCCAAAGACCTGGATAGGGTAGGTACGTTGAGCTTTAAGAAACTTTGTCAATAAGTGAAGTATGCTTTTTTTCCCCATCTATTTAACAAGTCAGGAGAGCTACTTTTATTGTGTCCTGTGTTGCAAAGCACTGTTAATATTTCTGATATTGTCTTGTCAAAGACCTGTAAAAGACTCTCATACAAACACATACTGTGCATGATCAGTCTTAGATGCTTTTAAAAATGTTGATATGAAATTTTTTTTCATAATAATGGACCAGTAGTGAGCCAAATTCTTGGAAAAATAACATGTTTTTGTTGATCTAAGCCTTTTTTGCATGTTGTTACAATCTTTTAAAGAACTCCAGCTTCACTTTTAATTAATTACATAATTACTCAATGAATCCTTTGAACAGTTGCATTTATTGCACACAACAATTTTATACATTATTTGCAACACAGTATCTCAGAAACGGTGCATATTAGATGTGCAAAATTTCAAAAAGTGTCCAAAATTTTGTTGTCACTGATAAATAAAAATTGATAATAATGGATAGCAGCTTTGATTTAGATGCTTTGGATAAATAGGTTCTATCCAGCATGCACAATGACCACACATTTGAGCATATCCACCTGTGTTTGCCTTCAGAATTGGGTTATTGCCATGTGGCCAGAGCTGGCAGTACTATCTAATTATAGTTCACTTTTATGCACTGGATCTGGAACCAAAGTCCTGAATACTGACTGGACTATGTTGGGGGTACTTCTATGTAACTGAGTGTTTTGAGATCCCTGTGAACCTGAGGCGCTGAAGGTGTCATGAAGAAGGAATTTCAGTTTGTCTCAAAGAGTTTTTGGAAGACCGTCTGACAGGAAAGGGAGGCAAGTCCACACTGTTGTTAGAAGAAATTCTGATCTCTTTGTCAAGAACTGGAAAGAACATTTTAAAGAACTGTGACCAACGCCCTGTGCGGAGGATGTGGCTCCGGAAGTCTTGGAGGAAGCCTTGCCTATCTCTCTGGCAGCCGTCACTGAGATTGGCAAAATTCTCAGCAGTGGCAAGGCAACATGGGTGGATGAGATTTTTCCTGAGATGCTGTGATTCAAGAGGAGCATTGCAGATACTTGGTCATGGAAAGGTGAACCAGGCTCTTCCTTTCTATCAAGTCCACATGTGTTTTTTGGATTTGGAGGCTTGTGAAAGTGTCCCTCCAGGTGTCGTGTGTTCTTCTTCACCAAGAGCATATTACCAGATTTGAGGATTGTTGTCTTTGGTGATGGCCGGATTGCATCTCTGCATTTTGCTGATGATGTTACTCTTTTGGCTGCATCAGACTGTGACCCTCAGTGCACATTGTGGTGATCTGCAGCTGAGTTAAAGTAAAGTCTATGGTATGGGAGTCAGTTTGCTCATCATAAAAGAGTTCAAGTATCTCCGAGTCTTGTTTAAAATGGAGCATGAGATTAACTGGCACATGATGAGGAGTTGGAGACGATATGGAATTGGACGTGTTCTCTTGACTTGTCGATCCACATTACAGTCAGTAGCTATGAGGTTGCACATATAAACAACTGAAATGGAGTTTCATTGCAGGGTGTCTGAGACAGTATTAGGAGTATTTGGAAGATATATCCTGACGATACTGTGTTATTCTTTTGATAACCACAAGTCTATCCCGACCATTTCATGGCCACTATAGGCTCTTTTCAACCAGTTGCTTCCCAACAGCAAAACGCTTTCAGGCCTTTACACACTGGGGACGAGACAAATAAACAACATGAAAATGCAAAAAACTAGCCCTTGAATATTTTGCATTCAAACTATTCACACTGGCAGTGATGCAAATTTGAACACAAGGTTCGAATAGATCACATCCAGCTCGTTCTTCAGAGAAACTGATGGATTCAACATTATAAACTGATGATGATCTTATCCTCCTCCTGCTCACCCAACCAAAGAACAGGAGACGCACACAAAGGCAGGGGAGCACAGGAAACACAAGGGAAAAGGAAAACACAAGAAACATGAGACCAAATCAACAGTTCGAAAAAAAATATATATATTGACATGCAAATTAATTGCACAAAAAGATGCAACCTAATCACTACCAGTACTGCAACTGTACTTTAACTTTTGATTACAAAATATCAAGAATGGAGTTACTGCACCCTGTTCTTCTGCACTAGGTCTAGGTAATTTAGACCAAAGTAGTAACATAATAGTCGTAGTATCTTGATTGTAACATGTTGCCATATTTTGAGTTGCAGCTTACAATGAGAACTTATTCAGGAGGTTCGTGAGAGTGAAATGAAAGTAAAATGATTTAAAGCTTTAAGTTGATGGGTCATGATAGACACATTTCAGTAGCAAGATAAACCCTCGATCTACTTAGTACATGTATCTAAATCTCTGAGAGGCTTTACTATCTCCTGTTTTGGTTTGGAGGAAGTTTGAAGTGTGAGTTGATTTTTCCCTGTTGTCTTAAAAGTCTTTGCCTGAGAATTATAAAGCGCAAGTCCTCTCATATTGGTTTATTATTATATGTCTTATTGGCCCAGAATGATATGAATGGAGAGTTGGGCATGGACAGTGAAACAAGCATTACTAGTCCGGTCTTTTATAACACTGCACCTCCGCTACATCAATAATATTAAGGCCCCAAGCCTAAAACCTACAGAAGACACTCCAAGGATAACAGTACAATAATAGCCCGTTAACAAGGCAGGAGTAGCCTATTGGCCTATTGAGTTTAATCTGTTGCTGTAGCTGTTTTATTCAAACATGATGGTAAAGGCATAAAAAGTAGTTTATGTTGCAAGACCAATGTAACAGCCATAACTGTCTTATAAAGGCTTAATGCCAGGAGGCCTTAGGGGAAGTGTCACGAGAACAACACTGATCAGCCTTGAGCTTGGGAATTAGAGACAGCAAATCTTTGAGCGTGGTGTGACAAGCGAGATAGATGCGAGTGGGCTGCAACTTTTGTTCGACAACTCATAGATGTGTTTTATACAGCTCGTTATGTTCATATGTTTATCGCGTTATATCGAACAAAGAACAAAATGTGATATCATGTGCACAACCTGCATTTAGACATATGCTGTATCATGCAGCATGTGGCCTTGTGACATAACATGAAACCTAAGACACGGTTTATTTGCATTGGAATGAAATGTTTTTTTATCATCCCATATGTTTCTGCTGTAAACCGCCTGGTTGCATTATGGCTGACTTCTACAGGCCATCGTGTGTTTCTCTGTAAACACAAGCATAAGTGCATTAAAGTAATTGATTGTTGATGAACAGACAAAAAACTGTCGTCATATTTCCTTGGCAACAAGCAAGTGTTATCTGGGCCTGCGTTGATGAATTGAAGCAAAACACCCTCTAATTCATATCAACTCTATGATATTTTTCAGCTCAAAGAGGAAAAATCAATTGAAACAAGCTCTTATGCATGGTTAGATGCTAGTTTTGATCAATACTATTTTCACAGGGATAGTGCCTTTGAGCTTGATTGAGGCCAGGTTATACAAAGCTAGCCGCTGGTGCTCAGGACTAATAGAAAAAATGTAGATATTCAGAAAGGGGCACAGTCGCTATTTGGGCACATTCACCTGAGCTTTATCGATCAAAACAGAATCATGTGATTGAGTGAGGACGTGGGTCAAAATATAGGTCAAGGTCAGTCAGCAGCACAAAGCCTAATCCTGTCCATCTTTTGTATTCCATCAAGCGGCTGTGGGAAGCTGTGCCCCCAGCATATGGAAACTAAGGGCCCTTAGTTCAATTATACAAGCCCATTGAGCTTCACAATATTGACATGTCTCAGTACTCTGAAAATGTCATGGGTAATGATCAACCAGTTCAAAATGCTTTCATAGAAACCAAGATGTGGAGGCTAGATTTGTAGAGTGCATTGAATTTGTCGACTGTAGCTATAAGGTCAGGACTTACCTGCTTCCAGGTGTCTTTAATATGCGTGACAGCTTTTGTTTTCTGCAAGGCTGTGGTTATCACACGTCCGTAGCTGCACACAAAAATAACGCATATGGGATTGTAAATGAGGTGTTTTGCCCAGGTTGTGTAAGGTGGGTTGAGTGGTGTGCAGAGGTTACATAACAGATCTAGTTATGTTCAATGATTGCTGTTAATTTCCATTATCACCGCCTGGTTGCACTTTTGATAGACTTTACCCATAGATAAATTGTAAGGCTTTACATGTATATCGTAGTCCATTGGTCACATAAAGCTGCCTAATTATTGTATCGTAAGTTGTTGTGCATTCTAGTTAATTAAGACTTTCCAAACTTGAAAAATTATGTTCATTTCGTGTCCACTGGAAGAATTGATTCATACATTTGCTTTAACACTTTAACAGGTATCTAGCCATATCAGTTGTAATGGCAGAGGATCTTTAATGTAGAGACCATCAGCCCAGTTTTTTGAGGTTGCATTTGCCTAATTGACGCTTGGATATCGCTGATGTTGAGACTAGCTGACCAAGCCGACATATAACTGCATTCACTATGTTGTGGCCGAGCGTTTATATCTCAACACCAAAACTTCACATTTTAAAAATTTGAAAAAGATTTTTTTTTTCTTCTGTTTTATGTTTTGACAGCTATGTGTGTGTGTCTTCGCGTCTGAATCCGCACTCTTGTTCTAGTCGCCAACAGATACAGACAGAATCTTAATTGACCTAATCTGGTTACCGCTTGCTATTTTCAACAGTTCCATTAGAAAACTCCCATCCTCCCCCACTCTGTCGCTCTCCCTTCACCTCCCACACTTTCTACCCCCCATCTGCCCTGACCTACATGGTAGTCACATGGCCCCGGCTCCCTGGCTTGGCATTTTATGGAAAATCTGCAGGAGATAAAGCCACAGGGTTTAAAGTGTTATCCCTGCCTGTCCTTTGAGAAGGGCTAAACACTGAATGAGGTGTTATTGCATCAATGCTGTTGGACACACACAGGCAGCAAAGAGGATATCTTCCTCCCTCCTTCTCTCTCTCTCTCTCAGTCTCTCTCCCTCTCCCTCCTCAGTTTGATTGGATTTAGTAGAGTGTCACCACTGTGACTTTGGGGGATTTCTCTTTCCCTGTCACTGTCTTATGCATGCTTGCTTGGGTTATTTACTTAACTTGTCCAGAAAATGGACTGTGATCTGCAGCTTACTGCCAAAGCTATGGAGAGACAAGTGCCTCATGCTGGTTAAGATATGCCAGACAGGCACCTAGACGCTCGCTCGCCGCTCTGGCTTGCTTACTCCCTTGCCGGGGCTGAGGGCTTAGTTTTGCACTGTGACCGAGTCCCCTTCACACTGTTGTCTGCCTGTAAATTTTCTGCTGCCCTTGCTATTCAGCCAATTACAGCAAAAGAGCTTTAGCGATTTTTTTTCTCCCCCCGCTTCTCTTCCTCCCAGTGTATATTTATATATTTATTTTACAAGCGAATGACAAGCATTGCTGAAGGTTAAAAAAATGCTGAATTTCATAGTGCATATAATGTCAACTTTTTTTTTTTTTTTAATTTATAGCAGGTCTAATCGATAGGAGTGAGCTTTGTCTTGTGTAGAACAAATAAGCAGGTTGCAGACAGCTTCCTCGCCTGTTGCTTATCTGTCTTTCTTTACCACTTACATTCAGAAAAGTGACCGGGAGTCTTTAAAAGTGAACAGTTCATTTTGATCAGTGAGTGAGTGTTTTTATATGACAGCATCCTGTGGTCGTTCTGGTTTGCTGTTTTCTGTTCTTGGAGAATTTGTCCCTTGTTACTCAATCGACTCTGTGAGATACTGTGAGAGTGTAAGTGAAGGCAAATAAGTTCAGTTTATCTGGAGTTTGCAGGTCTTGTGGTTTGTCCCTCTGCACCTGTTCTAGGTTTTCTGCTGTCAGCGTCTTCCCTATCCTCTTCACATTAATCTGCTCCGATGCTATATATTCAATTATTGGTTTAGAAGTATACACACGTACTACACAATAATACAGTCTACTGTATTTTAGTACATACTCCATATGTTCCTCTTGTTCTTCTTTCTGAGTTGTTTTTCTTTTTGAAGCTCAGATGTGGTGCTAAATATATCTGACCTGATGTCTGCGAAAGGCTGCATGATAACTATCAATGCAATGTCAAATGTAATGCAGAGCTACAAAGCAGTTTAGGAATGCATCCAAAGTGCTCTGCCATGTTGCATTCTGGTGCTAAAATGACCAGAGAAAATGTCTTCCCAAAATACTGGATAAGATGAAGCAGTCAGGACAAGTTTGCTTCAGTGTGGCGATCGGCTGGAGTCATATTATAAAGCTGTATTTGACAGGGTGAAGTGCGAGCTTACAACAGTCCCACTGCAACCAAAAAAAGAACATCCCATCAGTTTTATTGTTCTGACTCTCATAAAAAACAAAACCAGAACTTACACAAGTGATAATTGTGCATAAAAGAAGTGACACCGCAAAATACACTGTTCCAAAACAAGAGAACAGAAGAATAAAGGGCTCACCCCACCAATGCAAAATCAGCCACGCCTAGCAGTGGGAACGGAAAGCAAAACTGCTTAATGTGACAAAATAAAGACAGAAACACTCGAAGGGAAAGTTAGAATTAGGATCCTGAAAGATTTATGCCTCCATTTTATTTATAATTTGTTTTCTTTTCCTTATTGGAATTGAGTTGCAACTGAATATTTGATGAACACGGCTTGGAAGTAAGGATGTTATGTCAGCAAGGAAACAAAAAGTAAAGAGAAACAACCAAGAAATGTATTTTGCAAAGTTTGCGCTTTGGAATAAACTAATGTGCCTCTGCTTTCGCAAGTGACTTGTTAATTGAATGTGCGTGTGTGCAAGGGTAGGGGGGGGGGGTTCGCTATCTGCAGGTTGTGTTGAGCCCTAACGAGGCTAGCTGCGCCTTTCCGTATGCACTGCGCTGAGTGCTGGGTACTCTCCGTGCACAGAACACCATCTGCATTTTGCTGTTAACGCGCCTTCACATCCAAGGGAGGATTAGGAGAAAATCCCCTGGTTTTTTTCAACCAGTTGACAAATATCAGATTTGTCTCTAAAAAATTAGCTCCATCTATATCTCCCACCATATGACACACAAAAAAGATTAGCTTTAATACCCAGCCAGCTTGGGTGTGGAAAAAGCAGATTAAAGTTTCAGTTTGGTCATATTTACCCAGCCACTTCAAGTACGAGACTGCCTGTGTTACACAGCAGACAGACCTCTTCACAAAGATTCCTCCCCCCGCATGTACACCCGCTCCCGCCCCCCCGAGCCTTTACCTTCCAGAAACAAGATGTCTGCCTTGAAACAATTAGACATCATACTTAAATAATTCATCATTTCCCAGTCAGTCTTTCTCTTCTACGTGTCCTTTAAACAGACAGAGTGAGCTGCCAAAGGGGCTAAAGTGAATAACAGCAGCAGGTGCCTTTTCAGATGGAGCTTTGTAGTCTGCAGAGGGTGCTGAGCTGTTATTTTAGTGGCCCACTGGTGAGGAGCAGGGGGTGGCTGGGAAATGGACCTGGTGGCTGACCTGAGACCCCGGAGCTGTCCTGTTAGCAGTGCGCCCTCTACAACAGCTAACACTCACATTGTGGATGAAACAGAGCCGGGCTGCACGCGTTCACTCGTGCACGATCACCTGCGAGGTTGAATAGACCGAAAACATCGCCTGAATCCTCAATTGGCAGTGTAGGAACCTTCCTTGCCAAAAATAAACTGCTTTGACCCTGAAGGAGGTCATTTGTGTCTGCAGTGCCAGATTGTAAGACTGGACATGCATGATTACTACCCATCAGCATTCATCAGAGGGATTTAAACATATGAGTAAGATGCTCCTTAAGCCTCTGCTAAGTCAGTATGTTCTTCCTGACCATTTCATTATCAAATGCATAATCGTCATCTGCTGAGGACAGAACTGAAGGCCTAAGGCCCTACCTGTTGTCCTGGATGTTGACTTCCTCGCTTCCGCTCAAGACCACTGCCCCACCCAGAGGTTGCTTTATGAACACAGGAGCCCCATAAATGAAATTAAGGTGTCAATTAGTCAATTACAGCATAATAACTCTGAGGGCAGACATTTAGAGACAGAGAGAACCTCAGCTAAGTTCATTTCCTCCGGCCCAGGAGCCTAGCGCTTGGCACACGTCACTCCCCACCCAGACTCG
Source organism: Centropyge bicolor (assembly GCA_037975185.1). NCBI lineage: Eukaryota > Metazoa > Chordata > Actinopteri > Pomacanthidae > Centropyge > Centropyge bicolor. Next base: position 7,756,937 of record JBBMOC010000011.1, on the reverse strand, counting down.
CTGAATAAAGGCCCCAGTGCTCTCCCTAATGTTATTTTCCCCTGGATATCTTTTTTGATCAACAATTTCCTTTCATGCGTTTGTTTTTCAGAAGCAGGGTATGCACTTTTTCTCTCACCAATTTGGCTAGGGAGAATTTTATAATTTAGTAATTAAAATCTTTGTTAGGCTTTAGAAATTGCAGCTAATTGAATTTAATGGGAAGATGAATTTCAATTTTATTTGATTAGCAGGACCCCTGGCATAGGTATTTATGGAAAAAACGCTACAAAAATATGCTGTGTGGGCTAAGATGGCATAATAGAATTACAGATAATCGGATTTCACTGTCATGAATTTCACTCTAATTTCACTCTAATTTTCCATTAGATAGCTGGTTTACAAATATTTGCTCATCTGCGATGGGAAAGGCTATCTGTCTAAAATGATTACGGAGCAAGCCTTCAGAAATATGTCCCTTTTTTCCCCTCCCTTTTAAAAACCAGATTGCGAGGGATCAAAATTAGGAAGATTGCATTATGGATGTCTGCATCCGGGAGAGCAATGGGGGAGATATGATGATTATGGCCGGGGGATGAAAGCAGTGTCAAGAAAAATGTATGACTCAAAAACATAGGCCTATTCTATCTACAAAATCTCTGCTCTCAGCACACAGCAGCCAAGCAACATGATATATCATAATTCACGTAATGTCGTAAGCGGTGCACAAACATAAGAAAGACGTTGCAGCATGTTGACATACAAATACACCGTATACCTCATACAAGCCCAATGTTAATTTCTTTCAAGTGTGTACCTATAATGAGATTTTGCCATGATTTTCAGAGTGTATGTATGTGGCTGTATATAGAGCTATACAGCAATTATGAAAATCAAATGAGATTCTGAAGAATCATTGTCATGAGTAATGCAAATGATGATCATCAAGAAGTGGTGTATAGCCGTCATCATTGTTCTGCCTGTGTTTGTGTGTAAGTTTAATATTCAGCTCCTTCTCTGCTTAAAAATAAATATATAATGCAATATAAACAGACGTGAGAGGGAATAATATCCCACATCACAGACAACCTCGAATAACACTAGGGTGAACTCTTGTTGAATCCCACTTTAAAAGCCCCTGCTTCAGAATTAAGCTTTTACACGTTCAATTTCCTGCCAATTTGACAACAACATGACAGTGAATATCAAGAATAAACTTGATCCATTGTCTCTGCTGGAAAAACACAAACTATTTTAATTTGTTGTGTTTTAAAGTTGGACCCAGTAGAAGTGCTTCACGCTGCTGTAAGAGACACCACCCCCCTCCCCACCTGTACACTCCACCAGTCAGGACAGTCCTCCACCCGACGCCAACTCGCAACCAACTCCTTTGCTTCTCATTCGCTCGCTCACTCTTTGCCCCGAACTGCCAGAGACAGCAAGAGGGGTTCAAAAACACAATCTGACTCTCGGCAAAGGTCAGATTTCTCACTCGGCATGTCTCTGGGCTTTGGGCACAAAAGCCACTGAATTCACATCTATCAACTGGGCCCTGGCTTTTGTCCTGGGGAATGGAGGACTCGGAGTGGGCCCTTCACCAGACCAGCCCCTCCTGGAGTGCACTGTCAGGGGCAGCCAAACGTCTGGCCCGGCGGCCCTTTGACTGATGTACCCCTGCCATGTCACACGCACGGCGGCGCGCACACACACACTCACACGCATACACACTCCACCTTGCCCTCAACATTCTCCCGCATGCACCATACAATACCCTCAGACCACATCAAACGAAAAGCCCCACAGCTCCTTTTGAAAAGTAATGGTTTCGCCCCCAAAGATGGCAGCTCAAGGGCCAGAGGGCTGCAATGCATGGACGACAAACCCTCCCTCCTGTGGACATGAATAGTATTCACCCTGCGAACTGAAACGTCCCCAATATCAAGTTTGGAGACACTGTAGAAGTTTGCCTGTCTCTGGGTGATAGTGGAGCAAAGCGTCAGCGAGCGTCAGGCAGATGTTTTCATATCTTATTTATAGCTACAGGCATTTGATGAAAATGTCAATTATAAGATTTTTAAGCCTAAAATTAAAAATAACCTACACGTCTTTCATCACAGTGTGGTTGGTATTAAGCTGCTCCCCACTTTGAAAATGTTATAACTTGCAGCACCAGCGATCTGAGTCACGGTTAAATTTTAGCTTTATTGACAGTATTTTTCGTCTTTGTTTTACTGATATCACAGTAAATTACCGAGACTTATAAACATGTTACTGTGGTCAGGGAGCATTTAGCCTAAAGTTTGTTCAGTAATGATCCACATGGGCGTCAGACCTCACCAGGTCTCACTAATCCACCAGATGAAATGTGTTTGTTTGTACAATATGTGATTAATTATGAACAGGACTGATATTTGACAAAAGATTTTATCCAGCACCTTTGCAACAGAAAAAAAAGTGCGGTTGCCAAATCAGACCATGAAAAACAATTACTTTTTTTTTTTTTTTTATCATGGCTAACAAAATATGAAGTAGTATTTACAGTACAATGTTAGATCAAGGGTGGGACCTTTTGATAGAAACTCTTTTAAGGACATTTCTTTTATGTGGGTTAGGAAGGAGGAGACAAAGCTTTTTTTTCCTCCCTCTTATTAACTAGGATGAGTCATCATAATTTCAAAATCAGCCAAAACCTGTTTTATCTACATACTTTGGACTTTACTGTCAACATTCAGGAACTGAAGCCAGAACTATGTAACGCTGCATTATCGTTCACAGCCATAAAGTTATTCATTTCCTCTTTTTCTACAACCAGTAAATGCACCACCTACATACATACGCCACCTTTATTCAAAATAAAACTGCAGTTGAAAACAGTGGCCTTTCAAAGTTCAGACTTTTTCCTCATTTCGAGTCACTTTGTGAATTCCACATTCTTGACACAGAGCCATGTTTACAGTATATGGGCATTATGTACAAATGGTCCAGAGGCACTTTGCATGCCACTGCGGAAGAAACTGCCAGGCAAATAAGGGGTTCGTCTTATAAAGTATTCATTGTCACCTGGTAACGGCTGTCGTTTATCATTTCACCTGAAATTACAATGAAAACTGATAGCTTATCACGGGGAGGGAAGGAGAAAGAGCGAGGGAGAGAGACGGCAGAGAAAGTCGACTGCACGGCGCTGAAATGGAGAGGATCTCTGTTTTGTCAGAGAGGCGAAAGAGTGCTTCAAGCTAAAGTGTTGGAGTAATATGTTTGTCAAATGTAAAAAAAAAAAAAGAACTCTTGATGCTTCTAGCAAGAGGACGTTCTCAATACATGACATTCAATTGAATAGTCAGGTGACTCCTTGATAAAATTGTCATAATATCCTCTTCATAACTGTAGTTCTGTATAAAACAATAGTGACATATTGGTGCTTTAAAGGAAGCTTTCACAAGTAGTCACATTGTATTTGATTTAAATAATTAGCCTAAAGGAATCAAATACTTGTACGCAATGAAAGTATATTTTAATAAACGTGTAATCTCTTCCTCCCCAAAACCTTTTTTCTGAAAGTGTTGTGCTCCCCTCATTTGAATAGAGGCAGTGGAGGCTCCACCCCAAGAGAGTTGAAAGGCTAGAAGACCACAAAGATGGAAAAGGCCAGCCCACTGAGGGAGGGAGAAAAAAAACTGCTCCGGTTCCTCTGCCATAATTTCCTATCAGCCTATTCAGACAACATCACCAACAGCTTGGTCTGAGCGTGTGTGTGTGTACGGGGGCAAAGCAGAGAGTGAGCGAGAGAGGCAGCTCACGAGAGGCAGAGAGAGAGAGAGCGAGCGACAGAGAGAGAGAGAGGAGGGAAGGGGGAGGCTCCATATTCTTTCACCTACCCCCCCGTCAAACCACAGGAAGGAGGGGCCAGACCCTAAGCTGCCAATCAAATCCGCTCGTGGCAGCCGGCATTATCTCAGCAACAAACTATTGACAGATTACATGTCAAGGAGTTTAGTGCATGATTGAAGGAAGCCTTTTTTTTTATCTAGTTACTTTTTCGCTTTATTCTCCCCCTTCACCAACCAACATTCGAATGACTTTCTAACAGAGTTGAGTAATATTATGAAAGTTACATGTCTGAGAGGATTTAACTTCGACTTCCCTGAATATGGTGAGTACTCTTCTTCTTTTCTGTCTTTGCCAGATATGTTTTATTAGCTGACAGTTAAAGGTGTGCCTTTATCTCTGACTAAATATACTGAGAGGGGAAGTTGTTCATGATTAAACTATGTGCCAGCGCGTATGTATACCCAAGTGTTGCGACACCCTTATTTATAGCTCTTTGACAGTGCCCAAAGGTGACTGCAATATCAAACATGATTGCCCATTTCTCCAGCTCATGACGCTGTCGTACATGCAAGTACACATGTGAAGAAAGTTCACAAAGCCAGTTTCATTTTCTCTTGTCAGTGTCTCTCTCTCGTAGGACACGAGACCGGTTCAACTCCCTGTCAGGCTTTTTCTTTGCTCCATCTGTGCTCGTTCACTTCTTTCATTTAATTACATGTTTTTGAATAAGCCAGCATTTGGTAGTGTAGAAGTACAGGTATTGGTTTTACCCACAGAGGCACTGGTAATGCCATTAGGGTACATTGAATGGCCTAAGGGTTTGTTGCCAAGGGGACAAAGCAAACAAACTGTTGTGTTGCTTATGTTGTCACACAAGTAAAGGGAACAGGAGGGGTGCTAACACCTTTGCAGGTACTTCTAATTGGTGTATATGTACCACATAGGTATACATGACATTAAAATATAAACATTCTGATAAATCAAATGCATCACATGTTTGGTAAAATACTAGCAAAAAAAATAATTTATCTAAAATATTTTACAAGATTGTTCTCAGCATTTTTGTGCAAATGCACCTGTGGGGCAGATAATTTCAAACTGTATCAGAGCTGTAAGTGTCAGCTCAACAACAGTCATTCAGGGCGTACTTTTGGGAAGGTAAACTTGTCCTGTTGTAACTGGATTACACCTTAAGAGCCTCACTCTCCTCGCCACTTTACTTGAAAGAGGGGGTTTGTGTGTGTTTTAAAATAAGCCCTCTGTCACATTTAGTTCTTTCTGTTTTGCGTGTGTCCCCTGTTTGCACCGAGTACTGTCTTCCCTTTACATATACATGTGTGTGTGTGTGTGTGTGTGTGTGTTAACAGTCCCTCTCTATTTCTATATTTCCATCATACATAAATGCTACTGCTCAATAACAAAAACTTTTTTCGAGACTTTGATAAATCTTATCTGCCCTATTTTTGAAACGTTTAATTTCAAACTCACACGGTGTATAAATATTCAGCAGGAAGGTTGTGGGGATATTTTGAAGTAGGCTGTTACTTTTAGTGTTTTAAATTACAGAAAGGATGCTCAGAAAATATATTTATACACGGAATTATTCTTCATTTGTCTTTTTTAATTTTTGGAGTGAAAAAAAAATTCTGTAATTGAAACTTCATTCAAGCAGGTTTTGCTCCAGGCTGTTATTTTCACTATGTTTATTTGCCACTCATGTTCTCTCTCTCTGTTCGTCTGTCTGTCCTCTGAACAATTATTTCTGTCTTCATGCTGTCTAATCTTGCCGGTCTCCACTCTTGACACCATATAGGCTTTTGTACTCTTCTACCTGTATGTGGCAATATTGTTTAAAAAAAATAAACGACGACCTAAAGATGATGATTCTAATTAAATAAAACCCAGAGAGACTTTATAGTAGACCACTGTGACCACAGGGTTTCAGACATACATGAGGGCTCGGTTATTATGTCTGGTTATTTAAGGTGTCCTGTGCTATAGTTTAAAATAACAACAAACAAGTACAACTGTTATTGTGACACACCCTAATTTCAAACTTTTCGTCAGCTCGGAAAATGTTTTTCTACCCTCTTGTGAGTCATAATGTTGATTGCCTTCTCCCTCACTGAGTTGTCTCATTAACCCTTTGTGGCCCTCTCCATCTTTTACGGCCTTCCACAAAAACCAGGATGAAATGAGGGAGAAAAACAAGCCCAGTTCTGAAGGCCCTCAATAACCTTTTATCACAATTTAGCAATAACCTGAATCAATTTGATGTCTTAAGCAATAAAATATGCTGTTGCACTCCTATTTCTGCTGCTCCTTGGATGACAGTAAATTTACATTTTTTAATTAAACTAGCCGGAATTTTTATTAGGGGGCTGGGCTATGCTAATGGGAATGTTGTGTACAGCAGATTAACAGAGTTTTGAAATAAATTTAACAGGGAGACATTTGGAGGAAAAAAAAATGCGAGTCATTGTCTTTAACCTCTTTCATGCCGATTTCTCCTGGGGGATCCTTGTATTCTAAGGAGCCTTGTCAGGGAAGAGTGCTTCTCAGCAACGAGGTGATTAGTATCGCCTTGTCAACCGAGGAAAAACACTCACATTCCCAGCGTTTATTTTTTAAATACTGATTTCAAATGATACTAAAATGTATGATTTTTTTATCACTTACATATGCAATGCACGCAGTTAACACTGTCTTTAGGTTAGCTCAAATTTAGGGTTTGAAGAAAAAAAATGTATTTGTGTTTTAATTTCAGATGTTTTCTTTTTTTAAAAATATGTCAAAGAGAATTTTTTAAATTCATATTTTAAAAAAGCAGCACCTCACCAGTTCTTTTCTTCTTTTAATTTTCATGTCTAAATTAATTCCCTTCCTGTCTTTAAATTTACTTTTTCTGATTTCGACCTACACCGAAGAAGAACTATTAAATAAGTGTCAAATACAGTAGTTAATGGCAGCGTATATGTTTGTGTAGTTTTATGGTCCGCTCTCAGTATTTGATTGATGTTACGCGAGGCTGTGTGTGTTATGCCTGGTTTTAGCAGAGTGGCAGGGGGAGAGAAGGGGGAACATAGACAGCAGACAAGGGGGAGGGAGGTGTGTGTGTGTTTGTGTATGTGTGTGCGTGTGTGTGTGTTGAGGGGGGGGGGGCGGGTTAGACAGAAAGAGAGGGACAGCTGAGTCCTGATTGAGCATGTGCCCAGTCATCAGACACAAGCCACCCAACGCCATAATTACCTTAACCCCCGTCTTTTAATACCCAAATCACACCAACTGGCTTTTTTTTTTCCACCGGTAGAAAGAGGAAACATTAGAGATCAAACGATCAAATAAACTCCAGATGCACGTGGGCTTGCCATGCATCTTGCCGCAGTAGCCAAAGTGTTCAGGGCTACTTGATATGGGCCAGGAGCAAGGCAAGTGGCATCACCACCCCCTTTCTTCAATCCTGTGCACTCATGCAGTGGCCAGCACCTAATTAAAACCTCAAAGCTCCCCGTCACCAATCTGGAGTAATGGCCTAATTAATACTCGGTGAAGAAATATTCCAGAATGATAAACAGGTTGCACCTTGGGTCTTCATTGCCTTTATTATCTAAAATATAACAGGCCAAGTTTTTTATTATCACTGATAATGCATGTTTGTTAAAGTGCTCTACTAAAAATTAGAGGAAATGGAAACGGTGAAATATCCTTTTTAATTATACTATCTTAAAAAGGATGGTGGTGAATTATAAATGATGTCATTAATTAGGAAAAAAAACTTTTATCTTGCGGTATTTTCTAAAAAAAAAAAAAAAAAAATTCTTTTTCGCCTGTATTTCTTACTCATTTGTCTCAGCGTAACCAAAAGGAGCCCTGCTTTTAATCTCGCCGCTGAATGTGCCGTGTCATGTATTCTTGTGTGCAGAGTCAAGAGGAGAAGCTTCCGGTAACTTTTTTCTTCCCCCCACCTCACCCCATCTGGACTCGATTTCCTAATCTTACATATGAAATTATAATTTCATGCAAAGTAAGGGAGAAGAATAATCTCTCGTCGTGGATATGCTGTATAAGAGGGGAAAAGGGGAAAATGAAGAGGTAATTAGCAGAGTGGAAGACTTTGGCGCGTTTGTCTGAAAGCGTGGTCTCCACTGGCCATGAATGAATTTGCATGCTCCGCTTATCGAAGCACACTTATTAGGCCAGCTGAAAGAGAGATTAAGCCGGCACAAAATGTGGTGACTAATCCTTTTAAATGTGGCAGGGGGTCTTTAAGGTGTCCGTCCGTAGGTTAGTGGGTATGGATCGTGACAGACCACAACTTTCATACAGCTGAGCGTGTGGGAAAGGAAGCGGCAGACGTGGGGTTAACTATTTAATGACAAAGACAGTGATTGACACGGGTAATAAATTGATAGTATATCTCCTGACCCTCTTATCTCGAGAACCAATACAGCAGGTTGGGTCAGACAAGGCTGATATAATGACGGAAACACTTTGCGTGGCCCAACATCAGTGGCTTTACCTTGTTTTTTTTTATTAATCAATAATTGTGGGTGAGTTTAGTTAATCATACACGCGAGGAAAAAAGAAGGATGAGAGCAGTCGTTGAGAGATATTTGACTTCTCATTCAACCACTGTTTTTAGTGTCGAGCACATCTTTTGGTTTCAGTTCTCTGTCACCTTTTCTTTGACAGGAATTCACTGCCAGCCGTACTGTCGCTAGTTTTATTTTTGAGAGGAGGAAAAGAAAAAAAAATGGACACAAACAAACACCTCTTTTTTTTTCCGTCACCTTCACTGCGAGCAAGAAAGTGTTTGCTCTGCCGACTTACAGAGCCAATACCCCTGTCCTCGTCCGTAATTGACTGCAAACAGGAACGTGGTGACGTTTTAACACTGCCCTCCTCTCTCTCTTCTGTGTCACACACACACACACACACACACACACACACACACACACACATCTTCCACACGATCCCCCCAACCCCGGCACTGCTCGACTTCAGGTCCCCCTTCTGCCGTGTGTTTTTTCATGTGACATTCTATTCACTTGGGTCAGTAGCAGGCAGCACCAGCAATAATTACTGTCTGTACATGATAAATCTGAAGCCCAGCTGTTCGTTTCTGTCACTGCCAGCAGAGACAGAGAGAGAGGGAGAAAGATAGAGGGGAGAGAGGGGAAGAGCTCAGGAGTTTGCCGGATTTCTTTCTTTCTCTTTTCTTTCTTTTTTTTTTTTTTGTACTTGGTAACTTGATAGGATTACATGCTTCTAGAGCCCACACCTGTTAAGAGGCTGTTAGCAGAACAGTTGGCAGTCCCATAGCCACAGCTTAGCCTCTTTCTCCTCTCGCTGCTGTCCCTTCTCTATCCTCCTTTTGGGGATTTCACCCCGCATGTACAGTGAAACGAGAGTTTGTTTCTCCGGGCTCGGTCGGGGGTGAGGAGGGGGGGGGAGCACTTCTGACACGTGAGCGGTGTGTGTTTGATGATATAGTGTGTGCCCTACGCTTCTGTGTGTGTGTGTGTGTGCGTGAGGCCGGGGTCGGCTGACATCTCTGTTTCCCCTCCTCTCTCCTGAGAGACGCCGTCTGCCATCGGGCTGCGCTTCCCTCCGCGACCTCAGTCACATCGGAGCCACCCCCGGAACGACGTATATACGAGTAACACGACAGCAGACAAAGAAAGAATTCAATTTCGTTTGTTTTTCACAAGGGTGGGGGACAGGTGTTGGCAGAGTCGTAAAATGCCCAAATACAGGTTAAACCAGACGATTTAAATGATTAAGGGTTAGGTTGAGAACGTTTGTGCATATTTTAGGAGTGCCAAAGCCCTGCTGTCAATTAGAAATACTTTTGGAAGGAGTGGAGAAATGAGTAATGCATCAAATTTGTTGCCTGTTTTCTCTTGTTCGGCTATTATTAAAGTGGAAAACAGCCCTGAATATTGTCTGAACTATGTGGGGGAAACGGTGATCAGACTTAGAAAATCACATAACAGTAGGTTGTTTTGTGCCTTGGTGCAACGTGTCTCACTGCCTTATTTGGCATTCAGCAGCAACCCGGCTTCGTCACTTTCTATGGGCCCTCAGCACCTGTTCCCCCTATTGTGCCGGAATTTTCTATATTTGGCAAGAAGTTGGGCTGTGAATTAGTGCGCAGGTCAACGCGTAGTTTGAGAGAAACAAACTCTGTTTTTTTTTTGTTGTTGTTGTTGTTTTTACGCAGCCATCGCTCATCTGTTCAAAAGACAATATTAGAAAACATGATTCAACTTGGGAGGACTACGAAACATTTCTCACCAGGGCATCTGAATGTCATGCAGTCGCTTGCATGTTATTGACACGTTGCATTGCCAGGAGTGCAAATTATCTTCCATCTGTAAGCACGAGAGGAATAATAAAAAAAGAAAAAAGAAAAAAGAAAAGGGAGCAAAGTTAATAGATATCTCAGGCTAACTTTTAATTGTTCTGATATGTAATCGCTAAATGACAATAAAAAAAAGGAGCAGGGCCACTTTAAAGGCTTTATCTCTCCTGCTCTGTGCCCAAAGTGTCATGTCCATAACAGCACCACCTGATCTACAGAGTAAAATAACCACTAAGGCTTATTGTTTGGACAATATTGAAGCCCCTCCACCCCCCCCTCACTCACCCTACCCTCCTGCTCCCCCCGCTGCTTCTCTCCCCTCTCCCTTGATTCATTTCACCCACTGTCCTCGGCTGCTGGAAAATGGCGTTAATTTTTTTATTACCTGTTTGACTCTCCAGCCTTATTACTGTAGCCCCTTAATGTTCTCTGTAACCGTGGAAACCAGATGAATAAATGTCCGCCAAAGAAAATGAGATGATTAAACAGGTCACCCTTGCAAAACAAATTCGCTTGGTCGAGCGCAATTTGTGTACCAAGCGGCTGTCTTAACAGTTTGCTAACAAGGGGATTGTTTGCCAGACTAACTGACAGAGAAGGGAGGGTGGGGGGGAGGGAGAGAAATGAAGATATCTGGGGAAAAAGGATATGATTGAAGAGATAATATTTTAGATCACCATGCTATTTGTCTCATCTCTTTATTCTTCATGATAATGTGCCGTTTGTATTTTCAAGTTTCTGTATTTTCCAAGCAAAGAGACGTATTTTAAGCAGCTTTTTCCAAGTAATATTCAAGTTTAAAGCAGCCATCCATATTATTGTCATAGGCATTTGGTCTGTGATCATCAGCAAGTGCAGTAGCAAATAGAATTTCCCTCATTTATGTGGCAACCAATCATTACAGCTAATTGTCCTTGAGGCCATCTGTATAGGATGGCTTGTCCTCTATTGGTGTTGGAACAGTACTGGTCATGGATTTACTAGTCCAATAATAATACTTAACTCCTCCAACCTCCGTAGTCAGCGCAACACAGTTCATATTCACAACCGCAGTAATAAATATAAAGGAGCTTTTTTCTTCTTCTTCTTTCTCAAATTAAACAGTAGCCTGAACAGCATCCTGGTTTCAAAGTGTCACTAAGTTCCTTTCCCATGATGCCCCCGCCCTTCCCTTCCCTTGTCCAAGTGTAATGTTCTCATATGACTTGTTTTAAGCAAAGCTCTCTGACAACCATATGAAACGTCTGGTGTTTTCATCTGGGAAAATAAGAGAGTAGGTCGGGCAGATTTAGCCATGTAACGATAGGGCAAACATGCAGACTGGGATTGGAATCAGGCCTGCGTTGCCATTCTGACCACAAATCATAAATGTCGGGGACACGGCGGTGGTGTTGTTTATGGAAGGATGCCACGCTGCGCCACTCAAGGGTGTTGCCTGTTTGCATTGATGCACCACCACCACTTACCACCTCTTGCTTTAAAACAACTTCCGCATCCCACTCAGCCCAGCCATTTTGTCCCATTACCAAAGCAGATCCCGAATGTTCACCACAGCTTTAGCCTCAACTTTAAAAGAAGGGGGGTTTGTTGCTCGGAGCCGGGCCGTGGCTTCTTTAAGTCATTTGTGGGACAGAAGATGGCGAGCAGAGTTTTTCCACTGCTGGAGGGGGTATTTCATCCCAATACAGGGACACTACAGCTCAAAACTGAAAAGCACTTATGCATTATTGATGTTTTAATTTGTGCAAATGCCCAAGTCTTTGTTAAGTGATTATAGTGCTAGGGAGATAACAGGGGAGGTACTTCTCTATGAAACAAGAGCTTGCTTGCTGGCCGCACTGGGAAGCCATTGGACTAAATCTAACAAGTCCGCGCTCCTACTCAGCTCCGTGCGAGAGAGAGAGGGAGGGAGGGAGGGAGGGAGGGAGGAGGGGGAGTGAAGAGAGCTGACTCAAAAATATCAACGTGTCTAAGATAAGGAAAAATTCAGCCGTTGATCTTTTGTCCTTATTTCAACTACACCTCCCGTTTATGATGTTAGGTTTATAGGTCTTTTACATCCCTTATCAAAAATTATTTGATGTAAATACAATGGAACTGACCTGAAAAGCCCCATGTGTAAATACTCCTCGTGGCACACTAGAAACTGACCTTGGGAGAAGAATGCAAAGTTATAATGCTTGCAAAACAAGCCAATAAAATAATACCCCGTTGAAAGGAGGGAGTTTGGGTAAATATAAAAGAGAAGTGAAGAGAAGCAGTTTTTTTTCCCCCTGCAATGATTAACTCCGAACAAAGGTTATCAAGGATGACATTTTTTAAACTCTGTAATTTATGTAATTGCCCGCTACAGCTACCTTTGCAGATAAACAATGATGGTAGGAAAGGTTGAAACCTTCCCCGAGAAAACAAACAAGGGTGTATGTGCAGACTACGAGCCAAGCTAAAAAGATTTCATTCCATATCCCAGTTGATCCAATCTCCCACTACATCTAAGATCATCGCCACCAGTGCGTAGAAACCTGTGTTTCCTCTGTGCCGTTTGGTGTCTGTGATGGTTGTCCAAACTCGGCCTCAGCCTCGCTAGTCCCACACCTGCAGCTGTTCACACAGCCTGCCTTCCTCCAGCACCGAGCGCATGTATAACATGGAAATTATGCTGTATTCATTTAGCTCAGACTGCATTAATATGGACTCTATCAATGACAGCCCATGAGATAAGTGTCTTCGTTTTGGCTTTGGTTTAGGTATTAGTCATTCCCTTTTGTTCATTGGCTTTATTCTTGCTTTATTCTTTGGGAAAATCTGCTTGAGTGTGGAACCCGGCTTTGCCTTTTGCTTTGAGGTCCCTGGTGGAGGTAAAACACGAGCGCATGCGTGTGCACATTTGCACAGATGTGCCTGCACACGCGTGCGTGCGCACACACACATACACACACACACACGCTCACACAGTAGGCTCTCAGGCTTCCCCAAGCATTTACTGCTTTATTAAGCTGTCTCATGAACCCACTAGCAGAACATGAGGATACAGGAAAAAAAGAAAAGCCCATATTACTTAGATGATTTGATGTCATTTGTGGACTACAAAACACTAGGCTTTATTGTGTGCGCAGGGAGAAAGAGCGGGAGCAGGGAAAAAAAAGAAGTTGGCTTAGAAATTCAGAATTTCAATTAGCGTACGTAATCTGAACCTGCCGGCTTTGATAGAGGCTTTTTTTTTTGACTAAGAATACAGCAGCACTTGTAAAACATTAATTAAGCAGACTTGTTTTTTTAAAGGATGGAGTAAAGTGTGCTTTATGCAGTCCTTTTCACTGAACAAAAGGCAGTTACCTCACATGGAGGACCGCTTCACCCAAACCATTTTGAAAAAAAAAAAGGGGCCGTTTAAATTGGAGAAAAAAAAACACAAAAGACAAAAAGACAAGCCATTGAGCGTAATGTTCTAAAGGAGATGATATCATATGAGAGCGCAGCCTTTTGCTGAAGAATAGAAATGTATCCCTGCCTCAGTGAAACCTAAGCTTGGCGCAGGAAAACGAGCCCCTATTTTAATGACTTTCTACCTGACAGATGACTTTAGACTGCCTTTTGGATCACATTGCCCTGACTTTGTCTCTTACATCATCAAACCATTGATTATTAATAGTTTGTATGAATAGTTAATTGATAGGTAATGTGAGTTATTATCCTATATCCTCCTAAATGTAAAAAGATGAGTGTTCGGCTGCTTTTATAAAACAAACGAAAAGACTTTTGAAGAGTCTCAGAGTGATACTGAAATGCGTGCTCTAAACAGCCCTGGTTAGCATTAAAGGGAGTTGCAGCTCATTCACATGCTTTGGTTTTATTTTCCATGAGTGTATCAAGATAAAAAACAATGTTATTGCCTATAGATCATTTACCAAGCAGATAATAGCTAAGGTATAAAAAACATTTCAAGGGTGATGTTTTTCCACCTATTCACCAAGTCAAATCTTATATATGTAGTGCAAAGTCAAAATATCTGTGCAGCATATTACAACCTCTGTCCTTAGACCCTTGATTCAGGTGAAGAAAACGACCCCCCAAAAAACGTTTTATCACCGAGGAAAAAGCGGAAGAAACCTTGGGAAGAGCCACAGACATGCAATAGATGTCCTGTTTGTAGATCAAGCCAACAAAATCACACTATACACAGAGTCTGAAAATTTCCGATCCGTTCTGAAGCACACGTTTTAGAGACACAAGAGCTTTTATGGTTTCCGCCTCATGGAATATAAAATCGAAAAAGAAGAGAAAAGGAAAGTCCCTGCCTCACATTTGCACATGGTGTTGTATATGCATTTTCCACAGACTATTGTAAATCCTGTTGCAGTGGGTGATGAGTACACATACAGATGATACATTAAAACTGCCATAACTCACACACCCAGCAAAGCTAAAAATCAATTGGAATGGATAGTTAAGCTGGCCCCTAAAAATCAATGAGCAATTCATGTCCTTGATCACAGAGTGTCATTCCTCTCAATGTTAGAGGCTGATGAGGGCTGAACGTACACATACTCACATCTAGCGCAAATATACAGGAAACTTGCAAACACAGGAAGAGAAAAGTGAACATGCAAGGATGCATACTGATACACTTGGATGGAAGTGTAACACAGTTTTTTTTTATTTTTTAAAGCTAAATGTAAGTAATGTCAAAATTCATGGAGGCAGTGTTAAATGAGGTTGAATTGAGTGTTTTATCAGAGCCAGCTGGTGAAAACAACATTGTGGTCGATCTATCGAAAAATAGCAGGGAGTCAAATTTCAAAGCTCATGTTGTTGTTTTTAAACCGTTCAAAATGTCGCAATTCGACAACATTGTACACCAAGCCTGGAAAACAGAGATGACCTTATAGCCGTGACACGCACACACGGACACACACACACACACACACACACACACACACACACACACACGTGCACATCCACAGTGGGTTCTCATGTAGGAAGAGGAGAAAGGCGATAAGGTTGGCCAAATGAAGAGGATGAAAATTCTGTGTTTCAAAATAGCAATTTTGCCCTTATTAATGCCATTAGTGTAACAGTCATAATGGATCAAATCAACGGATGACCGAAGCAACTCCTCTGTCTCTGCGCTATGATGGGATCATGTCAGGAACAATTTGGGCATTTTGTGTTGATGAGTGAAGTTTCGAGTGCTGTAGTATCCTGCAAACCGCCTCTAAAATCATGCCCATAGTTCTTCCTTTTATCCACTTTTTACTTCTCTCCTCTCTTCCCACCTCTCTTCTCTCCTTCTAGCCATTTTTTTCAGTACCTTTGACGTAGTACATTTTGGCCAGCTATGAGTAGAAGTGACCCTTTCATTGGGAACCACTGTATTTTTAACCCAGATTTAGATAACAGCGCCATGACAGTCATTTGCGCTCCTGGGCTCTCGGCTGCTTTGAGGCCGTTCGTGTCACTCACACTTTGTGTTACCAATTATAGCTGACCGATTCAGAGAAATACTACAGCAGAAATGCGTTACCGTATCCTCAACTTCAAGTCTTAATTTGAACCTTTTCCACAAACTCTCGTCTCCTTGTTTGTCCACACGGCCTGTTGGTATATTAGTTATGAGTTAGCAGTTGCTCGGCCTTAACAGGTGGCCATCTTTTACGGTCTGTTCCTCTGGTAACATTTGAAAGGGTCATTCAGTCCTCGAGCTAAATGCCTCAGATTTGGGGAGAGGAGAGGGCCTTCGAAACAGTTGTCGCCTGTCAGGAGGAGCAGACTCTGAAGGACCGGTCGAACACTTGCTCGTCCCCTCGTCGAGGTGAGAATTTTCCGGCAGCTGCCACTTGGCCTTTTTTACCTCGTGCGTTTTTGGAAGGGTGTTTTTTTTTTTTTTTTCTTCCCCCCTCATTTCCAATAAAGAAGAAATGAATGTTTGTGGCAACTGGAGGGGGAGGGCAAACTCCAGCGCTGTGCCCTGTCACTCACAATCTCGCCCGTGTGTGTCCTCCTCTAGAAGGGTTACATGTCTCATCAGCCGCCAATCATGGGACGCACGTGAGACGAGCCTGACAGAAGAGTCTTCTGTCTTGTCGTTCGACTGCTTAAAAGGCTCTGCTGGTTTTATTTCTCTTTCCGTTCGGCCGTGCACAGAGGCAAAAAAGACATTTCGTTTGCCTCCATTCTGCCTCTCCTCGGCTGCACTACCCTTCTCTCTCCCCGTTCCCTCTTCCTTTCCCTGTCTCCCTCGCTCCCCCCTTTCTACCTCCCCCCCCCTCAATCCATCTGCATCATGTCGATCTGTCAGACTGCCAGTGTCTGTTCCAATTAGATTCCACTTAATACACGTAACCTCGATTAACACGCAATCAAGCCCAGATAAATCACGTCCTTTAAGTCCCCCCCCTCTGCCTCTCCTGTGTTGCTTTGCATCACTCAGTTTTTCCCAACAAGCTTTCTTCACCACAGTCGTCGGTCACGATGTATAAAATCACACGCTGACTGCGCGAGCAGGTAAACACAGAAAATGTCCTCGGCAGTGACATTTTGCTGCGGAGACAGGTGCTTTTCACCTCTAGCCGAACGCTCTCTCTTCGTGTTCATCTCTCCTCTGTTTCCAGTAATGTGAAGTTCCTCTTGTGTTTCCAGCACACTCCTGTTGGTGCCCTCCTCACCCCTGAAGATGAAGGTGTCTTAATTACATCTTTGGTTAAAAAGCTACAAAAGACACCCTGGGCTTTCTCTACATTGCGGGAGGCTGTGTAGTCTATTGTCTCGGTGACCTTTTTAGCTAGCGGACAATTGGTTTGACTAGATTACAAATTAAGACACAGCACCAGGCACTTAGAAAGCAAGTCTGTTAGAGAGCAGTTCTATTACTACCAGCCTGTGAAAGCCACTGGGCCATACATTTTAAGCATCACATAAATGGGCACAAAGTCAGGCATCACATGCACATTGTTCCCTATCTATAAAATATAAAGTTACATTGGCTTTAATGATATCTGCAATGCCATAGTGCCTCTTTGCCAGTGGCAGAAAAGGGGGGAAAAAACACACACAAAGCCACCACAGAGCTCAGGATTCAGAGCCGATTATAATTCTTTTAACAAAGTTAATAATTTACACTGTTTATGCTAATAGGAGAAAAGAGGACTGTTGAATTACCAAACAGCGAAAACCACTAAAAATACAAACCAAATGAAAACAACCTGGGGCAGTGAAAAAGCACACACAGCACTCTTGGGGTCTTCTTTTATTAATCGCAGCTAAAAGTGCTAACATTGACATGTTGAACAGATTAGCCTCCTTAATAACGGGGCGGGTCAACATGGCTACCGCTGCTGATCCATGAGGATATCCTGCCGGGAGGCGGATAGGCTGTGTGTTTCATATCCTGACCCCTGCCTCTGTGGGGCTGCAGATACACTGAATCTGGCCTGTGCATTCGCCACATGAGAAATATACACATGCACTTTTTTTTTTTTTTTTTTTTTTTTTGGACCCTTTTCTGAAATTTCAAAACGTCTGGCAGTTGTATTTATTGCTGCATGTGACTGCCTGGTTACTGTTTTTGCAGCCGTGCTGTGCTCAAAAGTGGAAGCTGTGGCAGTTCGAGATCTGGCTTTGTTTCACACAGCGACAGCTTGTGTCATACACGCTCAGGCTGCCGCTGTACAGCATTAATGGTTTTAAATATCTCAATGCTAGTTGGAGCTGACAAGGCCTGCCGGTGTGCAGTGTGTAAATAGGGCTTGGATTTAAAATAAATTAAGCTATGAGAAAGGCTCACGTTGATCCATTTCTTATCTCCTTTGCTGCCTTGTCAGCCCCAAGCCCTTTCAAATCGTGCAGGACAGGTCAAGGGACCAGCAGCACTCATTCACGCTTTCAAGCATGTAAAGAATATCCTGTTATTAGTGCTTATTAATGAAGATGCAAATGTGTAACTACAGTGGACACTATACTTTTTCAACTTCCTTGAAACTGTTGATCTCTGTAAAACCAATTAAAAAGTTGTGCGTGTTTTATTTAATTAGTATTGGGTGCAAACAAAATGAGTATTGAATAGACACCCGATAGCCCTGTGCCCTGTCTTTTTCCATTTATAAACTCTGTCCGCAGCCGCGACAATGTACCACTGTCTCTTTAAAAGGGGGTGACAGTTTTCACTATAAGTTGAGCTAATTTTTTTTTCTCTTTCCCAGGGAAAAAAAAATGGGAATAACGCTGATGAGTTTTAACAGCTTCAGCCAGGCGATGGGCAAATATAATAAGTGTTTTCGTAGACGTCACCAATGATTATCTCATCTGAGCATTTTGGGTGAATGTGGTGGATTTAGAGGCTCGTCTCCCATTGTGCTGACATCACCCTTTAACAAACCAAATTAAATCATGGCTAAAATCATTTGAAACTCTCCCAGAGTCTGTCTCAAATGGCTAAACAATGAAAGTCTGGGAAAAATTTAAAGGGAACGTTGTGTGCGTGTGGGTTCGAGTGTGTTCAGTCGTGGGGGGATGGGAGGGGGTCTACTGTGGAAATGGGGGCAAATTAACCCTCACACTGAATAATGAGATAAGGAAAACCAATGTTTAGCACATTCTTGGGAGAATTTAACAGCATTGTGACACACAAACCTTTATTACTTTATTTTTTTATTATAAATAAGTTTTTATTTTCTAATTTCTCCGATTTGTAATTGTAGTTGAACTTCTGAGAAAATCTCGCCGGCATCAGCATGGAAAGTTCTGTGTAAGGAAAATCTTAGAAGGCATATAAAACACAGCCCAAGTCAGTCTTGATATAGCTGTACTTTTATAGATTGAAAGTCAGATTAAAGGGCACGAGTGTCCAGTTTCCACACCCAGGCAACGCTGCATGGAAAATGTGTTTTGATACTGATACCACTATGACACACTACAGGCAAGAAAAGACAAAATGGCACCTGTATATTTTATAAACACATTTCAGTGACGGGCCTTCATGGCAGGTGATATGCATGCCGGCTTGTAACAGTAATCATTAAATGGCCTCTTGAAGGTTTTCTTTTGAGTAAAAATAAAGAAAAATTATATTTATTATTTGATCACATTTAAATGTAACTTTGCAAAAACAAGTTATAAAGTTGCAGCGTTTGTGATTTTTTTATGTTTATTTATGATTTACTCAATATCACAGTATTTACTTGTGTTGCCATAAGATAAGGCTGGAACACACAGGGATTCGTCAGCTGTCCCGTCTCGCCACTCGCGTGCTGTAGTCGGCCACCCGTGACCTTGTGAAATGAACAAAGAAGTAAGAGAGAGAGAGAGAGAGAAAGTGAGAAGAGTCAGTGAAGGAGTGGTGGCAAAGTGTGGAGGTGCATGGAGGTGGTGGTTGGGGCGAGGTGGGGAGGGAGGGGGGGGGGATTGCTGCTAAAGGCCTCAACTCAGCCAACGTGGCCTGATGTGACAGGATTAGCTAAGCCCCGGTGAGCATGGCTGGTACTGTGAGCCTGTGTCTGTGTTAGTGTGTGTGTGTGTGCGGCAGGCAGGCAGCGAGCATAGCAGACTGGGAACCAAGAACTGCTGCTCGCCACCAGCCGAGCCAAGACAAGGCATGGGAGATCAACAATGTGTCGGCCCATCGCTGCCATCAAGTCTCTCATCACCCTCCCCTTCCACCAATGGGAGAGAGGCGGACCGTAGAAGATACAGCCAAGGGAGTCAAGATACAGTGGGGGGAGACACAATGGGGGACAAGTGGGCGGGCAGCTGGGGCTAAAGTGAACGTGAGTTGGAAAATGATCCTATTAAATTGAATTAAAGAGGCAGTCTTCATTTACCCCAAGAATGATGGATTTGGATAATTAACAGTGTTAATGGGGACTGGTTAAAGAGGGCAAGGGAAACCAGTGATTGCAGACACAGAGTAAAGGGGCCAGGTCAGACGGGCATTGTATTCAGCCCATAAGGGATACCCCCTTTCTTTTTTTTTTCTTGCCTCTCACCAAGCCATTGTCACCAACCCACGCAGACATTTGGGGATTATTTTATAAGCGTTTCCATACTGTGACAAACTCTCACATCTTTCCGTTCCAAGGTGTTCCCCCCCCCCGCCCCATCGCTCCACCTTTTATAAAAGGCCAGCGTCTGTAAGATGATCTGAACACGACACATCAGAGACTGTTGTGTTGTGTGGTTTTTGCGCCTGGCCTGCTGAGGTTCGTACATTTGAATAAGGAAATAAAAGCAATAGGAGAGTGTCACTGATGAGCATGTAGGCTTAGTGTCGATATATTTTGTGCTAGTGTACTGCAGCAGTGAGTGCATTATACCAGTTTAATGCCCTCATCTCGGGACCTAATTATGGCACTAGTAGTGTGTGTGAAGAGTGTGTGTGTGTGTGTGCTTGTGTGCCTGGGTTTTCACTTTGGTCAGTGCACACACCCTATCTGCATGTCCTTAATTCTTGATGATGTGTAGGCCTCGGGCAGTGTGTGTGATGGAGAGGATGTCTGTGTGCCAAGTTGAAGTGATCAGGCGACAGGGCATGGGCCCTCAACATTATGAAAAATCCCGTTGCTTTGCTCGCAGCAGCCGACCGGCGGTGGCGCGTCGCTAGTTTCCACAGCCTACTCGGGACTGGTGACACCCTGCCACAAAGGAGCCAGATTTATGGAGCACTATGTGTCACCGTAATCTGCAGCTCGTCTATTGCTTTGGAAATAATAGCTAATCCTGTTGAAGAACTAGTTAGCTTCAATTACATGATCTTGGCCACTGCCTTACTAATTCTGTTTATCCCTTATATTGTATGCAGCGCATATTATGTGCTGCATTGTTTCAGGTCGAGCAGTTTTTCTTTTGACACAGACTTGTGGATGTAATCAATTTCGACAGTTGTAGTGGCGCACTCAACTCTCCATTACCTCTGGATGATGTGCACCACAGCTTACCTGAACCCTGATTAGGGAGAGAATGTCTTAAGTAAAGGGATCAAATAATTTTATGCTACTTTTCTCCTTTCAAAAAAATTAACACCGCAGTCGCACGCGTGTGTGTAAGCGAGAGAGTGATAGAGTGTGTGAAAAAAAACAATCTCATCAAGCAGGAGGCCGTTTGCTTAGCAAGAGCTGACAGTCTTTGTGTATGTAAATGAAGAATTTAGACTAATGGAGTTGAACCATTTCTAATTTTGTGATGGCAAGAGGATTTTGATTGAAAGTAATTAAGCAAGCTAGCTGTAAAATTAATTAAAGCAAAAGGAGGGGGGGACTTTTATTGGATTGGATAGCGATATAGCTGCTGTCAGGCAGGGGGACAAATGGGGGTGACCTGGATTCTCTGCCCTCCCTCCTCCCACTCGGGACTTTTATGTCACTTTAATCTCCTTAGAGCGGCTGGTGTGCATTTGTTCGAAATAATCAAGGAAATATGGTCAGAAATTGTCAGCTTTCAGATCTAATTTACCTGACAGCCTCGCAAGTGTGCGTGCACGCGCGAGCATGCATGTGACAGTGGCAGGTCCTTTTTTTTCCTTGCCCTCTCCTCAGCTTTGTGGAAAATGCTTTTGACAGTCTTGAAGCATCTTGGTTGTCGGAGGGCGGGGGAGATGAGGAACTTGGGTGGCTTTAAGATGGACATTTCAATGAGGCGTGTTTGGCCCGGCTTAGCACCTCTGACACTGTTGTGTGCGTGCACACACACCAACATGTTTAATTGCCTCTGTAACATATTCAGACTCCGTTTGGCCACTGTAGCAGCACTCCTCAGCCTCTGTTGTCTGCAGGTAGCCTAAACGAGCAGAAGCAGATTACAGCCATGACAAAGCCTGTTACAGCTACTTAACCACTGACAAATAAGACTGGCCAATCCTGCACAAATAGAAATGGAACGTATTGTCCTTTTAGTTTAGAAAAATAATAACGTCTAAATTGCTTAAAGTAAACGCTGATCTCTGAATGTTTTTCCTCCCGTGTCTCAAACTTTCATCTTAAGCTTATAATTGAATGGCTGCAAAGTTGTTAAAAATATCAACCACCTGTGCAATTTGTGCTAAGCTAATAACCAGTCATAAAATAGCCCTGCTAATGTCCTGCGACATCTATATGGCTTTAAGCTGTATGGGGTCCATATTAAAGATCCACGGGGTTTCCTGCGATTCCACAGTGGGTGAGATGCCACTTCCTCTTAAAGCTTCTCATTTGCTTGCTGCTGTTTGTGACATAGGGTCTCAGTGTGGCCCTCAGTGCCCCCTGAAGAGACAGTTAATTAAGGCCTGGGCCCAGACAACGCTGCCGGGACTCTCACCCACCACACCATCGTCTGCCCCTGCCACCGCCACTCCCCTCCCCAACTCTGCAGCCGCCAGGGCCTGTGGGAAAGCAGAGCGCCGGGGCCGCGCCACCATCAGGGCCCCTAACGGGATTAGCGGTCCTCTGAAAATAGGACCTCAGCCCCCAAA
This sequence comes from Centropyge bicolor, assembly GCA_037975185.1. Lineage (NCBI taxonomy): Eukaryota > Metazoa > Chordata > Actinopteri > Pomacanthidae > Centropyge > Centropyge bicolor. The sequence goes on along the minus strand of JBBMOC010000011.1, from coordinate 7,734,330 downwards.
GCCTCTCACCCACCTTCATCTGCGCACAGCATCCCCCTCAATTCATGCTTGTCTTCCTAAGATTGTCACATAAGACAACTCCACCCGAGCTCCGTTTTATCAATTAATGTAATAAAAGGTGGAACAAAGAGCTTTCTTTCCCCCTCTCTGTAATTAGAGGGGTCGATCTCCTGAGGACTGGCATTCCTTGGGCCCGAAAAACATGATTCTCACTCCCCCCTCCGCTCTGCCGCCACCACTCAAGCGGAACATGGCTCCTTGATGTATAAGGGTGATAATGTAAATGTAGTGTAGTCTGCCAGGCAAACCCGGCACAACCTATTTTGCAGTAGCTTTATCTAAGTGTGAACAAATGAATGTAACATTTGGAAGAGTGATACATTATTAACTCTACTTGATTCCTTTATAACAGTGTACATTCACTGTCACCTTCGCTCTGGCTCGCACGGGTACAGGCGCTCTGAATCGCTCTCGTCGCTGTCCCTATCCTAACACGTTACGTGTCACCACACATTGTTAACAAATGTGATAAAACCACCTGAATCGAGAAAATCAGGTATGGCGTCTCCTTATGTGTGTTTTTGTCTGTTAAGGTGAGATACGCTAGACTTTAGTCTCTCTCTTGTGCTTAACAGCGTCAACTGTCGGCACGGGTGTGAAAGTAAAAGAGAGAGAGAGACAGAGCGCCCGCTTTCACAGCCACTGGAGCTTTCGATAGGAATTAGTTTTACAACATATGCAAATGTTCCCCCTTGAAAAAAAAAGGGGGTCTTTAAGTGACAGGTTGATATGTGATTAAACGACAATTAGAGTGCTGAAAATAAGTGTCGGCAGTAGGTCAAGCACTGGGCGGCTCAGCTAAAAGGTAGCAGACTATCGAGGAGAAAACATTCCCAGGCGGAGGCCAGGAACAGGACCCAAAACAAATTAGAGAGGTGAAGGGGGAACAAGGTTGGCACTGTGTTCCAATAAACCCACAACAAAAAGAAGTTCTGTGTTTTGCCTGGATCACAAAAGACACACTATATGTGATTAGAGTAAAATTCTGTTTTAAACCGGTGCCAAGCATAAATATCCCTGAATCCTTAAATTGGCACTGATTGCATGGACTCAGCGTTGCAGCGTCATATTCGCCCGGCGGCACTTAACCTTTAAGGGAGTCCACCGTGATGCCCTGTTTGCCCTGATTTTAACCTTTAGTGCCCCCAGCCCAGATTAAAACCAGTTGTCCGCCCTAGTGTAGACTGCACCCCTCTCCACTGCTGCCCTTTAAGTTAAAAGTACAGAGACATGAGGGATTCTGTGTCTTTCTCAAACACAAACACATACACACTGACAAACACACACCCACACACACACACACCATACAGGCAGAGACATAAAAGGGCTCACGCTTATTCTGGCAACAGATGGCCCTGTCCCTATAATCCCCTTTGATGCTGCGGTGGGCAGTGGCTCCTGAACATCTCTGAAGCCAAAGCCCCAACAAAACTTGAGCTACTTTTCCTTTAACTGACCCCAATTGCCAAGGAGCTGTCAGCTGTCAGACCTGGTTAAGAGCGTCTTTACTGGGGGAGACTGAAGGGCACAGGTTTCTCTCTCTCTGTCTCTGTCTCTTTCTCTCTCTCTCCCTCTCTTTCTCTCTCGTCTTTCGGCTTCCTGTTTATCTTCTGTCACAGACGGTTCATTCCACCTCCACGGAACGGCTGTGAAAGCAGGTTGACCGTGGTACTCTGACTCGCGGTGTAGACGGCACTTATTTTTTCCTTGTTCCTTCCAGAAGGTGAAAGAGTGAACCTCCCCGAGCTCTAATATTGGAGCCACAGATGGCAGGAGGTGGGCTAAGAGGCTTAGATTTCATTGAACAGCTCACCTTAATTATTGTCAATTGTAAGAAAAGAGGCTCTTTTCACTGCTTGTGTAACCTCTATGCTATATATACACACACACAATTAAATTAAAAGCATTGCACACTATCTTTTATTTTGTAGAAGCTGAACTTTTTTAGACTTACATAAATTTATCATTCCCTTTTTTTGGGCATCTATGTAAGTGGATGCTTCAGTTTAGAGAGCTTGACGCTGATGAAATAAATGTGCCATCTCTAAAGAAAGTCTCAGATAAGATAAAACCTCATGATAGTAATGAGCTCACTAATGGAGTTTTTAAAAGAACTTAACAGGTATCTTTAACCCTTTTTCACTCACAACATTATTAAAAAGTGGCTGTGGTTTAATTCTCTTATTATAGCTGGAATTTTAGACATTTTGCAGAAGAATGAGCTTTTTTTAATGTTGCTTTTATTCCGATAGTCTTTGTGAAACACTCCAGATTAAATGGAAGATCACTCACCCAAATGTGTGAGCTTGTGAAGCACTTTGCTTTCTTATTAATTTTGCACTGTAAATAGAATCAAATGTGAACTTGTGTCTCAACCTTTGTCTTAAATAATTTCCTTCTCGTAATGTAGGCAGCTCCGTTCTCGGGCCCGTAATTGGAGGACAGCAGTTAAACGTCTCCTCGGGTGCAGAGGCGACTGATTGCAGCAGTCTGTTCTGTTTCGTTTGGAAAGCACCAGATTCTAACACAAATGGGGGAAACACGAATTAGCGCTCGATGGCAGTGAGATTTCAGAGAAATCCTCTGTACTGTTCGATTATGTATTATCATTTGAGAGCTTTGGGGAATAATCTTCGCCGAGATTTGCTCACGTTTCCAGCAGGTCTGCTGAGATGCATGTACGTAGCTAATGGGATTGGGCTTTTTTTTCTATCCCTCTCCTGTGGCGTTATGGAGCTGGCAGCTGAACTTGAACGGATGCGCATGGTGCTGAGTCGTGCACAGGACTATTTCAAGACTGAAATGCGATTGTTTTAATACTTTAATCCACCTGTCCTTGGCATTCAGGATGTTGCAGAAGTCGCCTAATTATTTCAGTGCCCTCTATCCTTCCTGGTTGAAATACAGCAGAGACAGCAGCAATGTTCTCTTCATAAATAAGTCCAACCTAAAGAAATTTCTTCTTAATGGAAACGTGGTTATTTATCACATAATAATTGTTGGCAGTGTGTAACCCTAACCCAAAACGTACAACTTATACATACAACTGATTCTCACTTCAAAAATGTAAAGCCTAATTGAAATTTTAAAAATACATGTATGCAAAGATGATCTGGAAAAACCTCAAATCACTTTAAAGAGCGAGCCATTAAACAACCAGAATTCTCGGAATTGTCCCAGGTTCCAACCGCGATAGTATGCAAACACAAATATTTTCTTTTAATTAAAAAGGCCTCATCTCGCTGTATCCTCCCCCAAGCCTGCTGCCAGCTCTCAACGACCCCCCAATGCACACACACACACGCACACATACATACACATGCGCTCTTCTGGTGCTTCATTCAAATCCAGTTGCCCATACATATAGCCAAATTTGAGAAAAGTGATTATTTTAATTGTGTCCTGCGCCATGGATTCCTCTTGACTAGCTGCTAATCTGTCAGAGCCTGGTTGTCAGTGGAGAACCGGGGACACCAGCAGTGACGGCTGCCCAGTTCACTGATAGCCCCCTGAGGGACAGTTAACCCTCAAACACCACCACCCCCACCTCCAAAAAGAAAGAAAAAAAAAACCTCCCCACTTCCACCCCAGACTGTTCCAGCCTACTAGAACCCATGGTGGCACTAAAAGATGGGGTGTGTGTGTGTGTGTTTGGGATGGGGGGTTAAGGACTGGTGGTCTGTGTGTGTCTATGTATGTGTGTGTGTGTAATGTATGCTGGTTTGGGACAGTGGCAGTGGTGGTGTGTGTTTGTGTATATACAGTACGTGCGGTTTGGCAGGGGGTGGCGACTTGATAGTAATGCATGTTGATGGTTTCAGAGATACTTCATTTCAGAAACAGGGGCCTCATTAACTGTAGTCTTCATCAGACCAGCGAGCAGCGGGCACATTAGGGGTCCACAGGAAGTTAGAGTACAGCAGGAGAGTGCATTAGGGAGGCCTGGGGAGACACACTCCCTCAGTTCTACTTCCACCTCCAGAGCTTTTCTATATCTTAATGTACCTTTCAGAGGAATTCGGATAGAGGTCAATAATTACGCTCTTTAAATTATTCAGTCGAGGTCCTCTGTAATTGTGCTTTTTAGAGCTCGGACATTGACAGCATGGTTTACTGCACCACGTTTGGGGCACGGCCTGACCGGATGAATCATATAGAGTAAGAGAAAGAGTGTGTGAGTGCGTCTCATCAACAACTCCGAACTGATGCAGGAGTGAGCACCTGATATTTCAATACACCGAATGAACGAAATACCTCATCTGCTGAGAAAAATTTGCGCGGATCTCTTTTTTGAACAGGCGTCAAGTCGGGAGCGAGTAGCCTCCACCGGGCACGTCGGTGTCAGAGGGCCCAGCCGACTACCAGCCGCTGTGTGGGAATGTTTAGTTTGGGACGCAACCGTGTTATTTTTGTTACGTCGAGGAGAGGAAAGCACAAACTGCAAGGGTGGCAGAAAAAAAAAAAGGCCAAACTTTCTCTACAAAGCCGGCCCCTGCAACGTTTGACTGCACATGATAACATCGTCCGTCCACACAACAAGTCCTCTTTCAGCCACAGATTATTAACACATCGCTGAAAGCAGCAGAGAGCAATTCGCTGTTGTCACAGGGTCTAATATTTATATTTATCTAGTTGGGAGAGGCATTGACAAACATGTCACACACCTGCAGTTTTATAGTACGTGCTACTGCAGTTGGGTGTCAAAGAAAGAGCCTGTACAGTAGAGTTTTGTTGGGGCGAGAGGAAGACTGTAATTACTGTCTGACAATTCATCTAGTCACTGCATAAAATAGTGTTTATCCAGTCGCCCGTGTTTCTGTCATGGCTGAGGGAGGGGAGGGTCATGTTTTGCACAACTGAGACAGCTAGGGCAATCAGGAGAAGAATCGTGACTCCAAAACATTCAGCCTTTCTTTCTTTTCTCTCTTCCTCTCTTTGTCTCTCTCTCTCTCTCTCTCTCTCTCTCTCTTTCGGGTTGAGAACCGGTGCCTTAGAAAATGAGATCTCCCTTTCTCCCCCCTCTGACACACCCACACACAAATAAACATAAAAAGCTAATTTGTTAGCGCCCTCATTTCAGAGGCCTGAGCAGGAGAATATTGTTGGGGGTGGGGTGGGGGGGGGAAGTAATGCTTTGTCAAATGTTGACATGTGTTGCAAACATGGGGCCTTCAGCAGCAGCAACAGCAGCAGCGTTTTGTAGCGCGGCTCCGGCACATTGTCGGCACATGAAGAGAGGATGCTTTGAAACAAGATTAGCCTCCAAATGGCCCTGCCTTGCCCCCCCCTCCTCCTCCAATACCCCTGTGCATAATGTGTGTGCGCGTCTGCACTAAGATGCTAAATGATCAGATCCACTGAAATATTTGTGGGCCTGTTTTCTCACAGAATGAGTCTGGGTGTCATGTGCTGTATATCACTGTACAGCTGACGGTGTGTGTGCACATTTGTCCTGCTGCGAGGCCCCCTTGTCTGGCACACGGTTTGGCTTGGTTTCGTGGGCCAGGAAGCGCACGTCCCCGACACTGAGGCTACGTCCCCTTGGCTTTGGGTCAGGGTGACACTGGGCAGGGGGAGGAAGAAAAAAAAAATCCATCACCCCCACACCCTGCCCCCACAAAAATGAATCAAAATTGGAAAACAACATGCAAGGTCCGCCTAATACAGGAACACTTGCAATATGCTGATGTTTTCTTTTGCACACTGTGTTTGCTAAATTGCCTTTGACTGCGTGCATCAGTAATGAAACTTTATGTCCTTGTGGAGAGGGCAGCAAGTCCGTTCCAGTTAGGACCGGGACGATCTCTCCTGTCTGGCTTTTGTAAGACTTTTTTTTTTCTAATACGTCCTTATGAATAAATGAAGCCCATGAAGTCATTTTTTCCATATTTGTGTAAATTGCTTTAAAAGCATTTTATCATGTCATAAAAAAGCGCAATTGATCTGCTGGGCTTAGCCCATTGGACAGCTGTGTGTTTTGTTAATGGCCACTTTGCTCCAAGCAGCTTATTAAAAAATTTATATATAAATGCTAAAATTGCATAAATTATTTAGATACAGTAAGCATTTTTTTGTTTTGGTCAGGCAGGGAGGGGCTGTTATCAGTATGGAAATTTACCATAGTATATTATCTGCTGAAATATAATAATATATCTGCCCAGACACATATGTGTCCTCCTCACTGCACCCCCACACATGCAGAGGCGCAGGAAAAAAAAGTATATATTTTTTGATGACTTCGTTTCAGCAACCACGGAATGTCACCCATATCCTGGTTGATTGTACTTTCGAGTTTTATGATGTTTTTCCATTGATTTGTTTCCCCGGCGCAGCTGCCGACCTCTATTGAGGGACGAACGTAATCAGCGCTGACGCAAATTAGATGGTTATTCGTTTCGAAAATTGACAGAAAAACAATAAAAAAGATGAAATGCTCCCAAATCAATAGATATAATGAAATTCAAATAATCCGAGAGATGAGGTCTCCATGGCAACTGATAATGTGGAAAAGAAAACAATTTAATAAAGGACAGACACGCTTTGAAAACAGATTGGGGAGGGGGGTGGCTGTAAAGCGGGGAGAGGAGAGGAGAGCAGAGGAGAGAGGAGGTGGGGAGATGGAGGGATAGAGGGAGGGAGGGAGGGAGGTGGAGGGGTGTTTGTGGCTGTAGTGGTTGCTCTATAGCTTGTTTCCCCCGGCGTGTGAAGGATCTGTGTCTGTCCCAAGGACACTGGAATAATTAGAAAAGCTTTCAGGCCAGAAAGTGCAGATTCAGGTTTTAATACACAAAATTATTTCAGGGGCAGTGAATCGGAAAACCATTTGTTGGTGACCTTCCTGAGAGGCCTCCCCCTCCCCGGTACAGGGCAAGATGGAGGCTATGTGGCAGCACTGCCTGAGTTATGGCATATTTGTGTTTTTATAGAGGCAGGGGGAATGGAGTTGGGGAAGTTGGGAGGGGGATGTGGGGGTAAATGCGTGTGTATGGTTGTTTCGACGTGTGTGTGTGCGTGCGTCCGTGAGATTGGGGGGGTGGGGAGTTGGAGGGGTGGGAGTCGGGGATGGGTGGAAGAGGAGGGGGGGTCACAGTGAGACCTTCGTGTTGTGTTTGTGTGTGCGTGGGTCTGGCAGGAGTTTGGAGTTTGGGCAGAGGGAGAGAGAGAGAGAGCAAAGACAAGAAGGGAGAGAGTGCAGCGAGAGAGAAAGGGGGAAGTTGCAGATCCGGCTGTATTTACAGATCAGTTGTCAAAAGGAGCCATTTAAGGGGAATGCACCCGTTCCTGCACCGTGACAGGCGAGGTGCCTGTTTAAAAAGCAAAAGACAACTATGAACCTGAGAGGGAGATAGTCAAACACAGGCTTTTTCTGTTGAAGACAGACAGAGCAGGGGGTGGCGAGGGAAGCGAGTGGGTGTTAAGTGACTTCATTTGTAGTCTATTTAAGGTATGTTTTACTTGTCCTTGTGCTGCTCCTCCAACATCTAATACAGGGGCTGCGTTCTAGTTAGCACAGCAAGGGAATAATGATTGAGTGCATCGTTCTTATTTCCTGTAAATACAAATGACTTTCCTTCATCTGCCTAAAAACCTGTATTTGATTTCAGTCTTGCTGTCAAGGGAGATTTGCTACTGATGCAAACAGTGATAAGAGTCAAAACCAAAAGCACAGCTCTGTTGCCCTCATTAGCTTATCACGACTTTTTGTATGTACACTTTCTGGTGGCTTTATTCAACATCCGTGTCCTGCTCGTTTAACATCCTATTTTCTTTATTACTCTTTGTCAACGTTTTGAAGCGAGCCTAGTTGGGCGTTGGAGTCTAGTCTGTCAAGTATCGCCTACCATTTTTGTGTCATTAGACGTCTTTGTTTAACTCAAATAAAAGTGATCCACCCTCTGTTCAAATGATACCAAAAGCAGGTCCGGGATATCACGTCTTGAGCTCAGATACCCTTATCCTGTTCCAGGCAGCAATAAATGGAAAAAACAAGTCCTCACACAAACCGTGACCTGATAATTACCGTTCTGATATTTTAATAGCATGGGATCCTGATCTGATCGTTGCTTTCCTGTAATATAAAATGTC